>JACEGR010000628.1:0-238226 GCA_014170235.1 Listronotus bonariensis
ATACGTAAGCCACAGGTTTCGAGTTCTAATTTTTTTCTTTTTATATTTTTACTTAATAAATTCCTATACATTTGTTACTATTTTTATATTTTATTGTTGATAATTTAAATTTTAGACAAATTTTCCACTTTTTAATAATTTTAAGTTCTATTTAATTACTAACTTTCATGCTGACGTACTGATAAGTTATTTCTTTCCCGCCTGATGATATTTTTTTAAAAGTGTTTTGTAATGTGTCTTTTTTAATTATAGGTCCTTAATAAAGTGGCAATCCAGCCACAAAACGTTGGGATAAAATGCAATTGTGGTTTTATTTACCCCGCCGGTAATAACAAATTAATTCAGATTTTCGGTAGTTTTCATATACGTAAATAGATAAAACCGCCGGACAAGCTGGTACCTTTTCTGTAAGCCCGAAAATAGAGAATTTAAAAACTAGTTTTAAAAAACGTATTTCGTGGCCAGTCCTTAAAATATATTTTAAGATCTTGAAACTATCATTTAAATTTCCAGAAATATCTAAAATAGATATAATATTACTTAAAGGCGTCCAAACAATTATAACTAGGGGCCGGATTGTATGCAACATAAAAAGCATGATATACTTACAGGGTGTTTCCTAATTATAGTACGAAACCTAAGTTGCAGTTTTAATTGCTGAAAAAAATATAAAAATTTTATGAAAAGTTAGTGGCGTACTATTTTTACTCAATAATATTGGCTGTGGTGCCCACTGAGACGCCGCTGCACATAATAATTCTAATATAGGTAGAGCTTTACAGGCCCCTTATTACATTAAATAGATGCACAAAATTTGATTCATATCGGCTAAAGCGTTTTTAAAATATTTAAAAAACAAAGAAATGAAGCAGGCACATATGTTCATAAGAACTTTTTTTCATAAAAACACATAAGAAATCATCCCCTTAAATTTCATAGCGTAGTTAGGAAACACCCTGTATATGCATGCAAATATGCATGAAAAAAACATTAAATGATAAGTTTTAGGAACAAAAAAGAATAAAACTAAAGTTTTAATTTTTCATTCCCAATTCAGCATACTATAATTTGTAAACCATCCTCTGATATATTATGTACCTAATATGTACAGAAACATTTGATATTTTTTGAAAACGTAACAACTTAGTATTGTTCCAAGTGTTTAGTAGCAACATCCACTCAGGTAACTGGGCAGAATTTGAACTTGGGCTATGTTGGAAGTTTAGTCCCCCCACATGGGGCGTACGAAAACTCGACGTGCTACGCCGCGCGTCTGACGTCGAGCGTAAATATTGTTTTTACATGGGAAACGCTTATTAGTCTCAAAATAAACAAGCAACAGATTGTTCTAGGCATTGGTGCTGTTGTAGCATATTGCCTAATTAAAAAAGTCCAAAAATAGACGTTCTTGGGTACGTCTTCTTGTAAACCAAAAGTTACTAAAAGGTGCATTAGTGACGCTAAATTCTAAATTAAGGGAGCATCCAAGAAAGTTTTTACTTCCAAATGCCATTATGCGCAAAAGAATTTCAATTACAAAAAATAATATATTTAACTAGAAAATATAATAAGTGTACCTTTGGAATAATATCAAATAAATGGATGATATTTCCCCGCCCAATAAAATAAATGTTAGTAACACACAAAAAAATAACTAAAGCCTATTGCAGTGTAAGAGATGCATGGTTTTAAGTTTCATGATACCTTAACAGTTCATGGATTTCAGGATTTCACAGACACAACACAAAATTTTATTACAAATACTACAAGAGATATTTTTGCAAATTATTTTATAGGCGATGAAAAGTTCGCCGCAAGTAAAAAAATACGGTAAAGCCGAATTATAACAGTAGACTTAATGGATGGACTTTTGGTTGGGTACACGCCTGGAAAGAATGGGACCGCTTTGGTCCTGGTCCCGCGGTATACGAGCTGAGCCTGTTCAGCCCTATTGACCCCTATGAACTTGCCGGTCGTCTGAAACAAAATAAAAGAAAAACCCCCAAAAACCCAAAAATTCTAATTAAAAGTTTAATGATACCTTAACAGTTCATGGATTTCAGGATTTCACAGACACAACACAAAATTTTATTACAAATACTACGAGAGATATTTTTGCAAATTATTTTATAGGCGATGAAAAGTTCGTCGCAAGCCAAAAAAATACGGTAAAGCTGAATTATAACAGTAGACTTAATGGATGGTCGTTTTGTTGGGTACACGCCTGGAAAGAATGGGACCGCTTTGGTCTTGGTCCCGCGGTATACGAGCTGAGCCTGTTCAGCCTTATTGACCCCTATAGACTTGCCGGTCGCCTGAAACAAAATAAAAGAAAAACCCCCCAAAAAACCCAAAAATTCTCATTAAAGGTTTAATGATACCTTAACAGTTCATGGATTTCAGGATTTCACAGACACAACACAAAATTTTATTACAAATACTACGAGAGATATTTTTGCAAATTATTTTATAGGCGATGAAAAGTTCGTCGCAAGACAAAAAAAATACGGTAAAGCTGAATTATAACAGTAGACTTAATGGATGGTCTTTTTGTTGGGTATACGCCTGGAAAGAATGGGACCACTTTGGTCCTGGTCCCGCGGTATACGAGCTGAGCCTGTTCAGCCCTATTGACCCCTATTAACTTGCCGGTCGCCTGAAACAAAATAAAAGAAAAACCCCCAAAAACCCAAAAAATTCTAATTAAAAAAAAAACAAAAAAACGACGTTTCGGTGGCAAGTCTGCCACCGTTGTCAAGTTAAAAATGAAGTTAAAAAATAAAAATAAAAAATAAACCAATATTTAAATTAGAAATTATTAAATTTTATGCTTTTAAAATCGCAAACTGAAAATAGTTTGACATATGTGTCATGAGTGACATAAGTAACTGGTGTATTTATTATTTGTAAGACAAAAAGGTAATGAGTTAATCGATTTTTAGCCTTCCTGAAGGTACTTCAGTATCAAGCAAAAGCACTACACAATTATCTTTGTTTAATAATATATACGCACCTTCTTTAATTTTACGTTTTTAGAACAAGTTTCCTTTGCTAAAATACTCAAAGCATACCAGTTTATTCTATGATTGTTATCAAATGCGTGTTGGCATATTTTTGATTTATGAAATTCTGTGTTTTTAATGTATGATCTGTGTTCTTTTATGCGTTTAGCTAATGGTCTACAAGTTTCACTTATATAAAACTTATTGCATTCACAAGGTATTTTATAAATAACATTTTTTTGTATTTCCATTTAAGTTATATAGTTTTGTTTTTGTTAATTGAGATCTAATGGTGTTTCTGTGTTTTAAAATTGTGCGAATATTAAATGTATTTTCAATTCGGAATGTATGGTAAAAAATAAATTTGTAATAGGTCTATTTTCAGTTTACGATTTTAAAAGAATAAAATTTAATCATTTCTAATTTAAATATTAGTTTATTTTTTATTTTTATTTTTCACTTCATTTTTAACTTGACAACGTTGGCAGACTTGCCACCGAAACGTCGTTTTTTTAATTAGAATTTTTTGGGTTTTTAGGGGTTTTTCTTTTATTTTGTTTTAGGCGACCGGCACAGTTCATAGGGGTCAATAGGGCTGAACAGGCTTAGCTTGTATACCCCGGGACCAGGACCGAAGCGGTCCCATTCATTCCAGGCGTGTACCCAACAAAAAGACCATCCAATAAATGAATCCTCCTAACCAATATAGAGCATATCTTCAGTAGACTTAATCTCCCAAAACCCTTGCATCTCGATATTTATAGTTTTTAACCGAAATATTCCAAAGATTTCCGTTTCCTTCAACTAAACTTATCAATCATTCGGTATCAAGTGTCTCCATACCGGTTACTTGTTATAAACTAAAAGAAACGGCTACTTACCTATGCCCTTACGCGAAGCGTTCCTACCGTCAGGCGTGCGGGCCAGACGCGAGCTCGAGCTGTAAATTTTACGCCAGTACAAAATAAAAGCTTGAAACGCTTCTTTATGTGTATACATTACTTTCAGTGCCGTATTATCCATTAGGCTGACTAGGCTGCAGCCCAGGGCGCCATGAAAAAAATGGGCGCCAGACAGGGGAGTAATAGGCGCTAGACAGGGAAGTTTCTAAAAAAGTGTAGGTCGGGTGGGGATTTTTTTCTGCGGGGATATAAATAAAAAAGACGCGAAAAGGAGAGAAGGACCTTTTTTTTTTTGCTCTCAAAAATTTTTAAGTACGAAAATAGGCGCTCTGGGAATTCTAGCCTAGGGCGCCTCATACCCTTAATACGGCCCTGATTACTTTAATGCAAACCTATTGTCGTTGGGTTTCGTACGCCCAATGTGTAACGGGACTAAGCTTCTGGCGAAATTCTGCCGTACTATTTATTAATAAAGATATTAATTTGACACAAACTTTTAACTGATTATTTGTTATGTTTCAAATTTTTCTTGAAGATTTCCAGCAACTGACCTTGGCAACATAGAGTACTGCAATAGGCGTAGGTACCAAACCAAAAGAAGCGCCGCTTATAAAATGCGCTGCTGCGCTCTATGTTTTATTTTAAGTCATGGGCGGCACGGCGCTCGAAAAATAATGAGAGTTTAACATGCTTTTATTAACTTGGGTTGTAACTATCTATCTATCTATCTATGTAACGGAATCTTTGAGCTAATTTTAACCAACTTCCAGCTATTCGATTTCATGGAAACTTTGCACACGTGTCAAGGACCGATGAAGATGCAATAATTTAAAACAGTATCCCGTTATCTTTTTTGAATCGCCAGGAAAAAATTCCATTATATTATAAAAACAACACCTAGGATGCCATCTGTTGGCAACATTTCAAACTTTGCTATTAAATGAAGAAATTTTTAGTGGATTACTAAAATGTTGGCAACAGTCAAACTTTGCTGGATTGTCATCTGTTGGCACAATTTGAAACTTTGCTACTTAATGAAGAAGAAATTTTTAGTGGTTTGCAGAATTTTGCAAATTTTTTGCTACCATTGTCATTTCATAGGGGCTGGTTATTTTCTTTTGCTGCTTAATTAAATAGTATGTTCACTTTACTGTTATATTAAATTTTGTGCAATATAACGAACTAAAAAATGAAAAATAATTAATAGTTTAAAAACTAAAAACACGCTTTATATGCAACCGAACTAAAAATAAAAAATAATTTTTCATTAAAAAAAATATTTTCACTTCAAGTAAAAGCGTGGGGTGCATTTTATATTTTTTACATAACTTTTCCATCATAGATATTGGCAAATATAATAATTATAACATTTAATATATTAAGCACCCCACGCTACTATGAAGTGAAAATATTTTTTAATGAAAAATTATTTTTAATTTTTAAGTCATGGGTAACACCCTAAATTTTGGGGTGTTGGAAGCTGAGTAACACTGACACCAGCTTGGTATCAACGCAGTGTTTCCAACACAAAGGTGTCATGAAACAGATTCAATTGTTTCTTGACAAACGTAGCGAAGTGTGGCGAGCTGCGGGTTTCAGCACAAAAGTGTCACGGGTGTTGACGATACAATAAAATTGTTCTTGAAATTGGCAAAGTGTGTTGTAGCACGGGTTGGTTGGTTTTATCATTATATTTTTACTTGTAAATTATAATTTGAAATAAAGTATTGTTATTATTACTATTATTATATATTATTATATATTTATTTTGCTTTAAAGATGAAAAATAAAAAATACTTTTTTAATATACTGCGATCTTTGTACAGCGATATCTTCCTAATGTTCAACTTAGACAAAAATTTACCCTTATTTGGTTCAGGTTCTCACTAAAACCAAACTTGTTTACTAAGTTATCTTGACTAGCCTTTTTTACTTTGTAAAATCCTGAATCACAGCAATGTCTGCATTCGACGATGACGCTCATCTGGCAAAGAGTTGCTGTAAGTGTATCGTCTGTGTCGCTGGTCGCTGTTGGGGTCGGTGTCATCCGTGGTGTCATTGTGTTAATGCGAAACGAAATCTTGAATCACGCCATCTGTTAAAGTATTGCCGAGTGTGGCCGGTTTCGTTGGGTTTCAGGGGTTTCCATGTGAGGTGTCAGTGTGTCAGTGTGTCATTACATTCATGAACGCTGTTTCAACACCACTTGACACCCAGAAAGCCGTTTCAACACAAAAGCAGTCATTCAACACAGTGTTACACATGTTAGAAAGAAAAAGTACAGAAACGTTTTAACAAAGTAAATTATTTAAATAAAAGGGCGCCATTTGGGAGACAAGGACCTTTTTTCTTATTCTTTTGCTCTCCAAAATTTCTTCTCCAAAAAAAAAATACTGAAATGGTATGGGCTTCGACTTTACTTTCCGCCCCGGGCTCCAACACCTCTAGCTACGCCACTGATATGCAGAATGATATAGAACAGGTTTTGCAAGTGCTCTGCTCCCGCACTCTGTAACTCGATAGAGAAGAAATTTCCTTTCTATGCAATGTAAATCATGTGGCAATTTAAGGATTTTTTTCTATTAAGTTACATAGTACAGGGGCTGGTTATTTTTTCTTTGAACAACTATCTAATTGTTAAATTCTACTTATGAGCATGAGTATTAAGTAGGTATGCTTAACAAAATGTTTCAAAGCACTAATATTTTAACATTGAATTGAATTTGAAGTTGATCACACACGCTAAGGTCTACTAAAGAGAGAGGTATAATTATTGTACAGGTGTGCCTAAACAGGTAGACCGTAGGGTATGATTAGTCTTGTGCAATCTTTAGGACACCGATACAAGATTAAAATTAAATTCTATTAGGTGACATTGCCCGGTGACTGTACCTGTGTGCAGGTCTTCCGTCGTCCCATATACGCCACAACATGCGATTAACCAGCGCAGGTAGACCTATTGACTGCAGACTGTAACGTGTATCGCCGGCATTACAGACTTTAATATAACATGAATAGCATGAATAGTAAAAAGTCAAGCCAAATAATTAATTTTCATATTCAAGAAAAAATGTTAGTAATAAAATATCTCGTAAAATTATCTATTGCAGACAGCGTACTTGAATGCTAAATAAAAATATTTGAGATAAAAAGGTCTTTGTTGATACGAACACTATTTATAACAACAAAGATCGAAATAATAATTGTTTTGTCATTAATACAAAATTCCGTGAAATGTTCGTATTATCAGCAGTTTCATATTTTGCCGACTACGATATGGTTTAAATTTGACACTTCGTACTAAGGAACTAGGACTTTTACTGGTCAACAAAAACTTTATACGTTAAGCGGCGTCCTCGCTTGCTACTCAACACTGTTATTAACAATGTTATCTAACATGTTTTTAGAATTTCATAAAAAAGCAACAAGTTATTTGTTTTTTCAACAAGTTATTTGGTCGGTGAGCGGTAAATATCAAAGAATTTTGGCAACATGTTGCGACTAGTCCAGATTAACGTTTTGGCATGAGAATTTACACGGTAGTGTCTAGTTGTTGTTGAAATGGATTACAAAAATGTCGCTTGAAAAATCATACTTCTTGTCGTACCCGTAAAATGTTGCTTGTTGCCTTTAATTTGAATATTTAAATGGGGACGTTTTGAAGATGTCAACAAGTTATAGAAATATGTAAAGGAAAGTGAGCAAATGTGAAATACCATTTTGTTTTTTAGACATAATTTGCATAAAAATTATAAATAAATACCTTTTTGTAGTAATGCAATCATATATTTGACCTTTATTTTGTAAATTGTTACATTGATTATTTTAATTAAGATTAAAAAAAAACTAAAAATGATAAGGGTAGCTAAAATATGGCATAAATAAAAAATCTACTCTTAATATATTTTTTTAAATATATTAAAAATATTGTTTAGAATGACAAAAAGAAAATATCGTGAAAATTTGAGCCCTTAATATAAATCTAGTGGTCCCTCTCTTTTAATTTAGTATAGTAGTATTTTTTAAAAACCTTAAAAAGTTATGAAAAAGCGATAAAACAAAACGTTGTTACAGCGACAAACGGGCTGGCTCTACTAGCATGTTACCACTTCTACTCGCAAATGGGAATCAAAAAAAAAAAAAAAAAGAGACGAACCCCTCTAATTGCTTGTGTAAGTTTCCGTTTAAGAGAAATGCCGGTATTCCATATTAGGGATACTATTCCATATTTGGTCACTTTCCTCTATCAGCAACAAGTTTTGTAACATGTTGCTAAGTGAGAATATGGCTTTACAGAAGTTAAAATCATACAAAAAGCAATAAATTATATATAAAAAAATATATTAAACGGTTTTATTGTACTAAAAGCTAAAAAATAATTCAGTAAGTACTAGCTACCAGATCGCACCAATCTTCTCATCAATCTGCGGTATTGATCAGACAAATAATAAAATCGCTGAGCACAAAAAATTTATCAAGATATCCAAATCTCGTAGTATTGATATTCCGTTATACATATATTCGTAAAAAAATAATAAGGTACCCAGCCTCCCTTTAAATTCGGGGCCCGGTTAATTATACGTCCTTTAATGTCCTCTCGTCGGGCCTGATCTAGATGAATATATTTTATACAAAACAAAAATTTTGAATTTCGGCAAAATAAGGGCACAAAAGAAATAAACCCAACACAAAATTGAATTTTATACCTACCTGGCTTTATTTTTACCTTCTATAAACTACAGGCGCCTAAGGAACCGGACTTGTAAAGTGTTTATGAACCCTAAATAAAATTTTACTTATATTACTAAGGTTTGCCAAATAATTTTATTTAATGTCAATATTTCTAAAACAATTAAAGATAAACCCATAAAATATAGTTTTTTTAAGCGCTGTTTAGATAATATTTTTAATGGTGAATCAATTTACAGGGTGTTTAATTTTAAAAAATCATATTTTTGTCGTACCCTATAAAATCTTAAGAAAAAAATCTCATGAAAGATACAGATACTACTAATCCTAACAAAAATATGTATTTTTTGTATACGTTAAAAAATAAAAAAGGTAGGGGAATTTCAGTTTATTCATTTCTAATGGGAATTTAAAATAATTCTTCAGTTTTGCATGGCCATATTTCAAAAACTAATTAAAATAGGTATATGAAATGTATTGTAAGGTTTTTAAAAGATTTTTTAATGATGAAATAATATATAGGTTGTACATTTTAAAAAATCACACTTTTGTCGTACCCTGTATATCTTATGATTTATTTAAAATCTGATTAACAATTCGGAAACTACAGAATTTACCTAACAAACTGATATTTTAAGTTATTTTGTACAATAAAAAATAAAAAAGTTAAGGGGGTGTAAATTTATAACTTGACACCAGGTACAATTATTTTACTGGAGTCAATTGTTGGTCGTAAAAAGCTTTTTATTTGGTTAAAGAGCTCAAAGGTATTTAAAATCAAATATATTTTAGAATAAACAGAGTGGTTTAAGTCGGTGTGTCAGCCAAATTTTCTTTGACAAGCTAAAAAAATAAATAAAATAAACAAAATATGCTTAGGAATAAGTAACTTTTAATAAATTAAGACTATATTAACATAAAGTTTATTTTGGTAATTTTATGAATTAATATTTTCGTTTAATTTTAATAATTAATATTGATTTATTTTTAATTACTGTTAACTTTACCTCATATTTTAAAAGCGATCACCAAATTTTTAACCGAACGTTGATTGAAAATTATTTTAATTTTTCAAAGGGTTTTAAGTTTCTTTTTAGGTGGTCTACAACTTAGAAAATGGTCAAGCGACTCTGTGCCTGCAAGTATGTCGAATAGCCTAAAGGATATATATTTTAAACTATTTAATTGTTTGGATCCTACCACATATTGGAATATTTTATTTTTTTTTTGTGATTTTGTGTTGCATTCTTTATAGGTAGTTTAAATATTTAATACTAACAAGAATAAGATTGTCTTTCTTTAATTTAAACTTTTGTAACAGTTACTTTAGTGAGGTTTAAGTTGTAGCCATTCTTAATACGTTTTAGGAATAATAAGCGGCAATCTTGTGCAAAAGTATACAGGAAAACTACATAAAACTCGATATATTTATTCAAGTAGTTTTAAATTCGGCATTACAACTTCTCTCATTTTAAATACAAAGATGGGACAAAAGCTTGGCTACACAAGTGAAAACGAGCTAGTCTCTGGGCCAGTAATGTAATATACTTTATGATAAGAACACTTTTAAAACCATTTTAGGGGGTTCCTTTTCAGGAACACGAAACTATCATACATATTTCTACCGCCATATACGCAATCCGCGCTTTAACCCAGTTAATGTCAAATGTTTCGGGCGTCGGACTGTGCGAACGCATCACTTTTTTGTCGGACAAGTTCACCACAATGTTTTACACATGCAATGTTTAAACATTTTGCCAAAAATGTTAAGGGTTACAGTCATAAAACCATAAGGCTTAAACACATGTTTCGGATATCGGACTAGGCGGGTTACGTGACTCTAACTCTTACGATTTTTGGCACAATGTTTAAAAATTGCATGCAAAACATTGTGGTAAACCTGTCCGACAAAAAAGTGAAGCGTTTGCCCGACACCCGAAACCATTGACATAGAAAGGCTGGGTTAAAGCGTCGCTTCCATATATGGCGCTATAAATACTCGTGGTAGACTTGTCAAAAAGAACCCTCCTAAAAGGTTTTAAAAGTGTTCTTACCATGAAGTCCATGTTATTACTGGCCTAGGGACTAAGCCTTATACCTAGTCCCCATGTGAACACAAATCCGGAATTGCGGATTGACGCAATTTTCAAAAAAAAATTTGTTTGTACGGTATGTTTGACAGCCACGGTACGTTAGTTAAGACACCCACGGTACGTTATTAAGACACCCACGGTACGTTAGTATTTAGGCTTTCAGCCTTCGTGGATTGTCCAAAGATAAAAAATGTCCACAGATGGACTTTACAGTAGAACAAAACGACCAAAAATTTAAATGTTCAAGAAAGTCGTGTATGGCAAATGCTTTTGCTTCTTAAAAAAACAAGATTCACGTTAAAAAATTGTTTTGTTTTGTTTTGTTTTGTAAAGGGACTCCAAAAACTACAAAAATTAGAAAGTGGACCAAGACAAAACTACCTTTATTGTTAATGATATAACAAAGTGTTAAATAAAAAAGGTTTTTAGAATTAAATGAGGATCCCATAACTGAAATTTAACATAAAATTAACCATGTTTTGTTTTAATGTCATATTTTTTTAAATCATGTTTTACCCCTTTTTACGTAAATTACCTGCTTTTAAATTTTTGCATTTAAATATATTTGACAAACTTTGACATTAATTATTATGTCCTATTAAAACTTGGAAATTGACATAAAAAAGGTGTAAAACATAATTAATAAAAATATGACAATAAAAACAAAATGTGGTGTATTTTATGTGGAATTTCAGATATGGGATCCTCATTCAATTATAAAAACCTTTTTATGTAACATTTTGCTGAATTATTTAAAAAAAGGTAGTTTTGTCGTGGTCCATTTTTACATTTGTGTAGTTTTTTGAGCTCCTGTATAAAACAAAACAAATTTCTCAACATGAATCTTGTTTTTTTTTAAGAAGAAAAGCAGTTGCCAAATACGACTTTCTTGAACATTTAAATTTTTGGTCCATTTGTCCTATTGTAAAGTCCATCCGTGGACATACTGTGGAGGCAAAAACATAAATTTAGATTATAAATTCAAAGAAGACTTTCCTTTAAACTATCAATATTAACAAAAATATCTGAAAGTAAACAAGGAAATCGGCGAATTCCGTAAAAATTTCCAAATTACGAATTATTAATACTGCAAACAGACGTTGACGAGCTCACTTAAATCGGACCGCACGTTAGCAGTCACAGCTGGGCGCTAACGCAACCGCTACCGCCAGCCAGACAGCCCAGGATCTACCCGAAAGGGGAGGGAGATCATCATATCAAAAAATCAGTCAACCTAAAATTCTTGTTTTCCCGACGTTGCTATCTGCCGGACTATAAGGGAAACTAACAAAATATGTATAATATCAAATTTATACAATATTTTTCAGCGTTTTGCAATAAATGCTGTCAGTAACTAACCTATATTAGATTGATTTTCTGTGCATGTAATTATACCAGTAATCCATAGAAATACTGTAAAGTTAATACATTTTAAACGGTTAATACTTAATAAAAGTTAAGTAAGTAGTTTTTAGGTATTAGAGAATTATTGCAAGTTGCCTTATTAAGCTCAGGAATTATTACTACCGGCCTTATTTTAATGGTGCTTGTACCCGTAATTTTTATGCAAATCATGTTAACAGTAACATTAACCTAAAAAAAAAGGGGAAATAATTTTAAGTAGATTTTCTTTATTGTTTTGTGTTGTAGGGTTTGGTTTAACACAATTACAGAAATACACATGAAAAAGCAAGGTTTTAAGTATTTTTACTTCTAAAAACTTTTCGGTTTTGTGGTCGGCAGCCGTTTGGTTAGACTTAGACGAACAGTTCTGAAGTTAAAATAAGACCAAAATTGGCACGACCTAAAACAGACAAAAAAAGCCAGGCACTATATTATTAAGGGAGTCCTTATCCCACCATGCATCTGCGCAAGCGCAGATGTCAAAATAAGGCCGGTATTATTAGTGCCTGGCCTTTTTTCACTTTGCAATAATTCTCTATTATAATAAGATAGAAGTTTTTCAGGCGATCAATACAACCTAGTTTCAATAACCATTTTCAACTATTTATATTAAACGCTCGATTAAACATAAATGTGTATAGATTGGCGAAAACTATATTTTTTTAATTTTAATAAAAAGCCGGTATGATAAAGTAACAAATAATGCCTAAAACTAATTTCACGAAAAATACAAATCTTGGTTAAAAAAAATTGGACAATTTAAAATAGTGACCTATTGATAATTCAAGTATTCCAGTCAAGTCAGGTTTCACAAATAATGAATGATTATTCTAGTGAATATAAAGATTCAGAATGCAGCCATTTTAAATATTCTTTTAGAATCCAAAAAAAATCGTATTGTATACAGATACTTTAAGTAAAATTGGCTCTTTTGTTAGATTATATGTTAAATAATTACTAAGGCAAAAGAAGCCACCGTGGGGCGAAACGGGGCAGTTTCCCAGGGCCCCTTGGACTATGACTTACAAACTATAAATTTAATAAGTTAAAATTTTCTCCCACATTCGGAATATAAGTACTAGATCCTTGATCTTGGTCTGCAAGTGTTTCCATCATAGCCTTCGGTCGAAGGACTGCATTTTTCATCAGTCACAGGTAGATATTCTCGTTTTTAATTTATTTATGAAGTCGACTGTATTACGACGAATCTTCATTACCACAAATTTGGAGTACGTCGAATTCTGAACACGACGAATACGGAACAAACAATTTTAAATAGTTAAATTAGTTTTTGCTCAAGGGCCTTTGGTTACCTAGCTACGCCCATGGGTATTTTGCATATGACCCTGTTCAGTTGTTGATAGATGATCCTTTAAAATTCTAGATTTAATGCAAATGTTTTAAAAGGTTAAAAAAATTAAATTTTGTTTATAATTTTTACAGGGTGTTTCCTAATTGCGTTAAGAAAATGTAAGGGCGTATTTTTAAGTCATTTAAAAAAAATACATATAAAAATAAGTCCTCAAATTGTTATTTTTCAAGATACAGGGTGTTAAACTTTTCAAAAAACTAAAAATTCTAAAACACCTTTTTTTAGTCAAATATGTTAGACTAGAGATAAACGCAATTTAATTAGGTTTTTGTTGTTCTTGCTACATAATTGCTACTAAAAACTTATAAGACTTAATTTTTAAAAGAAAAAAAATGCCCTAATGTTTCTTTGATATGGTCCAGGATTATGCAGTTTAGTGGATTTTCATTAACTAAGCAAGCTAAGTAAAAATATGAAGACACTAAAATGTGTATTATTTAGGTGTTTCATCCTAAAAAATGTAAAAATAATAACATTAGCTAAAATGTTTCCAATGTAATATAAAGTTTTTTTCATAAAGTTGGCTCAGGAATACTTACTGCCTTAAATTTTCTTAACTGCAATTAGGAAACATCATGTATATTATTTTTAAATATACTTTATTAAAACATGAGTTACTAAGTCGAAAAGAAATAAAGGGTGATTATTTTTAAGTCGGCACTATTGCTAACTTCTTTATTATTGGAGATATCGAAGTCGGTTAAATTAGCAAGTAGTAGCATTTTTCCGCTGATTAACATGCTGCCAACTAAAAAACAATTAAACATCGGGTTTTCGATTTATTGCAAAAAATATACTTTTTTAAATGGAACACCCTGTATATTATATCACTATTCGAAAGATCTATCAAAGACCATTAAAAAAGTCCTCATGTGTTATATCCAATTTTTAATAGTTTCTGAAATATGGCTATCCTCGGGAATTTCATAGTAAACTGGTATTTTTTAAATAGAACACCCTGTATATTGCACTACCATTAAATAGATATTTTTAAGAGCTTTAAGAAAATACTACATTTAATATGTCTATCTTTATAGTTTTAGAAATATGGCCATTCCAAATCTGAAAAATTATGTTAAATTTTCGTTATCACTACAGCTCCAAGCTATAAGCACCAAGTTTAGTGTCGATGATAAAATAGACATTAATATTCTATTTTTTAGATTTAAATGGTCCATATTTCCAAAACTATAAAGATAGACATATTAACATGTGGTATTTTCTTAAAGCTCTTTAAAATATCTATTAAAAATATACAGGGTGTTTTATTTTAAAAATGCCAATTTACTATAATTCCGAGGAGCATATTTCAGAAACTATTAAAAATCGGATATAACACATGCACGAGGACTTTTTTAATGGTCTTTGATAGAGATTAATAGTGATATAAAAAGATGTATATATTTTTTGTAATAAATTAAAAACTCGATGTTCAATTGTTTTTTTGTTGACAGCACATTAATCAGCGGAAAAAATGCTACTACTTTGCTAATTTAACCGACTTCATATCTCCAATAATAAAGAAGTTAGCAATAGTGCCGACTTAAAAATGATCACACTGTATACTGCCCTTAACTACCTACTTTATTGAAATGTGCTAAAGTCGAAGCTAAAAGTAGGTATTGTTTTATAAAGTATTTATCCCTAGAATGCACTTCACCGACTTTACTTTGTACCGGTTTTAAAGAAGTATCTGCTCGTCCTACGCAATCATTTGCACTATGCACCTGTAGACACGGTCAAGATTTATTTTTCAATTTTAAGGTAGGTAGCTGCCTACCCAACTTATTAAATAATATCGCCAATGATACATCTTGTATTTTTAGCACTCTGTAAATATAAGTTTAATTAACGTCTAAGATGTCTTCTCCATTATAGTGTTAACAAATTAAATTTTACATTTTTAAATGACGGTAAAATGTGTCTAAAAATACATTTTTCATTAGTTTAATTAACGTCTAAGATGTCTTCTCCATTATAGTGTTAACAAATTCCCAACGTCATCAGACCAAAATTATGACGTCATTTTAATGGCTTGTTTTTGACGTCGTTGAAGTGACGTCTTTTCGACGTCATTTTTTCGTCATACTAGCTTATAAAAATCTAATGACGTCATGTTTAGAAAACCCGCCAGAAAATTTTGTGACATTAAGTATATGATTCGTGTCAAAATCCAACCGAAATATCATCTGACAGAAAAATAAGACTAATAATTTTACAAAATTGAAATAGGAGAAAAGTCTACCGATAGATGGCGTAATGGATAATAAACTACTACGTTTATTCAACATCTTCGCTTTTTATCGCCTATACCGTACCGATGAGACCAAAATAGTTCGAGACCGGTCTGCGGTTGGTGATCTCAAATAGCTTTAATAGAAATATATTCGGCTAGTGTAAAAAAACCTGCATCTCCAGGTTGTACACTCTGTACAGTGTCCCGAGAGATGCAACCTTGGAGGGCAAGGAAGTTGTAAGCAGTAAGGAGTTTTTCCTATATCAATTTTTAAATAAAATATTGTATCATTTTATCTTTAAAAAAGTATGAGTTTATTTTTCGTCATCTTAAAGACGTCATTATGACGTCATTAACGGGACGTCTTTTGTCTGTGACTTGGGAGGTCAATTTAACGTGATTTTGTCGTCATATTATGACGTCTTTGCTGACCAAATGTGACCAAAAATGACTAAAAGAGACGTCAATAAGACGCCAGCTTGCTGCTTGGGTTAAAATTTACATTTTTCAATGAAGCCAAAATGTGTCTAAAAGTACATTTTTCCATTAAGGCATATTTTTATTTTTAAATGTTTTACACTTTTAAAGAAAAAAAATTTTTGTTTTTATAAAATGCAATAAGTAAATCCATAACCAAACGTAATAAATAACCAGATATGTCATTTTAAAAAAGTGTATTTTAGTATTTCTAAGTAACAAAATAAATGAACAAATATAAGAACAAGAAGATTTAGAAACACAAAAAAAAGACCACGCTATACCTACTAAAAAATGTTGCGAAATGATTAAAAAAACAATGGTAGTGCGAATTTGATATCAAGTTAGCATTACCACCTCTCGAAAACAATCTTCCAATTATGGGACAAATGGTCTTATCTGGTGCATAATTTGTCTCTTTTGTCGTGTATAAAGTTAGCATTAGTACTTATTGAAAACGATCTTTCAATGATCGGACGAAAGTCGCATTTAGTGCATAATTTGTCGCTTTTTCGGCGCGATTTTGTCGTGCAAAAATAAAATTTGTTGCAAAATGTTTTTCATCTCAATAGTAGTGCTAACATCAGGTTGGATTTATTTTCGGACATGGTTAGTTCTGGTAAGTTAAATCTTTCTTTTTTTTTTAATTCGCTTTATTAAGGAATTTAAAAAAATTAACTAACCAAAACTGACCATGTCCGAAAAAAATGAAATACAACTTGATATCAAGTTAGCACTACTAATATAGATAAAAAAATTCGCGAAAATTGTTATTTTTGCACAACAAAATCGCGACAAAAAGCGACTTGATATTAAGTTAGCACTAGTATAAGGTTCGAAAAAAAATCGCGATTTAAGGTAAAAACAATTCGCGACAAATTTTTGTAAGACAGAATCACAACAAACAAGCGACATATTATGCATTTGTCTGATAATTGGAAGATTGTTTTCGAGAGATGGTAATGCTAACTTGATATCAAGGGAGCACTACCATTGATTTTTTTTTAAATTATGCTCCAATTCTTTTTTGCACGACAAAAATCGACAAATTAATCACATTATGACATCTTTAATCTCGCATGTGGTAGTGCTAATTTTATAGAGATCGCCCAGTTGGTCATTACAAGAATACGGCGCCCAACGTGGGAGTGTAGACAAATATGACGCCTAATGTGAAGCACCTGAGAAACCAGTTGACCAAGCATCAAAGAGATATGGCGTCCAACGTGGGCCATTAGACAAATCTGGCGCTTAGTATGAGGTATCTGAGGAACAAGGTAAGCCAAACTCGAGCCAAACTATAAATTGAGAAAACACCTAAACAATAAATCTTTTTCATTGGTTGAAAAAGTCAGTAACTCTAGTTACTCCAACAAAAAATGTATTTTATTTGTTTAAAACTACAGTAACCGGAGTTACTTACTAGGTATTTATTATCAATTTATAGTGGAAAAAGTATAGTCAGCGCCAATCAGGTATTTTTATTTAGTCAGATGATCTGTTTCCAACTGGTCCCCTGACAAATTTGTAAAATCTGTTTTGTGATTTCTCTACAAGCACGCCTCTTGTGACTATGGGGATTCAAAAGTTATGGCACCTAACGTGGAGCCTCTCAAAAACCAGGTGTCTAATGTGAGGCATCAGAGAAATCTATGGCGCTTAAAGTGGGAACTTAGGCAAATATGGCGCTAAACGTGGGGCATCAGAGAATCCAGATGACTAACGTTTGGCATCAGATAAATATGACAACCTACGTGGGACATTAAAAAATATGAGGCCCAACGTTAGGCATCTGAAGACCAAGATGACTAACGTGGGGTATAAGAAAAATATGGCGCCCAACGCGGGCCAATAGGCAAACATGGCGCTCAGCGTTTGGCATTAGACGAATATGGCGCGCAACGTAGGGCACGGGTGGGGCATTAGATAAACATGGCACCGAACATGGGTCATTAAACCCACATAACACTAAAGGTGGGACATCAGACATGTATGACTAGGTAAAGGGTAATTTTGCAACTCGTGTTTAGGGTAAGGTTGCCACTTTTTTCATTGACAAGGAACTATCCATACAGTCCAAGGAAAAACGATATTGATAAAAAAACAGTTATTACCGTTATAAAGCACAAAAAAATTAATTTAATTAAAAAATAACAAAAAATATCGTTTAAAAATTTGATGAAATAAATATAAAATAAAACCGGAGTCGCGGCATTTTGTTAAGTTTGTTAATTTTAAACTAATAAAATTAATTTGTGGTTTACAGGCAAATATTACATAGCTCTGTGCTATAAAACACAAATTATTTACCCTTCGGATGATTTTTTTTTAATATGATATAATTTTTTAACTAACATCGTAAGGTTTTATAAAATTAAATTTAAAAATTGACAGCAACGGCATTACTATTGTATAGATCCACTGTTAAGAGTTGAATTTAAACAACTTGTAGGTATGTATACCTGGGTGTAAAAAACTTATGACATCTAATCTACAATAATACAAAAAATCAGGAAATAATATGGGAAGCAAAAAAATTTTAAATACTTAATCTGAAAAGAATCATTTTTAAGACAAGACATACGATTTTTTCTAGACGAAGTTCTTTTAATCGTTTTTGTTCGTAGCTTTGTTAAGGAATTTATTTATATTTTTTTATATAGATAGAGTCGAGGATAGAGTAGTTTAAATTAATGTTGATCTCCTTTGCCTCGAGCAGGTGTGATAGAAAGAAAATAGATAGAAATATATAGTAGATAGAAGGAAAATAACTGTGATAAAAATTCCAAAAACATATATATACAGTACAGATATATTTAAATATCTAGGTGTTTTTGTACTATGTATAAAATAATGTAAAATAGTGCTTGTATTTTAAAACTATTATTGTAAAAAATATTTTTGGAAATAAATATTATTATCTGAAAACAAAACTTTATTTCATGTACTTAGGTAAGTAGGTAAACTTTGCATAAAATATAAAAAGATTTTTTCTTAGACTTTTACGTACACCTAACCACAACCCTTTTATAAGTAAAGAAATCTTAGGAAAAATAAAAAATCATAAGTAATTTTTAGCAAACGAATAACTTTAGAGAAAATTAAATTATAGGTAGCTAATTTTGGGACATTTGCAAAAATCATATTAGTTTCAGTAACTTGTTGCATTTTAAGTAAAATAAGACATAAAATGTTAAAATATTAGTAAAGTATATAGGTATTTTTAATTCTAATAGGCAAATAATTTGTATAACTGCCATTTGCGCCTATGGCAATTAAATAAAATATACCTACATAAGTACAATATTTTATTTACCAATTTCCTTTATATAAGAGCCAGACAAAAAGTTAACCCATGTAGGTATGTATTTAGGTACCACCAATGATTCTTGAAACCCTTTTGTCTCATTTTCATTTTACCGTAAAATAGGAACTAAACAAACATTTAAATCACATTTTTTTCTTTTAATACTATGGGTAGTACCATCAAAGTAGTACCTTAATAAATATAGTACCTTGGTACTCCCCTGTAAACAACGGGAGCTTTCTTAAGATAAACTTAACCTCACCTTTCAGAATAGATGAAAGCTTTTAAACTAATCCAAGTAATAAAAACGTAAACAAACCAAAACACAGTCACTATTTTAGCACTAAAAGTTTCTGAAAACAGCACGAACACGGCAAAACAGTAAAAATCCGTCAAGAAAATATTAAAAGCACAGTACGAAAATATCAGATGGCTGAGAATCTCAGAATCGGAGATGGCCAAGACCGAACGACACAGACAAACAGTTGTTTAATGAATGAACATAAAACACATGGTAGGGGCCAACGAACGACTCTCATTGGCTGTACGTCACGTTCATGGCTAACTTTAGCTTGTTATACACAAACAACTGAACAGTTTGAAGTACTTTGGATAAGTAGATTTTCTAGGTACGCCGTAAGCAAAGTTTCGATTTTTACAAAAAACAGATCGCCTTTTTAAATAAAATAAATAAATAAAAAATATTATCCAGCTAATAATTTTGATTATAAAACTTTTCTTTGATGTTTCAATAAATAAAAACTAGGATACCGCAATACTATATTTAGAATGGAGGGGAGGGGACTGAATTTATGAATGAAATTACGTTATGGGCGCGTTCTTGTATAATAAATATAAACAATTTAAACATTGCGATGTAAAAATTTTGTTGCGTTGTTGAGTTGGCGGTTTTTAAAATATGTTAACTGAAATCTTGTTTAAATTTAGTAAATTATTTTAAAATTATTTGGTCACAAGTCTCTAAATTAATAAAATATTGTAAACAAGATTATATTATGTCATGAATAAGTAATTAATCGATTTTTTTAAACACCTTCCTACTTTATTATTATTATTGATAATTGGCTGTTAAGGCGGTTTAAAAGTCGATCACGAATATAAAAGTTTTTTTTTTGAAACGTTTTGTTTATATCCATCATCAAGGTTAAAAATTAAACTAGCCTTATTTTCACTCTATTTTTCTTTCTTTTTTAAGCAATTCTTGATTGACCACTAAATTAGCACACAACGTTTTATTTATTACCAAAAAAAACTTTAATAGCTACTTAGGTACTGGATTTTTATTGATTTTAAAGCTTTTTTCTTAAAATTCAAATAATATACATATGGATATAGATGGCGGTGCTTCTAAAAGAAGCGAATATGTGTATACATGTAAAGTACCAAATGTTTTGCAATTTGGGGAAAAAAAGGTGTTCATTAATAATAAAATAAATTAAATATAAAAAACAGGGTTTTCAAAGGTATAAATCAAAGGGGGATTATAGTGAACATAAGGTTAGTTTTATTTTTAACTTTGATGACGGATATCTGGAAAACTTTGCTAAAATTGTCTAGAAAGTTGCAGCAACTCCGATTTTGAATACGGGACTTTTTGGGGCGCTGATCACGAATCTAAAAAGATTTTTTTCGGAAACTTTTCATTCTTGAGATATTCATCATCTTTATTGAAATTTAAATATAAATATTTGATATAACAATAAATTGGCACAAAATATTTTATAAACATCTTTTAAAAACCTGTTTTTCAGTTATTTAAGAAGATTTTTTCCTTAAATTTCAAATGTTTTGCTCCTAAAACGCTGCAACCATGCATACACCTACATACGTGAATGAATGTTTACAGACATGGCGACTTGATTTAAATAAACCTCTTATATTAATAAAGAAAGGCATGAATCGATAAAAAAACATGTATTTAAAAGGTTTTCTTAATGTAATAATAAATAAATAAATAAATAAATAAATGTTAAATGAAATATTGTGTGTCAATTTAGTGTTATATCAGAAATTTTGTGCAAAAAGAAGGCGCAATATAGTGAAACTAAAAATAGATTGAATTTCAACTTTGATAATGAATATCTTGAAAACAGAGCTCTAGAAACTAGAAACAGACTTTCTAGAAAATTACGAAAACTTTTAGATTTGTGATCAGTGCCCCAAAAAAACACGTATTTAAATAATAAGTGTATTATATCGAGTTTGACATTGGTTATCGAACTCTTAACACTGCACGCTACATGTGAAGGTAAGTTTTTTAACTGGATTTTATTGAGTTTTCCATTCATCGATTTTAGGCCGTGTTTCCACGGGCCACTTTTTGAAGTTGATATGGGCCACAAAAAGTGGTTCGACAATACAGTGACAGAAGTTTAATTGTGTTTGTCAAAACGCCCGTGTAATAAATAATAGTTTAAAAAACTAAAAAACACAATTTTATATGCAACCGAACTAAAAATTAGAAAATAATTTTTCATTACAAAGAGTTTGTCACTTCAGAGTAAAAAGCGTGGGGTGCATTTTACTATTTTTTCATAACTTTTCCCTCATAGATATTTGCAAATAGAATAATTAATAATTAATAATTTAATATATTAAGCACCCCACGCTTTTATTCTGAAGTGACAAACTCTTTGTAATGAAAAATTATTTTCTAATTTTTAGTTCGGTTGCATATAAAAGCGTGTTTTTTTAGTTTTTTTAAACTATTATTTATTTTTCATTTTTTAGTTCGGTATATCAATTAGTTTTTTGAATTCCTTCTTTATCGGCTATAAACAGCAATTACCATGTATTAGACTCATTGTTACTCCCGCCGTATGTATAAGGAATGAGCAAGTTGAGCATGCGACTACTCCGAACAAGTTTGTGCGGAACAAAGTCTGTCGGCCTTGCGCTGTGTCGAGTGCCTCGATTGACGAGTAAGTCTGAAACTGCACGCATGCGCAGATCACTCGCCTAGCTCTAGCTCGCTTACTCTTTCACAGAGGATCTGTAAAGGAATTTATTTATCCTGGCGGTCCTAATCAGGATAACGGGATACTGTTTTTAAATTATTGCATTGTCATCGGTCCTTGATACGTGTGCAAAGTTTCAAAGAAATTGAATCGCTGGAAGTTGGTCAAAAATTAGGCTCAAAGATTCCGTTACATAGATAGATAGATAGATAGATACAACCCAAGCTAATAAAAGCGTGTTAAAAATTAAAAAGGAGTAAAATTTTAGCGTTGTTGGAAACGGAACTACAAGCTGGCGATACACCAACCACTTTTTGTGGCCCATATCAACTAGGATATGATAAAATACAGATATTCTAATCCTGTGATGCATCATGGGTAATGTGTCAAGCGGTCGCCCCACCACGAGTGTGTCAGACACACTACCGGCAAACAGGGTTGCCACAATGATTTTTATAAAAGTACTAGATTCCAGAAAAAAAAGTACTAGAATGTACTAATGTGACAAATAAGCTAATGCTAAAAAATAGTTTTAAAATTCAGAAACTTTTGGTCCATTTGTCCTCTTGTAACACCTGTCCTGGGACACACTGTATGTATGTGTGTAGTATTGTAAAAAGAGGAATATAATTTTAACAGAGGCGCTTTGCCGCCCCCTAAACTACCTCTGCCATCCCCTAAAAACGCCGCCATAGACTTCAGCCTACTAAGCCTTTTGGTAAATGCGCCACTGAATTTTAAAAACGTACTAGATTTTCATCAGTAAGTACTAGACCACTAGATTCTATTAAAAGTACTAGATCTAGTACAAATGTACTAGGTGTGGTAACACTGCCGGCAAATAAAGTATTTTTATGCGAACTCCTCCAGTAATAAAAATTATTTTTTAACAATAAATGAGGGTTGTGGTACACATTAAGTATCCACATGGCTATCATTTTTTAAAACAAAGAATATTGTTAAATAGTCAATTCTTAATATAATAAACTGAGGATTAACGAGTTTTATCCTATAAAAAAATTATTTTTTATGTAACAACATAAGAAATACTAAGTTTAATAATAATAACATCTAAACTACCAAATTTTGGTAAATTAAGTAATTTTTATATGTTTCTTGAGTTTTTAAATTTTATAAATAGTTGCAGGTAATTAATACAAAAATATTTGCTCCCTCGTCCACACAGGGGCGGTCATAGGGGGTCATGGGGCCATGCCCCCCCTTGGATGTGACATCCTTTCTATTTTTCTATTTTATTGTGTTGCTACATGTGAAATGGCAAATATGGGCATTTATTGAGGATCCCCCAAGGTTGGTCCGAGGGGTAAGGCTGATGATGGAATTGAAGAGTGAGGACCTTTTCAAATACGTGGGAAGGACGAAGGAGGTGTAATTATATAAAAAGAATGAAAGGTAAACACAATAAAAAGAGGTTAGAAGACCTTTTTAACACGCTTTTATTAGCTTGGGTTGTAACTATCTATATATCTATCTATCTATGTAACGGAATCTTTGAGCCTAAAAGCGATAAAAAATTAACTTTGAGGGGTTGTACGTTATAACTTGAAAACAAATGACATTTTGGACAAAATGTAGGAAGCTGTACTATTACTTTATCAGAACTGTATACTTTAAACTTTTACGATATTTTTAAATAAAAACTTAAAAAAAATCAAGATATTAATCTGAGGGTTTAAAAATTGACAAGAATAAAAAAATATTTTACCAATGATAAATACTATATTATATTGTTTATACGTATGGTGCCTAAACTAATAAATATTCGATAAAATACCGTTGAAATATGTTTTTCTTTGGTTTTTAATTTTTTATTGTGTAATGTTTTCACAGAAATCAATTGATTTCCGAAATAATAAACATGATAACCAATTATCAATAGCAAAATCATAAATCTTTCAGATTATTTATTAAAACAATTTATCGCATACAACGCGCTTCATTTAGGGGCCGGTTACGATAAGACGCCGTTATCGTCGAGAGTGAGAGCACCATGCTAATATAAAGATCTGATGCTTCTTCTTTATGTTAGCATATCGTTTTTTTACGGCATGACGCTCTCACACTTGCCGCTCGCCACTTGGTATCGTAGCCGTAGCCATATTAAAAAAATCATCATTGAATATAACTCACTAGGGCAAGGGCGGTCATAAGGGGGCATGCCCCCTTTCATGCCACATCCTCTGTAACCGATTTTTTTACCTAAACACACCTAATTCAAATATGGGCATTTATTGATGATATGACCGCCCCTGCACTAAAGTCACTTTTTCGCCACTTCTTAAAAAGTGTTTTTTTGGTTTTTTACTGTTTGGATCTATAAATACTTTGGGGACTTTAAACTGGGGAAAACACCTAAACAAAAAAATGTATTACATTGGTGTAAAAAGTGAGTAACCCTAGTTAATACAATAAAACACGTATTTTATTGGTTTAAAACGCCAACAAACATAGGTATTTTTCTCAATATAAAATGTCCAAAGCAGTGGCGCATTTACCAAAAGGCTGAGTAGGCTGAAGCCTATGGCGGCATTTTTTTTTTGCTCTTCAAAAATATTTCTGAAGGAAAAAGAAGAAGAAAGGGGCGGCGAAAATAAAATAGCCTACGGGCGGCAAATATGTAAATGCGCCTCTGGTCCAAAGTATAGGTGTACAATATGTATATTATAATATGTACCAGGGTCGTGCCTACCGGGTGGTGCAGGGCGCAATGCTGCGGGGGCGGAATGTTTTGAAATTTGGCTAGTGGTGCTTTTCAAATCAAGAAGTATACAGATGAGCTGTTCTACAGAACAGAAATAATTAAAAATAGTGGGTATACATGTTAAAACTCGCATCAAGCGCAACCCTTGTGCAAACCTTATACCAAGTAGATTTTTAGGCGGCCCGTAATTTTGCTTGTACCTGGAGCCTTTACAGCCTTACAAGGCTCTCGGCGGCCCTGCCGGAACCATTTTCAGATATAGGTACATGTAAAAATACTCCACTGTATATACTAGTGTATATTATTGTCAAAAACTTTTAATATATTCCACTGCCAATACTCAATAAATATGCTAATTTCAAGTTTTTCACTTAGACGCTTAATCATATTATGCCTAAAATCACACAACATTTGTTGTTGTCCTGTAAAATTTTTATTTTAAAGTAACTTTTAACGTGCGCAAGTGACTTACACAATCAATAAAAATTAATTACTTTTCGTAAGAAATTATTCTATTCAAGTTAGTTATCCTGTAGTTTTATTATGACTTTTTCACGTTTTAAAAATTCCTTTTATGTAATTTTTAATTTTTAACCAACCAAATTTTACAAAAGCTAATCATTATCCCAGTTAATTTTGGTACAAATTTGGGGCAATTTCGGCTCATTTTGGTTGACACATAAACAATAGGTTAAACTTCACTTTTAACCAAAAACATACCAAATGGCAATTAATGAAGTTTAACCCATTGTTTATCTGTCAACCAAAAAGGTACCAAAATGAGCCGATATCGCCTTTGTTGTAATCTATACAGCATTTCCTCGTCATACCGAGAAAAAGAAATGACGACCGACAGACAGAAACACAGACATCCTTTTTTTGTAATTTTTTGTGATGTAGAGTTCCATTTTTCAACGAAAACAAATAGTTTTCAAACGGAGTACTGCTTTTATAGTAGAATAACGAAAATAATATTAAAGGTATTTTATAAATTTAACCTGTTAACTAAGACAAATGCTAGCAAAAAAAAATAAGACATTCGGAGAGCTATAATTTGTTGTGCACTATATCGAGATATCAAATCACAGCATTAATATATTTATTTTTTCAAGATAGTTTACAATGGTGATACATAATGCTTTAATTGGTTTTATTTTCGTCACTCTTATATTACAAAAAAAAGTTTCAAAATTTTTTAAAGTCAACAAAGTTAAAAAAAAATTATTGTAATTGACTATGTCATATTCAATCATTGATAAATAAAGTTAAAATGTTTCGCAAAAAAAGAAACAATATATATTATTTACAAAAATAATGTATTATTACAACCTTGGAGAAACTTCATGTGCGTTTTCTTTTGGATTAGCTATTCTAGATCCAAACTGTAATGCTCTCTTTTTAAAGTGGCTGCATTTTTTAATCCTAAATTGTAGGCCAAAGATCGTAGTAGAATTTTCTCACCAATGCCTTGAGGAAGTGTATCAGATGGGTATGTTCTAAAGTAAAAGTGTTCAACAACAAATTTAAACCTACTCTGTCCTACATACATTTTAATTTAAAAAAAAAGCAAAAAACAATCCAAAATACGCGACTTTAATGGTTTACTGCAATTTACTGAAGTTAAATGGGTGCTGGAACATAGCTGATCACGGATTAGTGTTAGGGCGTAAAAATACACTGGAAATCGTATGTCGCATATCTGGGTCACCACTTTTAAATTCTTGAGAAAATCTCTAACGAATCTTCAGAAAACTAAAGAAAAAACTGCGCTTGTGGTTTACATTGCGATAAAACCCATTTAAATATTTACAAGGTTTACAAATAAATTTAATATGCACAATAATTAAGTAATAGTTATAAATTGCACTGAAAATAAATAATATAATGTTATCACATCACACATATCACAGTTCAAGATGAATTGTTTTTTTTTAATAAATTAAAGGAGGAACTAAAAAAGTCTTTGTCTACCCAATTTCCGTTCATAAAAATTCTTTTGATTGGAAAAAACCTGCCATAGTTGCTTCTATAAAAATCTACAGCAAAAAAAACTGTTTTCTTGTGTTCCTTGGCGGAACACGAAAATTAATTTAACCTAAAAGGCTTTGTCAATCAATATGGTATCTCTTGTATTTTTGCTGCATGAGCACGAATGGTGACGTCGGAACTGCGGACCAAATTTTATCAGATAATATCAGGATTTTCTAACTACCTTAGCTTTAAAACCCGTTTATATTAATAAGGAAGGAATTATAAAGTGAGTATTAGTCTCGGGTTTAATAATAATAATAATAATAATACCATGACTCCCCACTTATACTGTCTTCAGTAAAAAATATTTAAGTAATATCAAGTAATAAAACACCCAAAAACCATTTGGTCCGCAATTCTGACACGGATTTAAAACGGTCAGGCAAAAATAGAAGGTTTGGTCCACGGTTCTGACACAGATTAAAATGATTCGCAGTTTCGACGAACCAAGCACAAATACGTGGGCATTTTTGCTCCATAACTCCCGGTTTTTGAGATTATAAAAATATTTCTTGGTCCGACTATTTTTATTTTTTTAAAGTTGTGTAATTATACAGGTCAATATTCAAGAGTTTTTTTTTATTTTTGACAATCTACAAAGACTGAAAGCTTAAATACTAACGTACGATGGGTATCTTAAGCAGGGGTATGAGGAAGTTTGTTAAGGTGGGAGTTAAGAACTTGAAGATTTGGAGGAGAGGAAAAACCTTCAATGGCAGCCGGTTCCACATTCTAGAAACTCTAAGCATAAAAAAACGAAGACAGTGAAAAGTTTGGGAACCTGTCCAGTTGGACAGGATATAGAAATGCATACGTGCGACACCACAAGTTTCACTGTTGAGTGATTTTTTTTTACTTTTGCGGATTTTTTAGCATGTTCCTGATTTAAAACAAGTTCCTTGACTTTTTCAGTTTTTCAGGTCGCTAGGAACCCTGTAATTTCTTTCTATCCCCTTAATAGAATAATTTTTGGTTCACCCTATACTTTTCATCTCCCTACCTTTCCCAGCATTCCAGCCCTCTAACAAACTTAACTAAATTTTCATCAAGATATGGAGTTCTTAGCTGTCTACCATGATCTGATACTACTCTGTCGTCTCTACCTAGATTTCTATAAGGAAGATTTTGCCAGTCTTCATCTAGTGATTCTTGTAAACCCTACAAATATAAAATAATTAAAAAAAAATTAAATTAACTCATTAGCTCCCAGAACTATTTTTTGTTCATTTTGTTTGTTGTTTTTGTATAGTTTAATTAATATGACCAACCTTTGATTATACAGTGTGACCCATTTAGAATTGAAACACCCATATAGAATTCTTATTTATTAACCGATTTGAATATTTTTTTTTTAAATATTTAAGTTAAAAGTTCTACTTAAAGACCTTATTTGACATCTTCAATTTCGTTTTCAAGGCCTACTATGCCACTTTTTGTTGTCAAAAATGAAGCTGATCTTTTATTAACTTGGGTTGTAACTATCTATCTGGCTGCCTATGTAACGGAATCTTTGAGCCTAATTTTAACCAACTTCCAGCTATTCGATTTCTTTGAAACTTTGCACACGTATTAAGGACCCATGACAATGCAATAATCTGCAAACAGTATCCCTTTATCTTTTTTAATCGCCAGGAAAAAAATTCCATTATATTATAAAAACAACACCTAGGATGCCATCTGTTGGAAAAATTTCAAACTTTGCTATTAAATGAAGAAGAAATTTTTTAGTGGATTGCAAAATGTTGGCAACGGTCCAAACATTGCCTGGATTGCCATCTGTTGGCAAAATTTGAAACTTTGCTACTTAATGAAGAAGAAATTTTTTAGTGAGTTGTAATCTTTTGCAAATTTTAAAATTTGCTACCATTGTCATTTCATAGGGGGCTGGTTATTTTCTTTTTGCTGCTTAATTAAATAGTATGTTCTAATTTACTGTTATATTAAGAATTTTGTGCAATATAACGAACTAAAAAATGAAAAATAATTAATAGTTTAAAAACTAAAAAACACGCTTTTATATGCAACCGAACTAAAAATTAAAAATAATTTTTCATTAAAAAAATATTTTCACTTCATAGTAAAAAGCGTGGGGTGCATTTTACTATTTTTTCATAACTTTTCCATCATAGATATTGGCAAATATAATAATTATAACATTTAATATATTAGCTAACCCCACGCTTTTTACTATGAAGTGAAAATATTTTTTTTAATGAAAAATTATTTTTTAATTTTTAGTTCGGTTGCATATAAAAGCGTGTTTTTTTAGTTTTTTTAAACTTTTTTATTAAAAAATTGACGTGATACCACTGGATTAAAAGTGGCTTTAAATAGCTCTGATTAAAATTTTATAAATAATTATTCATAAATAAAAAGTTATGATTACCTAAAATTTGAAAATTCGTCAAGCTAAAAGTTACAAAATATCACACTGTATCAACATTTAGCCACACAAATTGTGATTCTTTTTATTAATTTAAACAATAAACCACACAAACGAAGTAATTTTAGTCTTTAATTGTTTTTGTTTATTTTAGATCCATGCCCTACGACAAATGTGTTTAACTAAATGGTTGTTTGGTAGAGGCGACCAGGATCTAAAATAAAACAATTAAAGACTAAAATTACTTTGTTTGTGAAAAAGTGGTTTATTGTTTAAATTAATAAAAAGAATCACAATTTGTGTGGCTAAATGTTTATACAGTGTGTGTATCATATGTCGTATTTTTTCTGACAGGTTTAATTTTATAATTATAATGAATATCAGGCACAGCTTTGCAGGAAATAGAGGTATATCATTAAGTGCTAAATATTCTTAGGCTCCTTCCCTTCTAAATTCTAAGTTAAAAACTTTACTGTGAGTATTTTTTGTACAAAACCAGACATTGTTAACTGCTATATCTGGGATCTAAGTAAAAATTTACCAATACCACCATTTGCTTTGTATTTCTGTAACAACTTGATCATTTACGGTCCAAACGGGTATTATGGGTTATTTTTATAGAAGTAAAACGAAAATAATTGTTGTATTTGTCAGCAGAATCTTCACCTTTGTCTACATTTACATTAAGGGGCTTATAGATATTTATTTTATTTGATAAAAACTCTGATAGTAAAAAACAACGCCTGTTACAAAAATAATAAAAGTTGTAGAGGAAGCGCCCAGTGATGCCATGTGGTATTATCGTATTAAATTTCACGTCGTTTTTGAAAACTAAAATAATTGTTAAAAAACAGTTGCTTTCCCACAATGATCAATCACTTATTCTTAGACTATACAAATATTTTAAAACACAAGAATGCACAGTTTAGTTAAAAAGCTGCACTTACTCAAAGAGAGTATACTCATGTTTTATAATTTTGCAAAATACAAAGTTAAAAACACGCTCTGGGAATCGAAAAGTAAAACAATTATTATACAAATAGGGTTTGACGTGGTCCGCTGATATTAGCCAAAGCTAAAATCATTGCTAAAATGTTTCTTTTACCACTCATGGTAAAATAAGGACAACGTTAGTAACGTCTTAAAAAGTAATATCATATGGTATCACTGGGCGTTAATGAGTTAATAAAATCTTTTAACAAATTCAGGTTCTGTAAGTTGCATGTGGTATACAGCAATGGTAATATCTCTTTATAGAATTATTTTGAATATTTAGATTTGACTTTTTAAAACATTCTTATTGAAATAATTACATTAGATTAAATAATATTTTCTTTGAAAGTTACTAGCAATTTATAAACTTGTCGCTTCGTTAGTGTTGCTGTTATGTTGTTGGCCATCCTGCTTCAATTTAAGTGTCCAAACATGCCAGTGCTTTAAAAGCTAACAACTAACTTTTTTAATATGATTTCTATAAAATAAGACATTTTTTTTTTGTTATTAACGAATAGATTTTTAACAGTACTGGATAATGTGTATTTTTGTCTATGTAGCTACATAAAGTAACTCTTGATGCTTCTTGACCTCATAAATTCCAAAGTTTCAAGTTAACTAAAAAACTAAAGCTTTTCTAAACAAATTTAAAAATACAAGGTGTCTGGAAGGTTAAGCCAAAAATGATAGTGGTGATAAAGTGAGGCAAAATAATGTTGGTACTTAATTTATAACTTGAAGTTGCCACTACATATATATGCCGTTTAAAATAGCTCCAATGCTTTTCCATAGGCAAATGATGGGTAGTAAGTCATAATTATACAGGTTGAGACAAGTTTTGTTCGTTTATTGTATGCATTTTTTACAAAGAGTGAAAAATTTGACAGTTTGCTTTACCGTTTAATTCCTTCATTATTTTTGTACAAAAAAGGTATACCTAATTTAAATCGATATCTTGTTAAGATCTAAGTTCTTCATAAAATCGCATTTTAAAAACCAGACATATCCCTATTTTGTACGGCCAAGATATCGATTTTAAAGAAAGTATACCTTTTTGCACAAAAATGATGAAGGAATCAAACGATCAAACCAAAATGTCAAATTTCTCACCTATATAAAAAATGGATACAATAAACGAAAAAAATCGTCTTACCCAGTATAATTATGACTTACTGCATCATTTGCCTATGGAAAAAATTGGTATAAGTTAATTTAAATGCCCAAATATCATTATGATTGTTGTGGTCTCAGTACCCTGGGACGGTGTTTGGGAGGTAACCTTGTCGTGGTGAAGGGGGCTTAAGCCTTTGCCTAACTCCAGACTGGAGCAACTACTCCTGCATGGGTGGGCAAAGGGTAACTAAACGGACACCCACCCATATACCGGCACCCCCTTGAATGGTGGTTGGATGAGGTAAAACCATGGGGTGTGGGGCTTGCCTTAACCGGCCGGCCAAGTGGATGGAAACCACAATAAAAACCCTCAAATCAAGGTGGAACAGCGTGCCGAAGATTTGGCGTAGTTGACAGCTCGACCGCGGGCCAAAGGGTAAGCTGGTTATGATTATGCGGACTCCGGGGCACCAGGCGCACCCCGGTTTTACTAGCCTTCCCTTGCTAAGTGCGGGGCTCTGGCAAGGGCGACTGCACTTTCCCAGCTACTCGTGGGAACTATATGGACACAAGTAGAAATAAACCCGAGGAGGACCTCAGAAATGAGCGACTCTTCAACAGTAACGAAAGAAGGGGCAACTTCGCCTGCGGACTCCTTCCAAAGTGTCCAAGAAGGAGGAGTAGCCTCGGCTACGGACTCCTCTCAGGAAGGCATCAGTATGGTTGAAACATAGACCGGCGCCATCTCTGATGCCAATCCCTGAATCAGGATCAAGCAGGCCTGATCAGAAGCAGGCTGGAGCAGGCTGTCTTTGACACCCCTGGGGGAAGTCAGACAGGTTTCAGTTTGTGAGAACCACATTTAGCGCGGGGTTCTGTGGATGACCTGCACAATGCGCGCTGCTGGCCTTGGCTCACTGAGACGGTGCGAGGGCTGGGACAACTTTGGGAGGGGGCTGATTTGACAGTCGTCGAATCAAAGGACCTCCCGAAGAGGCCCATAGTCCTTGTGTTTGTACCGGGAGCAGGCACAGAGGAGAAAGTGGTCAGGGACTGCCTCGCGGTCCAAAACCCTGGTTTGGAGACGGGGGACTGGCTGCTTAAAAGCAAAAAGATGGGCGAAGGGGGCCAAACACTGACCTTCTCCATCAACGAGGCCACCTACAAGGTCCTGGAAGCAGCCCGTTTCAGGTTATTTTATGGCTTGGGAACGGTAACTTTCAGGGTGATTCGGGGACCTGATGGAGGGGATTCGAGTAATCCAGATCAACCTCCAACACAGTAAGGCTGCATCAGCAGTCCTTACAAAATCAATGAGGGAATATGATGTGGCCCTCATACAAGAACCCTGGGTAAACCAGGGCAAAATTAGAGGCCTTACGGGGGTAGGTGGAGAGCTCATTTACTGCAGATCCACCCAGGTCCCTAGGACCTGTATTTTAGTTAGAAATAATATTAAGGTACTGCCCTTAAATAATTTCTGTTTCAGGGACCTAACTACGGTAAAGATAAGGATCAACACGGCAGAAGGAACGAGGGAAATGGTCCTCGGTTCGGCCTATCTGCCAAGTGATGATCCCGAACAGCCGCCAACCAGGGAGGTAGAAAGACTGGTGAGAGAATGCAGAGGCAATGGATCGCATCTCATCATCGGCAGCGATGCAAACGCACACCACCAGACCTGGGGAAGCACGGACACCAACCAAAGAGGTGAGTCACTACTACAATTTATAATGGCAAATAATTTAGACATTTTAAATGTAGGAAATAAACCTACCTTTGTAACCATTAACAGGAAGGAGGTATTAGATATAACAATCTCAACTACTTTTATAAGTAGTTTTGTTAAGAATTGGCATGTGACTGATGAGGTGAGTTGTTCAGACCACAGGCACATTAGCTTCACAATTTCAGGTCATAGTCCTGAAATAGAAACCTATCGAAATCCTCGGAAAACCAATTGGGAAGCTTATCAAGCAGACCTAAAACATGGGTTAGAACGAGTGAAAAAGTCGATAAGTAATACGGCAGATCTGGACCTCGCAGCGGAGCAGCTGCAGGACGCAATCCTGACTGCCTTCAACCAAAACTGTCCCGAAATTGCAAGGAAATCCAACAGGAATGTGCCCTGGTGGAATACAGACCTCGCAAAACTAAGGGCAGAAACCAGAAAAAAATATAATAAAGCCCAAAAACAGGGGAGTGGGACGAGTACCGCGAGACCCTGACTGGCTATAGCAAAGCTTTGAGGGAAGCAAAAAGGAACTCATGGAGAAAGCACTGTGAGGAGGTAGAACAGACTCCAGAATGTGCTCGGCTCCAAAAATCCTTTCTAAGGACCCTCAAAGAACAATTAACTCTCTAGAGAAACGAACAGGGGGTACACACAAAACGGAAAGGAAACACTAGAAGAACTTTTCGGAGTGCACTTTCCTGGGTGTGAAATAATTGATTTACCACCAGACACTGAGCACTATTTAGACCCGATACCAAGAAGAGGTACTGGGGAAAATTTGCGAGTGGCAAAAGAAGTGGTAAATCAAAGCAAGTTAAAATGGGCGATAGATTCCTTTGAACCATTTAAATCACCAGGTCCTGACGGGATCTATCCGGTTATGTTGCAGAAAGGCGACATAACATTATACACCAGGCTTTGCACGATTCTCAGAGCAAGTTTGGGACTGGGATACATACCAAAAGTCTGAGGCACATTAGGGTGGTCTTTATTCCTAAACCTGGCAAGTCAGGACAGGATAAAGCAAAGTCCCTAAGAGCAATAAGTCTTATGTCGTTTGTACTAAAGACACTTGAGAAACTGGTAGATATGCATATTAGAGGGGGTGTCTTGGTAAACAGACCACTACACAAGGCCCAATATGCATACACAGCAGGTTTGTCAACGGAAACGGCACTCCATGACCTTGTACAAAGGGTGGAGTACGTTCTGGAAAACAAAGAGGTGTTGTTGGGAGCTTTTCTCGATATAGAGGGCGCATTTGACAACACCTCTTTGAAGTGATCACAAGGGCGATTCGTCACAGGCAAGTTGACGAAACATGCTGCAGATGGATAGGCTGCATGCTAAAAGACCGTGTGATCCACTCGACACTCTTGGGTGAAACTCTGTCGGCGCGGGTAGCAAGGGGATGCCCACAGGGGGAGTATTATCTCCCTTCTCTGGAACCTTGTTGTGGACGGGCTGATAGACAGGCTTAAGAGCAACAACCATGATGTTTTAGGGTATGCGGATGACATAGTCATTGTATGCCAGGGCAAATTCAATACTACGGTCAGAGAGCGAATGCAACAGGCTCTGAATATAGTAGCTACTTGGACGGAAGAGGTTGGTTTAAAAATCAGTCCAACCAAATCCAGAATAGTGCCTTTCACAAAAAGAAGAAAACTAGAGGGGTTGGGTCCTCTCAATCTTCAAGGCACTGAAATACCAATGATGGGGGAGGTTAAGTATTTGGGGGTTATATTGGACTCAAAACTCACCTGGAACCACCATTTGGACAAAGTAATCAAAAGAGCGGAAATAGCATTAATTCTGGCTCGCAGAACATATGGCAAAACGTGGGGACTAAGACCACAAATGGTTCACTGGTTGTACAATACTGTGGTGAAACCAGCCATAACATATGCATCCATTGTTTGGTGGACCAAGACCAGACAGCACACGGCTATGCTTCGGCTGAGCAAGGTGCAAAGACTAGCCTGCCTTGGCATAGCGGGATGCATTAAAAGTACACCAACAGCGGTCTTGGAGACCCTACTTGACCTCCCGCCACTGCATATAGTGGTACAAGGGGAGGCGAGAATGGGGGTATACAGACTGAAACACAACCTGAGCAACACAAAAGTTAGATCAGGACACATGGAAATAAAAATATCATAAGGAGTCCCATAATGGATATGAGGACAGACTATATGACCCCACAAATCGTACCCAGAAGACCCTTTCAGGTGACAATACACCCAAGGGAGAACTGGGCAAACGAAAATTTCAGACTCTCTCTTCGAGGTCAAACCTGGTATACGGACGGGTCCAAAACCGAAGAAGGGTCAGGAGCAGGTGTCTACAGTGAGATGGGAAACACTCGTTTGACCTTTCCACTGGGAAACCACGCCTCTGTATTTCAAGCAGAAATTTTTGCGATCTTACAATGTGCCAGGATTAACAACCAAAGGCCCCGCACAAATTGTACAATCAACATTCTTACGGATAGTCAAGCAGCCCTTGGTGCACTAATTAATCCCAAGGTATCGTCTTGGCTGGTACTAGAATGCCTCGAGGAACTCAGGGAACTGGCGGAACGCAACAACACGAGGTTGATGTGGGTGCCAGGGCATTGCGGAATTCGAGGCAATGAAAACGCAGACGAACTGGCTAGAAGGGGTCAGCCACGACATACGTCGGGCCAGAACCAGTCCTTGAGTGCCAAAGAGCACCTTCCGGAGTGCGGTACAAAACTGGGTAAAGGACCAGCAAAGACTGCACTGGGAAAGGCTTCCTCAACACATGCATGGGAAAATATACATCAGTGGACCATGCACAAAAAGAGCTAAAGAACTACTCAAAATGGGTAGGAATCAGCTAAGAACGATCACAGGTTTCCTCACCGGACATGCTCCAGTGAAAGAACACCTAAATAAAATGGGATTATACAACGGAGATCTGGACTGCAGATTATGTGGAGCAGAGACCGAAACAGTATCCCACATACTGTCAGAGTGTGAGGCACTGGATCACAAAAGACAGGCAATCTTCGGGGATATTAGAGTGCCCCCGGAAACATATGGTACGCACCCAGCAGACCTATACCGCCTTCTTCAAGGAACTAGGGTACTGGAATGGGTACAATAAAACGGGAGTTTGGTACAATAAGCCTTCAGGCTGCAGTGCCACCGGACATGCAGACGGCTAACTCTGAAGGTCAATAACTCCCTTAGGGAAGCGCGATATAATTTTTTTTTAATATGTACTAACATTATTTTGGCTCACTCCTATCACCCCCTATCATTTTTGACCTAACCTTTCCAGACACCTTTTATTTTTTAAATTTGTTTAGAAAAGCTTTAGTTTTTTAGTTAATTTCAAACTTTGGAATTTATGAGGTCAAGAAGCATCATGAGTTACTTTATGTAGCTACATGAGACAAAAATACACATTATACAGTACTGTTGTGTGACCTCACCCTTCCGGACACCCTGTATTTTTATCATTACCTGCCATAAGTATCTTTTAAAAGCTGCTCTATGTCTTGTATATCCACCAAATAGTTCATCAGCTCCCCATACCAACTAATAATACCTAAAAGTATCAAATAAATGTAATAATATTAAGAATAAGATAAGTAAAAGTATTATCTTTTAAAATGCATATTGTATGCCATAGAATAACTTACTCTACAAGGGGAAGTATAGTCTGAACCTATTTCCTTTACTGGCGAACCACAATGCACATCCCAGACTATCATCCAAAATAGTATTAAGGGGATAAATTAAATCTGCTATATGGTTTTCCTCTTTGTCTAAAATGTCTTTTGTAATATTTACTTCTACAAAGTTCCATGATCTCTCTGGACAGCAAGTTTTAGTTCTTCAAGTGTTTGTAAACCTAAAAATATAAGGTTGCTAGTAGTGTTGCTTATTAAGTTTTAGGGCTGTTAGGCTGTCCATAAATTACGTTAGGAGTTTTTTTATTTTGGACTCTCCGTTCCCTCTAGTGAGATTTGCTCCAACAACCCCTTCCCATCTCCCCTTGGAAATCTGATATACAGCTAAAAAACTACAACTTAGTTGGATATGAAATTACCTCATCTTACTCTAGAGAAGCTGGAGCACATGGAGGGGTAGCAATTTATATAAAGAATAATATAGAATGGAAGGTAAGGGCTGATATTGTTAAAACCTCGGAGGAGTTTGTGTTTAAATGTGCTGCTGTGGAGGTTAAGTTTGAAGGCTTTCGTACTGTGATTTTGTGTGTGTATCGTGCACCATCTACTCCGGTGCCTGAGTTTTTATTTAGATTAGAAAATGTTTTAATGAAATTATTTAGCGAAAATATACCTGTTTTTATTGCTGGTGATTTTAATATTAATATTTTAAACAATAGTAAATGTTCTGTTGATTTTGTCTCATTGCTAAATTCATTTAATTTTTCTCCAACTATTCTAGAGTATACACGAGTGTGTGGAGCTGCTAAAAGTTGTGTGGACAATATTCTTACAAACTATGAGTGCCTGAGTTCTGAGGTGTTAAACACTCATTTGTCTGACCATACAGGACAAAAGGTGGTTTTTGATACCCACATAAGCAACAAATCATGCAGTCGAATTAGGAGAAGGTTGTTTACTGGGAGAAACCAGGAAAGGTTTGTCAAACTTTTGTCTGAGCAGGACTGGGAGGATGTTTTTTGTTGCCTGAGTCTGAGGTAAATAAGCAGTGGGAAACATTTAGGGGTATTATCACGCCTATTTTCGATCACTGCTTTCCTGTCAAATCTGTAAACTTAAATGTTAAACAAACACCATACCAGCAGAGCCCTGAACTGCAGGCTTGTAAGGAAGAGCTTGATATTCTCCTGGTTTTGAGCAGGGGAAATGACAGATTTTGGAACCTTACAGGAACACAAAGAGAAAGTACCATGACATTCTCAGAGATGCTCGTAGGGCTCAATATGGTAACAGAATAAGCAGTAGTGCCAATAAATCCAAAAGTGTCTGGCAGATCGTTGGGGAAATTAAAGGGTGTGATAAAAATGGGTGGGGAGGTTAGGATACCAGGGGACCCAAAAATATTAAGCAACAACTTTAATAACTTTGTGATTAATGCTGCCCCAAATCTCTTAAAAACTTTACCTTCCTCTAATAAATTTAAATGTAAAATACCAAAAAATAGTAAATCATTCTTTTTAACACCTGTAACAGTCCATGAAATATTAAACATAATGAAGCTTAAACTTAAGAACAAAAAAAGTAGTGGTTACGATGAGATTTCTAGTAACCTATTGAAAAAGTGCTCTGAGCAGTTGGTGATTCCACTGTGTCACATCATAAATAACTCCTTTGAGCACGGCATTTTCCCTGATGAACTTAAATTGTCTCTGGTAAGACCATTACATGGAGATCCTACCTTACTTGAAAATTATCGCCCTATCAGTTTAATACCAACTTTTTCTAAAATTTTTGAAATTGCAATGTGTTTCAGGTTGCTGAGTTTTTTTACTCTGAAAAGCTCTTGAGCCACTCACAGCATGGCTATTTGAACGGAAAATCTGTGGAGACAGCGGTATATGCCTTTATAAATAGGATCTTGGAAGGGCATGGGAATAAGGAACTGGCTATGGGGGTGTTTCTGGATTTGTCAAAGGCATTTGACAGCTTAGATCACTCCATAATGCTTGACAAGCTGGAGCTCTATGGTGTTCGAGGCCCGGCGTTGGACTGGGTAAGGTCTTATCTGCTGGACCGCAGGCAGAGAGTCGTGATAGATCGGGATGGGGTACGCCACTTCTCTGAGGAGGGTCATCTAAATGTTGGCATTCCTCAGGGAAGTGTGATGGGTCCACTGCTGTTTGTTTTTTACATTAACAACCTAGCGCCTGAGATACTTGGTCATGGCTGCTGTCTGGTAAACTTTGCTGATGACAGCAATATACTTGTATCTCGCTTCAACTCTAAATAGGCTCTTGGACATGTCAAATGAGCGTCTGGAGGCGGCTCAGGAATGGTTTACAGGAAATAGACTGCTGTTAAATGAGGATAAGACTCACTATGTCTGCTTTAGACCAAAGCATGGGGCTGTGGTGATCCCAGAGGAAGTACAGCTTCAGTCGCGGCCTGTTGCACTTAGTGCAAGTACCAGATTCCTGGGTATGGAGGTGGACCAGCACTTAGACTGGGTAGCCCAGGTGGAAATGGTTTGTAAGAAGCTTCACAGGGCATGTTACTCTTTGAGGGTTATGGCTAGATATCTTGACCTGGGCAACCTTAAAACAGTATATTACGCCACATTTCACTAGGTTTTGCGTTTTGGTGTTATGTTTTGGAGTGGGAGTGTGGATTCAGGTAGAGCGTTTCTAGTGCAGAAGGGGGCTATTCGGGTCATGCTGGGTTTGGACTGGAGGGAGTCTTGTAGGGGAAGTTCAGGGAGCTTGGAATTTTGACATTGGCAGGTTTATATGTATATGAGTGTTTATTGTTTCTTTCCAACAACAGAGACAAGTTTGAGGCCTTTGAAATTGGACACTCTTTTAATACAAGAATAGTCGGTTTAAATATTCCGATACATAGGCTCACTGCAACGGAAAAGGGTCCCACATATTCGTGTATAAATTTTTTAACAAATTACCTGTAAGTGTTAGGAAAACATATAATATTAAAGATTTTTAAAAATCTATTTTTAACATGATTTTAAATATTGAACCTTATACTGTGAATAAATTTTTAGATTATAATTTTTAAGATAGGATTATTTGTTTTAATATGTAAATTTTAGTATTTATTTTATATGTAAATTTTAGTACCTGATCTGTTTAAGGGTTAGCAGTGAGAATTGTTTTTAGTGTTTTTAATGTGTATATTGAGAATGTATGCATTAATTTATATTTTTTATTTTTTGACGCCAGTTCATTCAGTAGAGCTGCATTTTTGTAAAAACTTGTAGTTTTAATTTTTTGAATATAGAGATTTTTGACTTTGACTTTGACTCCCAATCTCATGTGAGATTTATGGTAATGTAAAAATGCACTATTTTTCAAAACGGAATTGATTTTGTTGTCAGAAATAATTTTGAAGAGGCTCGCCCCAAAAAGTGACACTCCATCTCAGGATACATGTTTTCTGGGAGGACCTGCCCAAATCTTGTTAACTTTTTTTCTGTTTCTAGCAAAAGAAAAATTACATGATATTTGCACAGACCCCCACGGTGAGATTAGGTGAGATATAAGTCAACCCCCTTTCTACCCTAAATGCCTCACGTAATTTATGAACACCCCTTGTAAAACTAATTAAATATAAACATTAAATTCCCAGGCAAAAATAATTAACCACCAACAACCTATATAGGGTGTTACTGAATGTTGTTAAGCAAATTTAAGGGCAGATTCTACATCAGAAAATATAAAGAAAAGTTTATATAAACATGGGTGCACAGATTTTTTGTTCTCAAGATAGGTACAGGTGTTTAAAAAAAACTAAAAATTTCGAGGACATTTATTTTAGTAAAAATTGTCAGACTGGATATAAATCATATTTAAATAGGTATTTATTTTGGTTGTCACATATTTGTTAATAAAAAAATCATAAAACTTAATTTTTAAAATAAAAAGTTTCCATTGATTCTTTTATGGACTAAAAATATGTAATTAAGTGGATGGTATTTTTTTTCTCTAAAATATGTATGATATTTTAACAGTTAAAAAAAACACTTTTTTACAAGTATAACACCCTGTATCTTGGGAATAAGTAATTTACCGACTCATGTTTACATACACTTTTTTATATTTTTAATAGTAGAATCTGCCCTTAATTTTTTTCTCGATTTTATTAACAACACTCTGTAACACCCTGAATAATAATGGTAAATGATTTTTAAAATCTGTATACATAACTTGCCTGTGACTCTATCAGGAGACTTGTAGTTCTTCGATTCATCGAATGATACATTTATGAGATCTATGGGGCGATTTCTATTTGTGTATTTGTCACATAATATTGCCAGAATAGCACAATCCACACCACCTTAAACAAAATAATGTTAATATTTAATTCAGCAGTAAATTCGCTGTTACTTAAGGATCAATTTAATAGCTGTTTACTCAATGACACATGCCTACTCACATTTGACTATTGCAGTACACAATCAGATAAGGTCAAAATTTAAATTTTAAATATTTACAGTCATATTCATCATTATTGTCCAAATTTTAGACTTATGATGGAAAATTATTTTATTTATTTAGTTCTTTGTCAAATCATCCATTTTTTTTAAATTAATCACAATGCACTTATTGTGTTTGTCAAAAAACGGAGGTTCAAAAAAACTTTATTGTAAAACCAATTAATGGACTCATATAATTCAAAACATCATTGTCTTCTTATTTTTATTTTTTTCACCCTTTCGGGGTCATCCCACCCAGGTCCGACGACCTCCCCCTAGGTGGTGCACTGCAGCCTGAAGGTTTATTGTACCTTGACCCCTACTCCTTCTCATTCACACACCATTCATTCCATAACTTGGATGGTTGTTGCTCGGTCCGCATCCCCGAGCAGAACACCGTGTGCCGTTGCTCAAAACACCGCCGTTGCCGGACACCCATCCAAATTATGGGCGCGCAATTCACTGCTTAACTCCGGAGATCGACGCTTGCCGATACAACCGAAGCAGCCACAAGCGCGCCTTGTCTTCTTATACTCAAAGCTATAAAACTAAAATATAAAATTTTGTTTTATTGAACCGTAATTTATTTAATTCTTTGTTTCTTTACATTTCTTTTCTTTTTAAGCCTCATAAAACTAATTAGGTTTTACAAAACATTCTTTGGGGGACTCCTAAGGTTACTCGCCAGACATGCTAGAAGCACCATCTATGTTTCAGGGAATATAATGAACATAGTCATGATCAATTGACCCTAAAATGTCAATTAAAGGTATATTCTATATTAATTTGACATTGATGCTACAGAATTAAATTTATTTAAGAAAATGAAAATTAATATTTTATAATTTTATATAAATTTTTAACAAAGTTTTCTTTGCTAAAATAGTAGCCATTGCTTCTGGCAAAGAATATTTTGTAATAAATAAATTTGCCATAACAATATAGAACATATTTATAACTAATCTATACTAATATTATAAAGAGGTAAAGTTTGCAACTATGTTTGTTTGTAGCCGCTAATCTTCAAAAATACTAAATCGATCATAAAAATTCTTTTAAAATCAGAAAACTACACTATTCAGAAGGGCTATAGGCTATATTTTATTATGATTAAAGTCAGAGAAAAATATAATTAGAACCTACTGAAGTGGGCACGAGTTGGGTAGTTATTAATAAAGTTGTAAAAAAATATACCTGAGAAAAGAATTCCGGTTGTGGCATGGTTGCAACTCTTTCTATCCATAACACAATTCTTGCAATATGGTGGCTGAGTGAATATTCTTTTGTCAATAGCTTTCTCTAATATATCTTTAAGGCACTGAACATTCGTCATCCATGAGTCACAGTTTAAAAGTAATTGAAATACATTTTTTTCATCGCTGCTATGAAGGGTTTTTAACAAGAGCAAGTTGTTGTTTTCATTGAATGTATAAATATGACTAGAATCAGTGTCTGAATTACATGCAACATTTGCAATGTCAGTATTTAAAAAGCTTTCCAATTCTTTTAATTTACTATAAAAGTTTTTATTCTTGTATTGCCAAAAATGTACCTCAAATTTATGATTTAAAATATCAAAGCAAAATATGCCAACAGATGGCAACTCGATAAATTCAAAGTCGGTTTTACGTTTGGCAACACTACTTAATACAAGAGTGTCATCTTCTTTATTTTTCCCTAAAAGCAAACTACGTCTACCAAATATGTCTCGTCCAAAGTATAGTTTTTTGGTATTTTTCTGGAAAAATATAAATGCATATGGACCACAAACTTTTACCAATTCATTTAAATTATTGGACTTAATAAAGTTTTTAAACATTGATAAAATAACTGTGTATCTCCAACATCCTTTTGTAAACTGTCATCTAAACCGGAAAATATATCCCCATTATAACAAAAGAATGACTCACAGTCTTCTAGTGGTTGTTCCGTTAAAGAACTGCCTTGAAGCCATAAAACACTAGTGGCAAAAGCTAAATTACATTCTTTTGTGGAAAATACTTTAAAATTAAAACTATCAGGTCCTCGATTTTTTATATTTTTTCAAATTTCAGCTAAAATGGATTAAAGTTTATTATTATTATTGTATAAATATTGATAATCAAATATGGTAATTGTCTAGAAAGTTGCGGCAACTTCGATTTTGACGAAATGTGGTATACGGGGTTTTTTGGGGCGCTAATCATGAATCTGAAAGAATTTTTTTCGGAAACGTTTCGTTCTCAAGATAATTATCATCAAAGTTGAAATTAAAACTATCCTTTGTTTCACTATATTCTTTCTTCTTTTTGCACATAATTCTTGACATCACACTAAATTGGCACACATTTTTATGAACATCTTTAAAAAAACCTGTTTTTTAGTTTCTTCACACAATTTTTTCATTAAATTCCAAATTTTTTAATCCTAAAACGCTGTAACCATGAATACACTTATGTGAATGAATGTTTACAGACATGGCGACTTGATTTTAAGTAAACCTTTATATTAATAAAGTGATAAAATAAAAATTTTGTGCCAGTTTAGTGTTATATCAGTAATCTTGTGCAAAAGAAGGGGAATATAGTAAAATTAAGGATAGTTTGAATTTAAACTTTGATAACAAATATCTTGAGATCAAAACGTTTCCGAAAAAAATTCTTCCAGATTCAGCACCCCAAAAAACCCCTGTCCCTTATACCAAATTTCGTCAAAATCGGAGTTGCCGAAAATTTCTAGACAATTACCTAAAATATAGTTTATAGTCCTAAAATTATTACCTGACTAATTAAATTATCACAATTGTTACAGAAACTATTTAAAACACAAAAAATTCCACACATTTTTAAACATAAATTGTAAGGTTATGCGGTACTGGCTACAAATGGGATTATCGACTTAGTACTTAGACAAATAAATATCCGATAAAAACAATAATTTGAACAGAAATATGTATAAATATATTCGTTTCGTCAATTTGATTTGCTACTTCTTTAGAGTTATTTATTCCGAATTTCTATTGTTTATAGTTTATAATATAAAAATTATTTAAATATAAAATTTTATAAAAATACCCTTTTTAGTTGCCGTCTGGCCCGGTTCATTTTTCAAGTTTGTAGGCACGTGTAGAATAGTGACGGAAAAGTGTTCTTTTCGGTAGTGGCGGTAGTGCCGGTAGTGCAGTGGTAGGTAAGTGCTTTTTTAACTTTAAACTTTTCTCTTTTGCGGGTCAGTGGTAGTACTTAACCAATTAGATTTACCTAGCTAAAGCCTGCTGTAGCTGATGGCAGTATTTTCTCTATTGTAAGTTAAATTTTGTAATGTAAAATTGTAAAAAAACGGTAATTTTCTAGAAACTTGCGGCAACTCCGATTTTGATGAAATTTGAGGCGATTTCGGCCCGTTTTGGTACTCCGACTTTGGTAGGTAACAATTGGTATGTTTTACGTCACAACCGTTACGTCAGTGTATGGTAGCATCCGAATTCGTTTGGTACATTTTTGGTAGGTAAATAGAAGAAGAACCTACCTAACGGTTTATTGGTTTTTATAAAATTGTTTATTTAACAGCAATATTTAAATTAAAATATTTGCAACTATTAATATTATGTTTTATTATTAAAGAAATAAAATTTAGAGTAAGACCAACAGCTTTAGAAAAGGATGAGAGCATACCAAACCGATCTACCGACCCACAAGCCACGGTATAGCATTTGACAAACCAAACAGGGTACCAAAGTTGGCGTGATGTCACTATTTTGACACCCGAAATTGGTTGGTAGGCATTTAACCAACCAAACTGGGGTACCAAAACGGGCCGAAATCGTCTTTGGTATACGTGGGGGTTCTTGGGGCGCTGATGACGAATCTGGAATGTTTCGTGCTCGAGATATCCATTATCAATCTATTTAATTGCAGTAGCCATGGCGCCGAATTTTATGGATACAAGGTTTAAAATAAATAGAAAAATGGATTTTAGGAGGTGTAAATCAAATATTAAGTGCCAACTTAACGGAAAACTCAACTTAGACGAACTTAGATAAATTAAAGTTTTGTATTCAAGTTTGATGATGAATATCTCGAGAACGAAATGTTGCCGACCAAAAATTTTTTCCAAACCGTGATTAGCGCCCCAAAAACCCTCGTATACCAAATTTTTTGTCCGGTTTGTAAATAGTTAATTACTCAAAACGATACCCAAAATTTTCAGGTGATCACCATTTTTAAATTAAAGTTTAGGTAAAAATAAAAACTTGGTTCAAAAAGTAATTTTTCCACACATATATGAGTAGTGGAGACTAATACATAAGTCAGAAAACTACTCTTTATTTAAAAAAAAGTTTAAATGCGCGGTGGGAGAATATTAAAAAAAAAAGCAATTAGATGTAACAAAAAGGGTTTTATTTTTGTCCAAAGTAATGTTCTGGCTTGTTCTGGTTACACCCAAATGGGTTAAAAGATGTGTGCAACCATAAAATGTTGTACCATATAACCAGAATGTGACCTAAGTAGTAACATAAGAATATATGCCATTTGCATGGTGGTATCACTTGGATTATACATATATCCGAATTTACCTATAATACCTTTAATTTTAATTATTACGTTTTAATTTTAATTATTTACTGTTAAGTAAGCATCCAACTCAGAAACCATGGTAATCTCACATTTTTGATTTTCAAAGCACACTAAAAGAAAGTTCCTTGTTAAAATCGAGAGAAATGCATGCTTTTTGAGGCGCATCATTTATCAAAACTAATCATAATTCCTGAATCCTCTAATTATTGACAGATTCGCGTTTAATGAATCATTTCATAGTTTCTCTAGCAAGAAAACGTATTAGCTCAATTTCGTCAAAGCAATCCCATTTCTTTTCAACGAGGTTAAATGCATCACTTTGGGAAAAGTCCTGCAAGTCCGGTCCCGAGTGAATCTACTGACCAAAATTGACAACACAAAATTAAAGAAAACATATCTACCTATTAGCCCTGTAAAAATAAAAAGGTAGACTCAACAGATAAAAAGTTATTGTTACTAAAAAGTGTGAAAGCAATTTGCCCACCCTGTATGGCTAGCTCCCGAGGCTATCTCTGATATATTTTTTGTAATATGCTTATAACATATCGTCGTATTTTGCGTGTAGATATATTAGCAGGTTCTAGAGGCATTACTTTTTTGTAAATTAGGAAAAAAATTTTGACATTGGCACTCTGTTAAGAATGACATTGGTTGTGTTTTGCAAAACAGCTTTTAATTCTTTAAATAAATAAAGAATTTAAACTTGTGATCTATAAAACCAGCAGCATTTTTGCCTGTTGACAAACGTGAGACGACAAAATAAGCACTAAAAAACAAAACTTATTTTATTAGGGGCTTTTGCAGGACTTTTATAATTGTGATGGTATAATATTAATACCCATTGTTTGCTTCTTTAAAAAGTATATAAAGAATTAAATAGAAGATTTTTTTAGAAAATATTATTTCGGTGGCAGAGGGGCGCCAAGTCAAGGGGGCGGGAGGGGCCAAGCACAGTAAGCTGACGATCCGTAACGAGTTTGGCAAATTTTTTATTTAATAATTTATAAATTAACGGGGATTTTAAGTCTGGTGGTATTGCATTTAAGTACCTTGTCGAAAAAAATAATTGAAGAGTCTACCACGTATATTTATACCGCTATACCGGGTGACAACGAGATCACTTTCCGGCCGCCAATTTTTTATATTACTTTATCGATACTGACAAAACTTGGTAGGGTGGTTAGACTAACAAAAAGTAATTTTTGGGTGTATATGATAATCTTTTACGACTTCCGGTTTTACCGGAAATGGAACTTTTTATTTTTAAAGGGGACACCCTGTATTTTTTGTTTTTCGGATTTTACAGGTCATTTTTAGTTGAAATACAATATTTTTAAAACAAATTTTTGGAAAAAATTTATTTTTAAATTAAATTTTTATTTATTTTTTCTAAAGTGCCATGATCATTCTAAAATCACTCTTCATACTTTACTTATTTTCAGCAAAATACGAAATCGCTTTTATCTTTTTAAACTTTTTTACTAGAGGACTCCTAACCTTATTTTTTAGTTTTTTTACTCTATCTCCAAAACCAAAATAGGATCATATCATTTTCATAATATTTCTAAATGCAGTATTTTAAAGCGAATCTAACGATGTAAAACACTACGACACTTTACTTTATTTTCTTTTAAAAAAACAACATTTATTATGTATAGGTAAATGATCTTTTCGATACTAAACGGCGTAAGTTGCAGTTCATCGTAGTTTATAAAAATAAAAGTATGAGTAGTGATTTTAAAATGATCATGGCACATGAAAAATAAAAATTTAATTTAAAAATGAAATTTGACCAAAATTTGTTTAAAAAATATTGTATTTTGACTAAAATCGATCTGAAGAATCCGAAAACCAAAAATATACCATTTAAAAATGAAAAGTTTCAGTCATTCCAGGTGAAACTGGAAGTCGTAAAAGCCTGTCATAAACACCTTAAAATGACTTTTCATTAGTCTAACAACCCTACCAGGTTTCCAAGAGCCGGAAAGTGATCTCGTTGTCACTCGATATATGGAAACAACGTTTTAACCATTACGCCACCTTTGAACACGTAATTTCTTAGCTTTTAGGGTTTGTAAAAATAATCCGTTCATTTTTAATTTAAATGTGAAAATTATATATTATAACCCTTATACGGACGCTATCGTCCGAAAAAAGGTGACGCATTCGCCTAGTCCGACACCCAAAACATGTCAATTTCAATGGTTTCTTGACTGTAACCCTTACCATTTTTAGGACAATGTTTAAAAATTGCATATAAAACGGCATGGTAAACCTGTCCCACAAAAAAATAAGTGACGCATCCGCCTAGTCTGACACCCGAAACATTTGACATTGACAGGCTGGGTTGACGCGCCGCTTCCATACATGGCGGTATCAATACTTGTGGTAGATTCGCGTCAAAAGGAAGCCCCTAAAACGTTTTAAAAGGGTTCTTACCATAAAGTTAATTTCATTACTGGTCCAGTAGGCTTTTTAACGATGATGCTTCTGCGCGCACCGAAATGTACATATGCAATAATAATGAATTTCTCGGTAATTATCGTAGAAAACTGTACGAGAAATTAGGCGAAAAAGACAAATGGATACAACAAAATTAGGGCCAAACATTATTTAAAAAAAAGTATATATACCTATGCGTTTTTTTAAGACCTTATTTGGGGTTCATAACTACCTACAACCTGCAGCTTGACCTTTACCATGACTTTGTTTCGATGCAGTCACGAAAAACCGCGTTTAAAATAAAATTGTATCGATCCTTAAAGCCTGTATAAAATATTTAGTTTTTTATTTTATGGGCGAAGGTCAAGAATATCCGTGTTTATCCTGGTACGGGAATCGCGTGCTAATCCCTGACGACGCATAAAATTATAAACTAAAACTATTTGGATACTCATCAAATACATTTTAGAAACTCGACAAAATAAAACCATGTTTTACAGTTAAATATAGATAAATATGACTGCAGAAAAAGTTTTAGTTGCACTCCAACCATCGACGAGTAGATTTCCAATTTGAAATTGCAAAGAATCTCCTTCAAATAGGGTAGTAATTAAGTGAACCAATTAAAATTTAAGCGATTACATGCAATATTGTGGATTGAAAACTTCCGCCCATATTCATGTGAATCGCAATCCCGCCAATTTGTAATTAAAATTACACCCCGCAACAACCCCATTAAAATTTATATTCCATCAATTATACTACCCACGTGACGCTGCGCATGTTTTATGTGTTGCGTTATTTTGACGCACATTTTAGCGTTTTATTTTCTGTCTGACTTGATGCGTTAAAGGTCTTCTTCAAGAAAATTTAAAAGTCTGGGAATACGAAAAATTAAGATATTATAAGAAAACCTAAAAATGGAAATGAATTTTAATAGTAAACTTGAAGAATATTATCAAAAGTTTATTGAATTGCAAGAGAAGTTAAAGAAAAGGTAAGCTTATAAACAGGATTTTGTTTGTATTGTAAAAGTTACGATAGATATGGTACAGAAACTTTTATGTTTTAGTGAAGAACAACGTTTTGTACTGGAAATGAAATTTAATGAATTGGTGCATGTTGCCAAAGAAGAGTAAGTATTATTATTTCTTTTTTATGAAAGTGTATCTGTTTAGACAAATACAGCGGTACTGAGATTAAGGGAGTTTTATTAAAATTTAAGCAAAAAAATAAATAATTTTTTAAAATATTTTTACATGCTAAGGGCGATTTGAATAAAATTTATTTAAAGTAATAAGGCGCTTATTCAGCCCTAACCAGATTGTTATTATTGGGTTCAGTTGAGTCCTAGTTTGCACCGCAATCTATATTATTAAGAAAAAAGTACGCCACTGACTTTTTTGACGTTTTGTTATTTTTTTTTATAAGTAAACAATTAATAATACAACTTTTTAATTTCTTTTAAAAAGTACCCATGAACAACATAATATAAAAAGCAAAAATTAAAAGGAAAAAATTATTTGCCTTAAAATAAATTAGCAGTCGTGTATTTTATCGAAAATTGTTATTTTCTTTATTTACTAGAATCGAAATTCGTAATTTTTTAATTTTAAATTTTATTTTATGCTGTTTACTAAAAGTGGCTTTATTTTTTTCTCGACAATTAAGCCGGATATAAAAAAATAAGAAATTTAAAAGTTGTATTATTAAGTATAAAAATATAAAATCGTCAAAAGTCAGTGGCGTACTTTTTTTCTCAATAATTTAATTTGCGGTGCGTACTGAGACGCCACTGAACCCAATAATAACAATCTGGTTAGGGCTAAATAAGCGCCTTATTACCTTAAATAAAGTATCAATTTTTTTCAAATCGGCCTAAGCATGTTAAAAATTATTTAAAAAAAAATTCTTAAATTTTACCCTGTATTTCAGTAAGGAAGCAACTAATATACATATATTTATAGAAACTTTTTTCATAAAATAACATAAGGAATCACACCTTGAAGTTTTCTACCATTGTTAGAAAACACCATGTATTAAAACAATAGAAGCTTATATGTATGTCATCTCTTGAATAATGCTGAGAAAATAGTGCGTAAAAAATGTATACTTTTTTAATAGTCAACAAATACATATAAAGTTTTACAAAAACTCAATAAATTTAAACTTGTAATTGTATGGAAAATAGCGGAGCTGATCGCGATTTTGCAAGTTATATTTTTTAAACGTTTCGTTTTTAAAATATCCATTATTAAACTTGAAAATCAAACCAACCATATGTTCTTGATATTTTTCCTTCCTATTTCGTGCATTTCTAGATTTAACACTAAATTTTTAAGTTTTTATTGATATTCAACCCTTTTATTGAGGGCAAGTTTTGCAAAGTATTTAATAAACAGGTTTTTAATAAATATAAATAAAAAGTTGGGTGCCACTTTACCTTCAAATAGAGTGTGCAAAAAGAACGGATAATATAGTGAAAATAAGGCTAGTTTTATTTTTAAGTTTAATCATGGACATTACGAAAACAAAACGTTTCCGAAAAAAATCATTTAGATTGGTGATTAGCACCCCAAAGGAAAAGCCCGTATACCAAAATTTGTTAAAATCGGAGTTTTCGCAACCTTCAAATTTGCAGGGTATTTTAATATCAAATTTTTAAACTTTTGTACAGCCCACGAAGGCGTGCAAGAGTCAGTATTAATGTACATTTCCCCTTATAATAAGCTTGTCTATGGTGTACATTTACAACCAATTTGGAAATTTCAAATTGACATTTAAACATTTGGTTAAACTTTACTTGTCAAATCCAAATTTGATAAGTGAAGTTTAACCAATTGTTTAAGCGTCCATTTGAAATTTCAGAATTGGTTGTAAATGTAGCATTACGCACTAAACATTTTATAAGAGTACTTATGTGTATTATTATTTTATAAACGTTTAAGCTACATTTTTTTTTGCAAATACCAATTATTTAATGATGAACTGTAACATTTTTTAAATGATACTTTTGTGTATAATTATTTTTTTTAAATTTAAAGTATAGGTTCAACGTAGAAAAGGCAGTTGGTTTACTTATGGCGTTATCAGTTCCTAAAAATGTTACGAATTTTTTATATAAACCAAAATTATAGGTCTTAACTTTTATAGCAGTAAATCGTTGTTTCAAAAAAAATTTTTTTTTCGTAAAATTTGCTAATTATAAAAATAGTTGAGCAACAAAAAATAAATATTTTGTGTGTGTAAAATATTTAGGATCCCTTTAAAACGATTTTTATTGTTTATTTAAGAATTACAAAAATATTTATCCATCTGTTAAAAAAGGATTTTTTTATTAGGCTGTGTTTCTTTGTGCGACTTTTTGAAGTTCATAAAGGACACAAAAAGTGGTTGGTGTGTGGTTCTACTGTCACCAGCCTGTAGTTCTCTTTCCAACAATGCTAAAATAAATTTTTAGTCGGTGTGGCTACTTTCGAACTACTTTTTGTGGTATCTATTAATGTCAAAAAGTGGCCCGTGGAAACTGCCTTATTGTCATTCCCTTTAATATTAAAAAAGTAGTTATTTTTGTACCAAGGGCGTAAAAGTGCTTGACGCCAGAAGTCCAAACAATATTTTTATACGACTGAAATTAATATACAAGCATTCCCTGTGGTTAGGAGAAAATTTGCCAGCTTTTAATGTTTCAAGTAGTAATCAGTATACTTTTACCATATTTTTATTTAAATAAATTGTTGTTTTACCAAAAAAAAGGGGCATTATTAAATTTTATTATTGTTTTATAAATTTATAAATACGGGCGTTTTTGATACTTTTTTGCCCTAGGGCATAAAAGTGCTATTTTACGCCCTCATTTATAAATGCGGGCGTTTCTGATACTTTTTTGCCCTAGGTCGTATAAGTGCAATTTTACGCCCGGTCGTACAAAAATATATATTGTGTATCATGTTTACCCAACATAAAATAATGATATGTAATTTATTATTTTGCGTTGGTGAAAATATAAAATAAATATTCTGCCACTATAATCACTAAGAAGTGTTTTACATGTCAGGCTATATTTGCATACAAAAATATCGCGATAAAGCTTAAAGAATAATGTGAGACACCTTTAATATTTTTAAAGGAGTTTGTATATGTTTCTTAGATAAAAAAATTCTTAAATAAAAAGCAGCATCGCTTTAAAAAATGGATCAGTAAGCATTGCTTTTACAATATATATTTTTTGTTTTTGGATTTTTCAGATTTAAAAACAAATTTTGGTTTAATTCTATTTTTAAATTAAATTTTTATTTTTTATTTAGCCATGCCATGATCATTCTAAATTCACTTCTCATACCTTTCTTATTTTTAGAAAAATACGAACTTGATTTGATTTTTTAAAAAATTTTTACTAGCGGGATCTAAATTTCATTTTTTATTTTTTTTTAGCCTATCCCAAAACCAAAATAGGACCATTATCTTTGATAATATTTCTATTGCAGTATTTTAAAGCAAATCCAACAATGATAAAATTGGTTTTAAAAATATTGTATTTCGACCAAAATCAATCTGGTGAATCCGTATATCAAAAACGTCCCCTTTAAAAATCAAAAGTTTCAATAATTTTTCTTGAAACCGGAAGTCGTAAAAGCCTATTATATACAATTAAAAATTACTTTTCGTTAGTCTAACCACCCTACCAAGTTACGTCAGTATCGACAAGAAAATAAAAAATGGCAGCCGGAAAGTGATCCGGTTTTTTGACCCATTTTAATAACGAATAACTTTAGACCAAAATAGAGTTATTAGGATGCAGCTATCTTTATTTACACCAAAATAGTTGAAGTGAAGCTAGTTTACTTTTTTTAAAACTCTTAATTGTCATACAGTCAATATTTTAAAGATATCCATAGCTTATGTTACATTTTTTTAAAGGGGAAAGAAATATCAATACTGTAGAAAAATATACAATAGATATAGATATCAAGATTGTAAAAATTGGACATTTTGTTATTGTGTTAACGGAATGTCACAACTAAATGGCGGAAATAAAATAAAAAAACTTTAAAAAATATATGGCTTTATGCGAACCTCATCTTGATACCTTTGTTTGTTCTAAAGTTATTCGCGTTTATAATGGGTCAAAATATAGTTCGACATCCTGTATGGTCGTTCAAACTTAACGGTTTAAAATTTAGAGGGGACTTTGGGTTCTCACAGTATAAACCTATAATTAATTTATCGCCATAAGAGTCTATTTATTTTGACTACAAACTTCTAAAAACCCCGTTCTTTTTTAAAGCGTGAAATTTTAAGTTACAGATTCTAAATATCACTTTGTTTTTTAGGGAACAAGCACACTATAAAAAATTAAGAGCACAGTACAAACGATTTCTGGAAGAAGACCAAAAAAGACAAGATAGAAACGAGCGCATTATAAGAAATTTGGAACGTATAGAAACAAAGATAACAATGCTCTCGGCAAAAACTGACAGAATCAACATGTTTCGAAGGCAGTATCAAAATTATTTGCGGAGAATCACAAATCAAACTGGTGAAAGAAAAATAACCGGTCCAACGATTTCCAAAGAAAGGTCTTTTATTAAAGAGGAACCTTTAAAAGAGAAACAACACACTTTATTTAGAGATGAATTCAGTTTGCCTGAAAGACCAAAACAGAATTTGGATTTGGAAAAACCTGTCTTTAATCATCCTTCAGTCCAAAAGGCATTTGAAAAAGATCGTTCTAATGAAGAAAAAATAGAAATTCTTGATAGATACCTCCAAAGCATTTCATCACAGAGATGTCGGGATGTGTTGAACCAAGAACGTGAAGCTCGGGAAAAATTAGGCCTTGAAAGGCCATCAGATCGAATTTTCAACGGTGATTTTACATTAGATACCAAAAACCACGCAACCGCTGCAGCTGATGATATAATGAATTCAATTTATTCAAGGTATTATACTAAAGGAGAAGATTTCCCTAAAGGCATTAAAACTGATGTCAAAAAAGGAATTCAAAATGATACAAACAAAAAACCTGATGAGAAAAATTCTATTTATGTAGAAAGAGAGTTTAAGCCTGGTGATAAAGGGTATTTGAATTCGTTATTCAGTAATGGCAATGAATATAAAGTTAAAGAAAATAAGCCAAGTGTTGAATTCAAAGAGGCAAATAATATGATAAATATTAATCCTATTGCTTCTATTAAACAACAACAAGTTGATTTAGTAAAAAGAGAAGAAGCATGCAAAAATGAGAATATTATTTCAGATTTTCCGAATTTTAAAAACACAGTCAATTTAAGAGAAAATTCGCTTAAAAGTGACATTACAAACGAACCTATAAAAAATGGAAAAGATACAAATTATATGGAACCGTTACAAAATAATGTTGATTTTAAAACTAGTGGAAACTATTTAATGACGAAAGTGGCACCAGGTCAAGATCATAATCCTGAGGTTAACGGTCAAAGCCAGGACAACAAAGATAATCATAGCGTTATGTCAAATGAAGAAAAGAAAACTAATAATAATAATTTCTATAATAAAAATGAAAGCGGGGCAATAGCGGAAACTGGTAATGTTATAAATAAAAATTGTGGTCCTATAGTACTGGCCGGTAATAATCAAAATCTTCAAATTAAAGATCAAATTAAACAAAAGTGTCAAGAAAACCCTACAGAAGATAGTCCATCCAATCAACTTAACCAGCACAGTCAGCAGAATGCTGATAACATTCAAACTGACCATCAAAATGAAAATATTCAGGGCTTTCAAGAAGCACTTCAATATACTGAAATTACTAAACCAGTTCAAGATAATAAAGACATATCTTCTGTACAATACAATAAAACTCAAATTCAAAACGGTGATAACTCTCTTCAGTATGATGAAAAAGAACAACTCATACTGTACAACAAAGATGAGCAACCAATTTTATCTAATTCAAATCAATTCAGTGAAAATGATCAGTTAGTTGACTCTAACCAAATACAAACCGTTTATGACCAAACATCTGCAGAACCTATTCATTCTGATAAAACCGAACAGGAAATAGAGTATACTGAAAATAAAGAATCCTACCAGCAAATTCAGTATGATGAAAATGGTCAACCAATCCCATATGATCAAAATGGCCAACTGCAGTACGACCAAAATGGTCAACCAATCCAGTACGACCAAGATGGTCAACCATTCCAGTACGACCAAGATGGTCAACCAATCCAGTATGACCAAAATGGTCAACCAATTCAATACGACCAAAATGGTCGACCAATCCAGTACGACCAAGATGGTCAACCAATCCAGTACGACCAAAATGATCAACCAATCCAGTACGACCAAAATGGCCAACCAATTCAATATGACCAAAATGGTCAACCAATACAATATAATCAAAGTGGATATGATCAGTACGGACAACCCCTTTTGTATGATCAAAACGGTCAAATAATCCAGCCGGAGTACGACGAAAATGGCCAGATCATACCTCAGTATGATGAAAATGGTCAAATAATTAGTATGTATGATCAGAATGGGCAGCAATACTTTGGTAATCAAGAAAGCAATCAACAACAGTATGACGCTAATGGTCAACCTTTAATGCAATATGATGAAAATGGTCAACCTGTATATGATCAAAGTCAACAACAGTATTATGATTATAATAATCAAGAAGAACTTCAATATCAAGGCAATATGTACGGACAAAATAACGATTCTAATCAAGGAAAGTTTGGCGGTGCAGAAGAAAATCATTTAAATAATCGAGTTGAAAATTTAAATGATCAGAATAAAAGTGAAAACAGTGATGACCATCAGGCTGGTGATCAAAAATATAGTGGGGCAGTTAACAGTCAGGAAAGAGATCATGATGAACATTCGGGTAATCAGTATCAGCCAGAAGGTAATGATCAAGATCAAGATAGTATTGCAAATAATCAGGATAACGAAGCTAACCGATTAAATGATTTACAAGAAATGACCAAGCAAGATATATTTAATAAAGAAGAAGAGAAGGGTAATACACAAAATCATAATGAAAATAACATTGAAGAAGCAAAACCTACAAATGTAATGGATATTTTGGATACTGATACCGAAAGCGCGAAACAAAATACTAGTAAGATATCAAATGATAGTGATTTTGATTTTAGTTGAACTATCTTAGAGCTAACTACAATAAAACTTTGCATTTAGTATAGAACCATGGTTATAACGTAAAAAGTATTGTAATAGAATATAGTTATTGAATATTATATTATTATAAATAACGAATTCTAATAAATGTATAGAAATAAAACAGCTCCTATTTTGTTTTATTTTAAAAAATGTCCGGTAAAGAGTATAAAAACCATTTATGTCTGTTATAAATATTTAAGTCATCAAGTCATAAATTACAAAAAAAAACGTCTTAGTAAAACGTCCGTGTATTACTTTTCCAGGCATCATTCTCAATTAAGATCATAATTGTTTAATATAGAACATTATACTACTGTAATTGCTCTAACTTTTATTTTATTTATTTTTAAATTAAGGTACCTATTATTTTTTTAAACTAACGTAGTTTTGTTTTTTAATTTGTGTTCCAATCTTTAAAAATACTTATTTAGAAATAGAACATGTGAAAAAAAATGTTATTTTTTGGTTTAGAAAGTCAGCAACCATGGTTACCGAATTTTTTTTATTTCTCAATTTTTTATTAAGGGAACCTCTCCAGAAAAGTCCAGACCTTTTGATTATTTTCTATAAAAAGCGACAAAGTGCTTCGCACAGTTTAGATGTAATTAGAACAACGTACTAATTATTTAAAAACATTTACAACTAAACAGTTATTATAGCTACATATGTGCCATTGTTATTAATAGAGTTACGTTTTTTTGTTTTGTGTTAATAAAAAGGTTTTTTTTTATAATACACACGATATTCAACCTTAAATAATAATTCAATAATTGATTGAAATTAGGATTTTTGTCCATCCACAAATTAGAAAGAGCACAAACTTTATTCCTCCAGTCATAAAGTTAAAACGATTAAGTAAAGTCATGGAGACATTAGTATTTTAAATATATAAGGCTAAACAAAATGTTTTTCGTATCTTATGTAAAATTTTCGAATATAGGTACGAGGTTTGAGAATTAGGTTAACGGTATTAAACATACCACAATTTTTTTAGTTATTTCATCAAAGGTCACCAAATGACTTATTTAGTTTGTTATTCTTTTAAAAACATTACAGTTGTATGTCTGGCTTTGTTTTATTTTTCCTTGTTTTGACCAGAATTATTACTATGCTGTATCGTTATGGGTAATAAACAATTTTTTCAATGACTCTAGGCATGTATACATTATTAATGTGATTTTAAACAGGTAATATCGCTCATTACCCACGGCCATTACCCACGCTCATTACCCACATCCATTACCCACGGCTGTCATAGGGTGCTTTAATTGTGCATAAATACGATAATTTCTATATATTTTCGACAACCTAGTTTTCTTAATATGATTCTTCAGACTAGGCCACTACTTTTTAGACACATATGAGTATAAAAATATCTACAGTGTGGGCCAAATTAAACTTGCACACTTTTTAACTAATGATAACTTTTTATCTGTTGCGCCTATTTTTTTCATTTTAACAAGGCTAATAGGTAGATATGTTTTCTCTAGGTTTGTCAATTTTGATCATATAGAGTTAGTCAGGACCGGACTTACGGGACTTTTTGGAAAATGATGCATTTAACTTTGTTGCAAAATAAATCAAATTTACCTAAAATTAGGCTAATACGTTTAATTTTAATTATTTAACTATTAGGTTGTATCAGCATCCAACTCAGGAAATATGACAACCACAGATTTTAAATTTTTAAAGCAAAATAAAAAAAGTTCATTGTTAAAATCAAAAGAAATGCATTCTTTTGGGGCGCATCATTTATCAAGAATAATTGTTATTCCTGAATCCTCAAATTATTGACAGATTTGCTTTTACTGAATTATTTCCAATAGTTTGTATACAAGAAAACGTATTAGCTTAATTGTAGCTAAATCCGATTTCTTTTGCACGAAGTTAAATGCATCATTTAGGAAAAAGTCTGGTAAGTCCGGTCCTAACTAAATCTATTTAACCAAAATTTGCAAAGCTAAAGAAAACATATCTACCTATTAGCCCTGCAAAAATTAAAAAGATAGGCGCAACAGATATTCTGTATATTCTGTTCACTATAAATTGAGAAAAACACCTTAACAAAAAATGTATATCATTGATTTTAAAAGTCAGTAACCCTAGTAACCACAACAGAAAATGTATTTTATTTGTTTAAAACTGCAGTAACCGGAGTTACTTACTAGGTATTCATTATCAATTTATAGTCGCCAAAGTAAAATTAAGTACGTAAAATCAACCAATATTTAAATCAATTACAATTGATAAAAAAATTGCAGTAGACTATAATGTCGCGTATGTCATGGCTGACAAATATTCTGTCGAGAATCTTAAATTTATTGTTTGTATTGATATCAATCCGCAAGAAAGCCTTAGAAAAAGTATAGTGTGCGACTCGCACGGAACACTCATTTCCCTGCTCGTCCCATGAAATACTATTAAATATGACCTGTTACCAATCATTTGACGGTTATTCTGGCTTGTATTAAAGTTGTTTCATACTGACAGCCAGGACCAAGCACAGTTTCATAAATTTTTGCTTGCAGCTAAATTTAAGACAATTTTAAGGGCGGGGAAAATCTAAAGAAAAGAAACACATATATATTATTGATGATGGCTTTATTAAATTAACACAAAAATCTAAAATATTAACAATAAAAATTTTCAGTCATCACTCATCACATTATTTAATTTTACGAATATCTAACAAAAAAAATAAAATAAAAATAAGCATAATATATTACTATTAATAACTCTACAAGTAACATTTTTTTAAATAATTAAATATATTTTATTTAAAATTTTTCTTAGGTTAATAAATTGTAAACTCAATAAAAAGAAATATAAAAATATATAAAGTCTACACAAAATAGCTATAGCTACGTCGTTTGATACCCTCTTTTCGTTACAATTTTGTAAGGCTTTTAAAACATCACAATATTTTCTAGGAATACATTGATGGACTACGTAGTCAAATCAACCACAAAGGTTATTTTTAAAGTCTAGGATACATAATTTTAAAAAATCTCTAAATAGAATTTTAAAAAGTTTAAAATTTAAAGTACGAGATTTAAAATAACAAAAAAATGTTAGTGCACTTTACTAGTTTTGATTTTGTTCTCTAAGTTCCATTTCTAATTTATGGTTTTTAAATATGTTAGAAAGCTCGTCTATAAGCGTTTCATACCTAAAAGCAACTCTTATATCAGGAACATTAGTCCTGGCAATATCGTTTCCTGCTACACCTTCCTTGGTGTAGTTAGGCCCAAGCCAGTACTGTTTGGTCTTATGTGGAAAACCAGACATTAGTACACTGTTCCTAGCCAATTCACACATGTCACAGCTGGACAATTTCCACACCTGAGCTGCGATGGAATATTCTTCCATCAAAGGTTCTTTGGTAAAGTGGAATTGAAGGGGATCATCGGTTGATAGGGAAACTACTAGACCTCTTGCTAAATATTCAGGTAACGGGTTTCTGTGGTAATTTAGGAAAAGACTGTTGTTTGAAAGAGGGGACATGGCAATTCCAATTTGCGCTACGTAAAATAGGTATTGAAGTACCGGCACCTTTCTTAAAAGAAGACCGTGGGAAATGTTTTCTGAAAGCATGTATCCACAAACCAAGTGCTGCACAGGACCAGCTTCACCACAATGAGGTCTTAGCAGTAGTGTTGGTAATCCCTTCTCTGCTCTAAAGTGGTTTAAGACCGACAGATTCGCATACATATAATACATGTAGTATGCATAATTAGGATTTTCATTGTCACACCATTCTTCAGGTTTAGGAGTATCTCTGTCAAACAGTGGATTTTTTCGGGTTTGCTTTCGTCATCTACTGAATCAAATCCTATTACGTACTGTAAAAATTTGTGTAAATCAGGGTGAGAACTTGGTCGAGCGGTTACTTCGAAAAGTGGTAAGAAAATATTATCAATAACTTGTTGAAAGTTATCCAGGACCTTGTTCAGTTTGAAGATATCGCTGAAAAAGAAAAACACATGGTTTTATATTTTTTATACTGTTGAATAGTATGATATGTTAATTTAATGTAAAAAAATACAACAAAATAAGGTTCATATAATATTTTGGACCGAATACCTAGTTGTTATGTGGTAATTATTTTTATTTATTTTAAATAATTTATTTTGATTTTTAAACACACTGCAAACTTTATTAATGTATCGTTAAACGTTTTAAAATAAATGTTTATCATAGTAGTGGTAAGTGGTAAGCCATGATTTTTCCCCATTTAACCATCTTTGTAGCTGCAGGGGATATCCAGATCCCTGTACTAAACATACAAAAACTCAATCTGTATTTTGTGCTTTTTGTTAAATACCAACTTTTTAAATTAATAAAGTTATTGTTCCCATTTTGTCGTTCTTTTTACCTGAATAATCGGTTTTTCGTTTGATACTATAATACTAAAGATTTATAGTGCCTTTATTAAAATAATAAACGTGCCATCTGGCAATATGACGGACAACTCACCAACTATTAATTTTATGCAGAAATAAAAATATTTGATTGGATAATACGAGTTCTGGATTAGCACTGATAATTTACTTTTTTGAATTTTTTTATCACTTCCTAAGATACTTACAAAAGCCTAGGTGTCTGGATCAACCAACGAATATTATCAGAGTACACATTGGACGTAATAGCCCATGCAGCCAGTTTATCCCACTCGTCCTTGCTTTTACCATAAATGCTCAGCCTGAGTTCAGCATTTTGATATTTAGATTCTTCCAGATCGCTAGAAACTTCATTGATAATGCTTGCGAAATATTTACCCTAAAAGCATACACATATTTTACCATTTTTTTGTTTACCTCAAAAAAGTAATTCGTTTTTTAATACCTATTTTTGATACATTTTGCAAAGTAGTGTTTTAGGCACATTTGATGTGATGACAACATATAAAATACCAAAAACACTGATTTCGTAAAGATTATTTGTATAAGTTATAATTTTATGTTACATAACTTTATTTATGATCGCCAGAATTTAAATTACCACACTCAAGTTGGTTAAAAATTTCTATATAGCGTGCATGAAGCCATGGACATAACCAGGTACCGGCCGGTGGGGGCGGCATTAAAAAGCATAAAGAAGTAATCAAAAGTGTTTAATTTTTTTTCTATAGGTTATGGCTTCTAGGAAAAATTAAAGTAACCGCTAAAATTAAAAAAATATTTTTAAAAATTCAGTGAAAAAAATGTGTGTTTTTTAAATAAAAGCTTTAAAAAATCGTCTTATGATGAAATTACGAAAATACCAGTAATTTTCGGGTTACCAATGCCCACATGTGTGTCAAACATCGACAAACCAAATTTTATTTAAAAAATTATAACAAGGAACCACTTTTGAGAAACACCCGGTGTATTATCAGTTTCTCACTGCCTGCTCCTCCCCTTACCAAAATCCTGGCTACGCCCAGGTATAAAGCTGCTTAATGCACGCTTATTTTTCAGAAATCGAGGGAACCATATCAGAAAACTAGGAAAAATTTGCTGTTTGGTGAGGAGAAAAAAGACATTTTTTTTACGCGCCGGTACGTATGACTGTCTCTTTGACATTAAAATACCGATTATATTGCATATTACATAACAAGTGTGGAAAGTGATATATTTCACACGAGTGCAAATGTGTGAGTGTGAATATCATTTTTGACTGAGTCATGTACAATATTTTTTCTACGACCAATTATTTTTTAAATTTTATTAGTTTCTACTTTTCATTTCTGGAGTTTAAATCTACTTTTCAACACCAGTGTTGAAAAGCAAATAAATATATGATGTTGTAAAAGTGATAAAAATGAAAAAAGTACATATTTCATTTATAAATAAATTAATTAAAAATAATAAATTTTTTTACTGCTAACCTGAGAAATTGCTATTATTTACTCCATTTTCCTAACGAGAACAAATATTTCTCACCCTAGGTAAATAATGATAATAAAAAAAGAAACTAAGTCAAAAATGAGAACAATTCTCATATCAAAATTTGACACATGCCAAATATTTACATAAATAAAGCCAATCTGATTAGAAACACGCTCCAGTCTACTTGATATTCCGATACATTCAACTAATCGTTAGGAAATTACTAATGTCAAAATTAAAATTGTTATTATGCCGATGTTAGCAGTAAAAAAAAATCTATATATGTAAACCTCGGGTGAAAAAGCTATTATTTACCTCGCACATTATATCCCTTGGCGCTACGAGCTATGCTCGGTAAATAATAGCTCACTTCCCACCCTAGGTATACCTATAATATAATTTTTTTAAAATAAAATCAATATAAATTAAATAAAAAGATAATATTAACGAAATAACTGTCAAAGTCAATGTCAAATGTTTATTTTAACACTCGCGTGATATTAATTATTTTCTGAAGGAAAAAAGACTGCGTTTTATGATATTTTCGTTTGTGGTCATGGGAAAAAGCTTTTTCTACCAATTTTTCCGAAAAAAAAATATATAAAAGGGACAGTTTAAAAAAATATATGTTTTCCTTTTAAAGTTTTATACACACATTTCTTACCTTAATATAATTATCAGTTTTTAAAAATACTTCTCTTAGTCTGCTTTCACCAATGGGATTATATTTTGCGTTGAACTTGTCGAATCTATGGAAAGTGTTTCTATCGGCATGGACATCCAGCATGTCTACAGTAAGGTCGAATGGTGTCAAGTTCATTGACTGAAAAAAGTAAGGAATTTGGTTAGTTGTATCGTAATGGTTCATTTTTAATTTATGTGCTGCTATTTTTACATTTAAAACTCAAAAGTTTTGTTTAAAACTTTTAATACTGTCATACTTTTAATACTACATAATACTAAGTTAATAGACTAAAGTAAAGTGACCACATTATTAATAATAGAAATCGGGACAAAAAGCAATAAGTTGGAAATTTTTATTTTACCCAAAAATTTTTTGAGGAGCAACAAAAAGCCTTACCTTTAAAATGTTTTAATGTGAAACGATAAATAAAATAAATCGGTCAACTCATTGATACGGTTTATTTTTCATCTCCCAAATTTTTTTATGAGCAAAAAATATGACCTAATCTCCGCGAAAACCTTTTGATTTCTTTGTTTACATTCAGTCCCACCAAAAATTTTTTTGAGGAGCAACAAAAAGCCTTACCTTTAAAATGTTTTAATGTGAAACGATAAATAAAATAAATCGGTCAACTCATTGATACGGTTTATTTTTCATCTCCCAAATTTTTTATGAGCAAAAAATATTACCTTATCTCTGCGAAAACCTTTTGTTTTCTTTGTTTACATTCAGTCCCACCAAAATTGAGAGACGTGTGGTCACTTTAGAGTTAAGGCATTTTCAAATATTGATCACATAGATTGGGATAGATCCAATCAGCTGTTTTTAGGATTCCCTGGGATTTTTGGTGTTTTTTTAACACGTATAATACATTTGGCCTTCATTCATTGGCTTTGTGTCAAAACTAAACTAACCCTTCTGCTTTGTTTTTGGTCGTGCAGTTATTTTTAAAGATTTTTACAATATTTAGGCTGTAAATAATTAATAAATATCAAATTTTTGTTTTAAATACTTTTTCCACTAAAATAATAAACACAAGATAAATCATTAAAAATCAAACAGCTGATTTTGACACTCCCCTGGGTCAGGTCAGCAGGATCCAACCCGAGTTAAGGATCCGATCAATTTATAAACATGGGCAGAGACTGGCCGATCCTTTTTGAACGGGTTTCGCACAAGAGCAATATTTTAAAAGCCTTAAAAATAAATAAAAGTTTGTTAGTAAAGTACTTCAGTTCGCTTTGTGTCCTGCAACCTCCATTGCAGAATCATGTTCAGAATAAAATGCTGATTACGACGACCCATGTTATCAGCTCGAATTTTGCTCAGAATTTTTTAAACTGCAATTGTTTTGACAGTTAAGAAAACAAAAAAATGCATCAATTTAAATTTTATTTTATTTTTTTAACTAATTATCTACCGAAAATGACTCACGCGTTGTTTCGAAAAATTAGTATTTATCAAGTTATAAATATTTAAACAATTGAAAATGAGCAATAATAATGTACGACATAATAAATAATGTACGACATTATGAAAAAATTTGACATGATGTGTTTTTATAGAATTCTTGAACTCTTTGTTACAATTGTAGAGTAAACAATTTGACAATTTTGACTTCCTAGATATATTTTTATTTTCCCAACAAAGTGTATTTTCTTGTTTTTAATCCCCAAAAATATTTGCACTTTCCCTGTATAGATAAAATATGGTCTCCATACAAACAGCTCCCAGATCGACTCTAAGGTGCCGCGGCTGAGGTAGTTGTCGTGGTAACCTTAAATACACCTGACCGATCTGGGTGCTGTTTATTTAGAGGCCATATTTATACTAGGAAAATACAAACATTTTTGGGGATTAAAAACAAGAAAATACACTTTGTTAGGAAAATAAAAATATATCTAGGAAGTCAAAATTATCAATTGCTTACTCTACAATTGTTACAAAAGGTTTAAGATTTCTATAAAAATACATCATGTCAAATTTTATATATTGTCTTACATTATTTAAATGGTTTTGTTGGGCCAAATTGCTCATTTTTAATTGTTTAAATGATTAACCCTAGATAAACATTAATTTTTTGTAAAAATGTAAAGAGTTACTTTCGGTGGAAAATTAGTCAAAAAATAAAATAAAATTTAATTTGATGCATTTTTTTCTTAACTGTCAAAACAATTGCGGTTTAAAAAATTCCGACCAAAATTCGAGCTGTTAACTTGGGTCGTCGTAATTAGCATTTTATTCTGAACATGATTCTGCAAAAAATCCATGAGACTAATTTTTAATACATTGGCGCCCATACGATTAAATGCATTAAGACACAAGATGGTTTTTTAGTAAAACAATGTTACAAATCTTGCTTTATAATACACCCCTGGTTAAAAAAAACAGACAAACAAAATTTTGTTCAAATTCAATTTTAAATTACTTTTTGGTTTTTTGACCGATTCAAATTATTTTTTAGTGTAAGTATAGCTCTTTCCATCAAGAATTTTATTTAATATGGGGATTATAAAAAGTGGTATATGATAAGTTTGTATACAGGGGAAAGCCAAATGTTTGCATTTTGACCTAAATTTTTGAATACTATATATAAAATAATTTAACGTCACATTTTTTTCAGTGTAATGGATTTTAAAGCCTTATATTTTCTAAACATTTTCATTTTTGATTTATATCAGTATCTCTATTTTAAAAGGAAATACAATTTTTAAACAAGACAATAAATTAATTTGTGTACCAGATGTCAAGTTATAACTTTAAAACTTTGTTAAGTTAGTTTCGTAGTTTCTAAATCCGTAATCAGATTTTTGTTGTATCTTAGGATATATAGAGATAAAAAAATTAAAGGCCTAATTCCACAAGGTGTTCGACAATTTTTTTTTATCTGTTTAACACTCCACGAAGGCTTCATGCCTAAGTACCAGAGTACCGTGGGTGTCGGGTTATTAGATGTTTAACCCTCTTTTCACGCTGTTCCGTCAACGTTATCCAAGCACTGAAACATGCAATTTTTGCATTTCACAACACCTTTTAGACAACGCGGTGGTGCCACCACGGACGTTATTCTGTAAATAACTACTACCTGGGGTAGGCAGAATACTACACAGTGGTTTGCCAAGCCATCTGTGAGGTAACGAGCGATTAAATGCCAATGTCCGGTTCCGAGATTCGAACCCGGATCGCTGCGGTGAGAAGCTGGTACGTTACCGCTGCACTACGCTCGCCACAAATTTGTGTGAAATTGCAACATTTGACACTCCCTGTATAACACCTTATCCTATAAAACTTTTTGTAATCCTCATATTAAATAATAATCTTGATGGAAGAAGCTACCACTAGACGAAAAGATAATTGAAATCGGTCAAAAAACCAAAAAGTAATTTATGATTGAGTTTGAACAAAATTTTGTTCGTCCGGTTTTTTTTCCAGGAGGCTATTAAGAGAGTATATCAAAGACATTTCTTTGAGTAGAGGTTTTTGTGGATTGTTCATAGAAAAATTTATAAAAATAGTTACATTTTTAACCAGAACTAAAATAAACGATATTTTTGTGGGTTTTTGGTGATCAAAGAAAATGCAGTATTTTATCGCATAAACTTAAAAAAACATTTTTGAAAATAATAAAAAAAATCATATTAATTGATTTGTTTTAAAAAGATTAAGTTTTTTTTATATGGATAAATATGGTTTTTATTTTATTTAAATATTTTTTATTGACACACATTTCATTAAATTATTTTAAAATTACATTTTTTATTCAAGTTTAAATATTTTTTACTGTAAAAGAGCTAACATGCTCACCATTTACTCTACCAGTAAATTTAAATATCTACTATCTAATTCTGTATACTACCACACTACATTCTTTACGGTGTTATGTTGTAACAAGTATTTTACTTACTCTAGTAGGCAGTATCTTGGATAAAATACCCCGTAAATAATATACAATGACTAACATTAAGTTTGATACATATAGGAAAAAAGCTACTAAAAATAAAAATGTAATTTAAACAAAACTTTTAGAAATGAACATTTTCCGATGAGTAATAAAGAAGTTTCCTATATGTGTCTAGCCATCATATAAATTTTATTAGAAAAAATGTCACTAAAACCATCGACACTGACTATGTGTTCACTGCTAGAACATAGAAATATATTTTTTTAGTTGGAGTATAGTAAAACTATAAAACAAAGTAAATACGTAAGCAAATAGTTACCTATTTTTGTTGCAAAAGGTTACAGAATAATTTATTTTATCTAAAACAACTTAACCAAACTTAAAAATTTAAATTTGTGTATAATTTTGCACAAGTGTAGAAACTAATTAAAAAGTAGTATTTCTATTATGTTTTTTGATGCACTAATCTAAGAGGCAGCTACCAAAAAGCTATAAGGTATTTTTGTGGTTGTTAATAGTTAATATTTTCTATACCTAAACAACTAATATATTTTTTTAAATATATAATAAGTATTGAAATAATAGCTGTACCATAATGTATAAAAAAATCTTCTCTAAATGAAAAAAATATATATATTATCTTTATTTGTAACAAATTAGAGATGTGTAATTTTGTGTGAGTTTTTAATTTTATCACCAAAACTATCTATTTTTCTTTTTTAATTATGAAATTTTTTTTGGTATTACAAAATTTTGCTTAAAAAAAGTTATACTTTTTTGCATCAGAACAAATGTTCTATATTCTGCAATTGCGAAAAATGTTAGGTGATTTCTTGTTTAAAATAATGGGTAGTTTGCTTTTAAAACATGGGGTCAAAAGTCAACCAGTAGAGCCATATTGCAGTACAAAAAGGCGCAAAAATAAGGTTTCTGTTTCAAAAATGAACGCGCTAGAATAATAAACATTTTAAATATTTTTGCACTTTGTTAAAATTAATGAAAGAGGTGGAAATATACTATCTCTATCTTTCTTCCTATCCAAATTTATAAAGGAACTAATATTTTCGCGACCTCGAAAAAAAAACTTTGTTAAAACACCGTTTAAACTCTTGTATTTTTTAATTAAACATACTTATTTTAAATAAATAGGTAAAATATAAATTATAACGTGGCAGGCCAGGTAAATTTGATTTGAAAAAATCTACTGTCACCTATTAAGGCATTTGTAATATTTCTTTATTCGACATTATTTGGTAGTTTAAACACAATACCGTTTTTATTTTTAAGATAAAGAAGTAAGAAAGTAATATTTTTTTTTGTGATATATTCTTAATGCTTGTATTTTGACCCCAGACTTATAAAGCAAACTATCTTTCATTTTAAACTAGGAATCACCCCCTAAAATTGTTCGTATTTGTTTAGAAACACCCGTATACGTATACGTATAAATTTCTTCCTAATTACATCCTATACCCATTATGTTTATTCTTTTTGACAAAAATTGTTTTTAATTATTTTTAATAACTTTTAAATTTTTATGAGTATGGTAACTCATAATCTGTGCCTTAAGTCGTTTTATTATAAAATAAATCTGATTTTTTGGCACTAACAATTTTAATTTAAACGATATAAACATATAGATATATTAGACAAAATATAAAAAGTTAATAGTTACTGTTTTGCAACTGGATTATACTTAAAATAATTTTAAAACTGAGCACAATTTTTTAAAATACATTTTTTTAGGTTCTTAAATAATTCTGTAATAATGTAACAGTAACCAATCGGATGATAAGAGCCGTTTCTGTTGTACCAAAATCAAAATAATAAAAATTAAGTATTTAAAAAACAGTTTAGTATTAAAAAAAAATGTTAAATTTATAGTTAATTTGTATTTTGGGAGGTTAATAAAATAATATTTGTCTTTTTTCCAGATAAATTTTACTTGTTTTTATATAACCTAAACAAAAATATTTATTTTTATTAATTATTTCAATAATTTATTTCTTTTAAAGTAATCTTAACTAAGGCAACGCGCAAATTGAGACACGTAAAGGTCAGGCCTCACATACCCGCAAGAAGCCCGTGGCCGTACGTTTCCCTGGTGAAATGTAGGGATGCGTTGCAAAAAGTTTTGTATTTAATCAAACTGCAGTAATATGAGTCAATCATACCACGTTTTAAATTACACCTGTTCATAAAATAAATCTTTACAAATAAGGTAACACAGTTTTAAGCTTTGGCCACATATAACCACACCGAGTCCTGCACCGTAGCACGGCCGTGTTTCGTGTGAAATGTACCGTTGTAATCAAATTCTGTAGGCTTAGTATCACATACCCCGCACTGCATTTTAACAAGTAAACAAATGCAAAAAACTGCATCGAACTTATGATGTGTACACCGGTTGAGCTATATAACATAACACATAGGCAATGTGAGAAAAAGAGACAATCTAACTAAATACCGGCATGTAAACATGCGTGATTAATAGTGCTTATTTTGTTATTCTATTAGTGGCCGATATACAAAAACTGGTTGCTCATATAGTATGTAGTTTATTTGATTTCTCTATATATAAATTAAAAAGAAATTATAAAACAAAAAATAACAATGTATTCGTAACTTATACCCACATATTATTCACAAGATTTAACAATAAAACTAATTTAACACTTTATTACTAATTAAATTACTTTTTCTTGTATTGTTTGTTTACAACAACTAACCTTTACCCACTAATTAATTTTTATACGTAATGAACTGAATATCGATGCTGTCCAATCCATGTATAATTTTGTTGGCCGTACGAGACGCGTTTTATGAATTCCTACTACGCTACAACACCCTACCGTGCTGAAATGCAGGAGGATTTAATGGGAGTTTTTATTTTAGAACACTGTAAAAATACTACTACGTGCCAGCACAAATATTGCGTAGGAATTCATAAAGTAGAACGCAAAAATCAGCCCTATAATTGCTACGCATGTTGTAACCTGGGATGTTTTAAGTACAAGCAAATTTGTTTTTATATTTGGAATTCATACTGCATGGCAACAGGAAACGCTTCGCCCCCGCCTTAAATCTTTTTACTTTACCGACTTATTGCATTTAATTGAATCATACGGTTGTTTTCTTTTAGTTTTATGTTACGGTTTATAACCTAAAAGTAGTGTGTCAATGTTTGTTTTTAAATAAAAAGTTTACAGTATGACGTTTTCCTCTAAAATTTGGTTTATGTTGTCTTACTAAAGTCCTCAAATTTTTATGAAAAAATACCAATCCATTCAATAGTTAAGAGATGCGGACCCGAATTTAGACAAGCACTGTATAATGTTTTGTCAGATTTTTTGGCTTTGCTAACTAACATCATTTTGTAATACCTCGTATCGAATTTAAATTAAAAGTTAAAATATTTATTAGCTAAATAAATAATAAATATAATAAATACTTGCTGTATAACCATAGTCAAAAGACAAAACAAATAAAAAAATAATAGCTTAATAGCTAATCAATAAAAATATACAATTGGAGAACTAAAAGTTTAATTTTATTATTTTTAAAAATAAAATTATCTTTTAAATGAAACCGAATATGTAATAACAAAATTCCCAAAAAGAACTCATAAACTATGACTTTTTCTAAAAACGGTTATGTATTGATTATCTCACTGTTTTTGAGCTGTTTGATTCACTTTGACTGATTTGTAATGCTTTTGGGCACAGACCTTTTGTTACCAGGTTAAATTTCATTCGTAATAAAATTATGCGTTTGCATGCTTTTAACTTTCTATCAAACTGTAGCACAAAATTTACGTATGGTTTAGAGTGATAAAGGGAGGTGATACTGTTCGTATTTGCTATTGCGTTTCAACTCCATGAAGGCGCTGACACGCAGTAGGAATTCACAAACCGTTTATGCATTTGCATGCTTTTAAATTCCTCCCAGACTGCAGCACCAAACTCACGTAGGGTTTAAAGAGGTAAATAAAGGTGATACTGTTCGTATTTGCTACTGCGTTTCAACTCCATGAAGTTGCTGACACGCAGTAGGAATTCATAAATCGCGTACGAGACACGGTCGTGCTACGGTGTGGTTCTTGTTGGACATCGGTGCGGTTATGTGTAGCCAGATTTTTACCTATACTACACTCAAAGTTTGGATAAAAAGGAACAGAGATAAGTAGGAAAATCTGTTTTATTTAAAGAAAGAGATGTACATACATAACACAATAAACTTAGCTTGACAAAAATGTTTTTATATTTTTGAGGGCAAAAAAGTGGTTTTGAATTTTTCCTAATTAAATTGCCCCACTTTCTTTTATCACCGTGAATTCGAGCTCGGTGCGGTTATGTGTGGCCCGACCTTAAACGCGTGCGACGCGACGCAATACAGCACGTACCTTTGTAACTTATGAAATTAAATTATACAGCGCAAATTGACTAGCTACGCATCTACTCGAAAAGACGTTGTATTTTGTGACAGTGAGGTAGTTTCTGGCGTTGCATGCGTTAGATATGTCTTAACTTGCGGTTTGCCTTATATTATGCGAGGACAGAATAGTTCTTCATAATATATAAAAAGTTTAATTTTTAAAAATTTTTTAATAAACATCATTATTCTGGGGAAAAGCCTAATATTTTATAGTTTAGAGTGTATATTTGTTAAAATTTTAATCTACTTTTCATCAATTATTCGTAATTAAATTCCCCTATAATGCATATAGGAACACGGTGAAAATGGTAACTGAACTGATTGTCAATTTAAAAAAAAAAGAAAAAGCTGTGATCTGGAAGGTGGTGGGGGTAATTTTAATGAATGAATTGCGGTTAGGCTAAATTATAATTTAATTTGATAACCTAATATCTTGGATATTTTTTAACTTACGACGAGAATATTTTAAATAGAAATATAGCGTTACCTATAGGTTTTTTTCTCAGTTTTTTACCATTGCTTTAAATAATATTACAAAATTAAAATTACTAATTTTGTAACATTTCTTTTAGTTTAGACTAAACAACAATTTTATTTGCATTTTGAGTAAGGTGTTTAAGAATACGTTCTTTAATAATAAGAAATATATATATATATATATATATATATATATATATATATATATATATATATATATATATATATATATATATATATATATATATATATATATATATATATATATATATATATATATACTGCTTGTTTAAAGTCAGGACCCCTAATGAAAATTTAAGGACTTTGATAAGGCAACATAAACCAAATTTGAGGCAAGAAATGGCAAATATAAATGTCAAACTGAAAGTTTGGCGCTATTTTCAAAAAAAAAAGGTTAAAACGGAAAGGGGTTTTGTTGCACATCATTTTTAAACTTCTGACGAGTACTTTATAACCCCAGAATATACGGTGAATCCTTTTACCTACCACAAAATCGCTAGCGGTACTTTAAAAATTAGCTGAATACCTGATTTGGATGGCCATATCTTCAAAACTAATAAAGTAAGTTAGCTATACCTAATGTGGTTATTTCCTAAAGGTCTTTTATATGCATTTTTAATGGTGATCAGCGGCTGATTAAGACTTGTGACCGCCCTAGGCTAATAATGAAAAGGTGCCCGCACTTCCCCCATCACATGATCATTAAACATTTTTCAGGAGCGGTGAAGCGAACTAAATTTTGCGGAGCCGCTTCTCGGATTTTTTTAATTTGTGGTAGAACAAAAAGAAGAAAAAAGTCCTCATCTATGGAATCGCGCCCTTTTTCAATTTAAAAGTAACCAAATTGAAACATGAACAGCAAAAAAACAACTTTTACTCATGATCCCCAATCACGATTTTAGCGCCCCCAAAATCTTTGCGCCCTAGGCTGCAGCCTAATTAGCCTAATGGTTAATCAGACCATAATGGTGATAAAATATACAGGGTGCGTCATTAAAATAAATCTATACTTTTTGTCCTAATCAGTATATTATCATTAATATAGCTATTAATAAATATTTAAATGAGCTTTAATCAAATACCACTTTATTAAGTGTATCTAACTTAATTACATTCGGAAACATGGCCATCTAAATGAGGTATTTATGTAATTTTCAGAGAACCGCCATTTTGTAGTAGGTAAAGGTACTGACTTTACATTCTGGAATTATAAAGTACCTATTAGAGGCTTTAAAATGATGTAACACAAGACCTTCATTTCCATTTATTTATTTTTTCTAAATGGCGCCCAGCTGTCAGTTTGATATTGATATCTGTTATTTCTAGCCCAAAATTTCGTTTATGTTTTCTTACTACAAGTACTTAAGTTTTCATGAAAAAATACCGAACAATTCAAAAGTTAGAATTGAATTACCAACTACCGCTATGTTGTCAAAGATAAGGTTATAACAGCTTTTAGTAGCTACTTAAGCATCAAGAAAATCTACGAGCCCCACCACCAACTTACAAGATCTACGACTTCATCGTCCTGTATACCGACCTGGAACACCTCTCTTAAGGTCATCGGTTTCCCGTTAGTGACAGTGACAACTTCATCAGAATGGGTCTTCAAAGCCTTCTTGATAAACCGCAGCAGATGTTTCTGATTCATGCACGACGCAGCGTGAATGTGAGTGTCCACTTTTCTGATATTGTAAAAGTCTCTGTGGGGCACCGCTTTTGCGAGGCTAATTCGCGAAGTTCGTTGAGGAGGACATGGAGTTGGAATTTCGAGGAGAGATAGCTTAGGCGCCGATAGCAAAAGGATTTTCTAAAAAATAATAAAGTAATTTATTTACTATTCAGATAAATATATTAGAAGTTCTAAAAATGTGAGTTCTTTTAAAGAAGATTTTGTCCAGAGAAGAAACAAATAAATTTACACTTAAAATCGAGTTTATTAGATTGTTTAGTATATTTAAGTAAAGTTTATCAGTGAATAAGTTGTTTTTTGTTTATTTTTAAGAAGACAACTCTTTTTCTTACCCAAGAACTTGCTAATGACACATAAACCTGAAAACAAATACTGTAACCCAAAATTTTATATTTTAAAAAGAATAATTATAGGAATAAATTTTAAACATATTATTTTCATTTTTATTTTGCCAATAAAAATATTTTTTCTGGGTAATTGACAAAGAAAAATAATTTATTTTATTACTGTGCTTAGCTTAAACTATGCTTAAACCTAATAAAAGAAGAAGAAATATTAAGTAAATTTATTCTAAACATATCAATATGTTAAAAAAGTAGTGTATTGTATCTACAAATCACCAGGAGCAGGAATAAAAAAATACCTTTATAACAAACATTTCTGAACTATTGCTGCACTGCTTGAAAAGACAGCAAATTTAAATTTCTTTAACAATGACTTAAATACACAGCTTTTGCTTGATTTGTGTAACAGTTTTATTTTAAGGGAAGTTTCTCTTGAGCCGAGTAAGGTTTTTATCGATGTAAACAATAAAATAAGTTCATCTAAAATAGACTATATGGGTAGTACCAAAAATCTAGGTGTGAAATAAATCGTTGGTAGTACTCTAGAGCATTCTGACTGTATTCAGACCGACATAGTACAGCCGAATTTAGGTGACCACTTAGCAGAGTTGGGTCGTATTCGAATATTCAGTATTCTGAATAGTATCCGAATACTTTTTTCCGGTATTCGTATTCGAATACCGATTTTCAGTATTCGGCCCAACTCTGCCACTTAGCAATTTTACACACTTTTAAAATAAACTATTGTATTTCTAATGATAATGATAAATATAGCAATATTCAGACATATAGAAACTTCTCGGAATTTAATCTTAATATGCTTAAGCAGTTTTTCAAAAATATTTCTTAACGATTAGATAATTTGGGGATTAAAAACAAAAAGAATACTTTTCCTTCAGAAATATTAAGGGGGGCTAGGGTCAAATCGTACAAAAAAGCCATGTTTTCGTGATTTGTTTTCTGACGACACAGTTAAAATTTATTTACTCAACCAATGGTACATTAAAGTATGACATTCGAAGAATGTTTCATCAAATTTTACAAAAAATATTAAAAAATACGGCAATGGCAGCAATTGTTCGGACGTGTCTCGAAAAAAGTTGAATTGCGGTGCCTCTCATAACTTGGTGCTGGATCATCCGAAATCAAAAAATCAAAGTTCATTCGTTAGATAATAGTTTTCCCCAGGTAACGCTGTCGAGTTTCTTTTTTTTCCAAATTTTTTCATTTTTTCGAACACTTTGAAGTGAAAAACACAATTTTGTGGGAAAAAATCGGCTAATTTGTTATTGCAAAATCAAAATTATGAAAAAAAACTCGACAGCGTTACCTAGTAAATGATGTACAGAAATAGTGTTTAAAATTTCAAAAGGATCGGTGCAGTAGTTTTGGAGTTATCAGGGGCACCGACTTTGAAAACGTGAGTTGTGAATTAAATACCTTACCCCCCTTAAACCAATGCTCTTAAAAAAAACTCGACAGCGTTACCTCGTAAATGATGTACAAAAATAGTGTTTAAAATTTCAAAAGGATCGGTGCAGTAGTTTTGGAGTTATCAGGGGCACCGACTTTGAAAACGTGAGTTGTAAATTAAATACCTTAAAGGAAAAGACGTAAAAAACCTATATTGGTTACGTAATCATGCTTTTTATCAGGATAACAATCTAAGTAAGAAATACACAAATGCGGAAAAGAATATAACCGATTGGTCGAAATGACCAAAAAAGAACAAAAATAGCACAATCATAAATCAGAGTAACAATAAACAAAAAGCGGTCTGAAATTTAATAAACACAAATCCAGGTAATACAAAATTAAATAGAAATTATTGATAGTGGTACGAAAATATCCGAACCAAAAGAGGTAGCTAACATTTTTTAACTATTACTGACATAACTTTAAGTAATAAATTTAATAATCATAGATCAGAGAGATGCACGGTTCCAACTCAGCCTATGAGTAATACTTCCTTTTTCAGGTTTGTAGAGAGATGAAATTCTAAATATAATAAACAAATTAAAAACCAAAAAAGTACTAGATTAGACAATATCCCTGTAAAAAAATGTTTGAAAGAGTCTTTGATTGAAGCATTTAAATATTTTGCCAATGTTATATTTAAAACAGCTACTTTTCCAATAAAACTAAAAGTGAGACCAATAGTCCCAATATTTAAAAAGCTTGATCTCACTAATGTATACAACAGGTTACAATTCTTAATATCTCATAAAAAGTTTTTGAAAAGGTTATTTTACGATCGAATGGTTTCTTTTCTGGACAGAAACGAGATTATTGCTGAGTGTCAGCATGGTTTTTATAGGGGAAGATCGTCGAAGAGTACGGCTTCTTGGAGTACGTTCATAAATATGGATAAAGGGAAGCATGTCGCAGGGCTCTTTTCGATCTTTCACGTGCATTTAATAGTTTAGACCATAACTTTTTATTAAATAAACTTTACGCTTGTGAATTTAGGGGTAGGTTTTTGGAAATGTTTAAATTCTATTTGAAATATAGAAAGTGCTGTGTAAAGGTTGAAAACGAAATTTCTGAATTTGAAGATTTTAATACAGGAGTCCCCCAGGGTTCAGTGCTGGGATCATTATTATTTTAAATCTTTTTAATTAGGTAGCGGAATATATATCCAACGGAATAGTTATTATGTTTGCGGATGATACCTCAATTGTGGTCTCAGCAAGGACCCCTGAGAATTTCAAATCCAAGATTCAGTTCAGAATTCGGAAATTTAAAGAATGGTGCGACCTAAATAATCTTATTTTAAACATTGAAATAACCAAATATATTAACTTTCGAAGTTCTCGAAGAAAGAACAAAATTACCATAGAAAAAATATACCGGAGTCTGAGAGCCTGAAGTTTCTTGGCTTGTACCTGTATGCATTTTGTAAATGGGACTACCACGTAGAATATGTATGTAAAAAAATAAATCTGCTTACTTTGCGTTATCGCGACCACAATACACGTTTACAGAAAACACTTTGCTAATTTTGTACTACTCTGTGGTTTACTGTCATCTTAACTACAATATTGTGTTGTGGGGCAACTGCGTGGATAGTGAGAGAGTATTTATATCCAGAAAATAATCATTAGGTTAATCTTTCGACTTAACTCTAGGACTAGTTACAGACCTACAATTAATAATAAAAAAATATTTTCTTGAAAATATTATGCTCTTTCTGACTAAGCATTTAAAATGGCTAATGCAAAGAAGCCAAAGCAGCTTATATCACCTCGGCTCAAAAAATTGTCATTTTTTTTGTTAAAAATATTAGAGTTTTATTCTTTTTAGTAACCAAAAGATAATATTAACAATATTTTTGTGCAGAAAATAGATAATCTAATAAACAAAATTATTTATTATCACAATTAGTTAAAACTATTTGCACACAGTGGGGACTAGGCATCCTTGGGATCAAAAACTAATTAAAATTGATTAAAAAAATATTTAAATTTGTTAAATGGTGGTTTGTTAGAAAAGATGCATTTTTATGTTTTAAAACCAAATTTGGTTATCCCAAAGATTTCCAAAACCAGAAATTATTTACGGACAACCAATTACTCACATATTTTTGACCTACCCACATAACAGGTGTTAAAAAGACAACTACAGCAAGAACTTTGCAAAAATCTACAAGGAAATGCATGGCTTTTATATAGATTTTCATATAAATCGGTACTTACAGTGGTCCATCAGCAATCATGTTGCACATATCATAGAAATCATTGGTGAACTGTATTACATCAGGATAGGTGTAGTCGCAAGGTTTTCCATTCTTGACAGCGTCCTCACTGGGATAAACGTTGTATACTCCATTATTGTTTACAAAAATATGCGGTGTATCGGGAATTTCTGGAGCTTCCCATGGATTGGTTGTGGGCGGATGATGTATACCGTGTTCTAGAAGAGAGATTGACACGATATTAGAACATTGTCAAATTTTTAGTAATCTGTACAGGGTTTTTATTTCTATTTTGCCACCCACTTTTAACTGTAACTTTAAAAGGATAGAAAAACTTATTTTATAAAACTCTCATACTTTTTCATCTATTATCTTTTTGAGCATAACAAAAGAAACAAATGAACATCAAAAATTTATGAACAATGAAGAGGTAAACTTTTTTATGAAACACCCTGTGTATAAGGGTCACCATTACAAAGTTCTTTTAAAAAGCTTTACAAAAATACTACATTTAATATATCTTTTATAGTATTCAAAATATGACCACCTAAATCTGAAAAACTGTAGAAAAATAGAAATTACATTCCGATTTGAATGGTCATATTTTCAAAACTATTAAAGATAGATATATCGAATATAATATTTTTGTAAAGCTTTTTGAAATACCTTTTTAATAGTAACAAAATATACAGGGTGCTCCATAAAAAACATACGTCTTTATTTTTCTTAAGTTTTTGATTTTCATTTGTTTCTTTTCTTATACCTACTTAAAAGATAGTAGATTAAAAAGTATGAAACATACAAGTCTTTTTATATCTTTCTTGGCTATAGTTAAAAGACGGTGGCAAAATATAAATAAAAACCATGTACATCGTCATATTATAACCAAAATAGGAATGTGAATTTTCCAAAAATATTGTTGTTAAGAAATCATAGATGTCCCAATAATTGTATTGGTTAGCGCTGAATTTAAATAAATCTTTTTTAGTCTATTACTACATCCATAACAGAATATTTAAACTTAGGATACAATCCATTACATCCAAATTAAGGTTTTTTGTTAATTTCACAAAAAAAATCATATTAGAGATTGTACATTTCAATTCTTAAACTATGTATTTCATTGTAAATAAAAAAACCATTTAATTAAATTAATTTGATATTAAATTCCATTTATAATAATTTTGTGACATTATACTACACATTTTGTTTTCTAATTACAAATCCTATGATTTGTCTTGGTATAATTGCGTGTTAAATTTTTAATTAAAAATAACTTTGTAGTTGTAATTCTGTAAGCTTTGGAACAGACTTTTAATCAAACTATATTTTGGTTACAAAAAAACTCAGTAGCAGGATCACGACACTCGATTTGATTAAATCGAGCGGATCGATGGGTTCAGCCACGACGTTCGGTCGAGTTTACCTTCGGCAACTTTCGTTTTTCTGTTTATGGTCGAAGGTAAACTCGATAGAAAGTCGTGGCTGAGTTTGTGGAGATGCGCATCGACTTGCTCAATTTGATAGAGTCGAGTGTCGTGATCCCCCTGCAGAACGGTTGTTGATAAATACAATAAATACTAATTTAAGGCTAATAGGTGAATGATATGATGTAGGAAGTGTTAGGATCTGTGTACTGGGTTAACTAGACAAATAGGTTGATAAATGGTTATAAGAATACTGTAATAACAATTATAAGAACAGATTACATAATTATTTGCATAAAGATAGTAACAAAAATTGGTTAAAAGATAAACTACATTTTCCCCGTGAAATAATCTACGTTTAACTTTCATAAAAGTATATTCCTATTTATACTGTGCTATATTAAATTATATAAGTATACTCTAGAAATAAAATTTACTTTGTAATACATATTGTAACACCCAGGTAAATGGTTTTAGGCACATATTTAGTGTAGATGATTTACAAAAATGAAAGAAGCGTTTACATTAATTTTTAAAAATCGAGTTGCATGTTAGTCCATGCACAATCCACGACAACAATTAGAAATAAAACGTCACATAAATATGTAGAAGCTTTATTGTCATATATTTTTTAATTACCTAAAGATTTAAGTCAATGTGACCTGTCTTGTAAAGGTGTTTATTGCTTTTGTATAGGCTTGTGACAGTAATTTTGTAAATAATATTGTATTAAACATTCTTTAAAAAACAACGGAATTTTTGACATTATAGAGTCATATTATAGTCCTGTTTACATACCTATTTGTATATATATATATATATATATATATATATATATATATATATATATATATATATATATATATATATATATATATATATGTTTTAAATTTGAAATTTGTAGTACCAAGTAAAACCAAATTACAATAGAAATATTGCTTCAGCTTGTGCGTTTTCTTGTAAAAAATGTTAGATATTTTTTAGGCTTATATTTGATTTAATAATGGGATTTTTATTGAAATAAATCTGGTATAATTACGTATAGTAATGGACTATGGCGAACTTAACTACGAATACTCTAAAATATATAAATGCTTTTACGTTGAAGACCAAAATTGCCAAAGGCAAAACGGTAAATTTAAACACTATTTGTAACACAGTTTAATAATTGGAATCATGAGTTGTTCGATATATATAACGTAATAAATCAATTTTAAAAGAACTAGTGACATCTGTTTTTCATCTATTAAAGTAAAAAAGTAACGCGTATAATTTTGTTGATTCAAGGGAAGTATTTTTTGTACCACATACGATAAAAAATCAAATGAATTTTCGAAAAAGGGTTGCGCGCATACCACACAAATAATGAGTTTAACTTTGATAAAAAGTCCTACAAAATATTATCCACCTCATTTACTACTTAAACTTGTCGTTTTGCGTTCGACCTAAGGCGTTTTTCGTGTAAGTACGGTTCAAAACATTTTAAAAACATTTGAATAGCTATCTCTATTTAACTCTCACATTTATATTGCTATGCGGTTTGTACCACTCGGATGAATACGGTTAACACGAAAAAATGATTCTAATGTCAAAAATTGCGTCATATTTGGAATGTTTATTATTGTGCGAAATAACAAAATACTAAATCGAGGAAGTTAAGTATTTTGTGGCAAAATTAATTTTTACCTGGGGAAGGAAAATCTGATTTTAATAAACTCTTGATGCTTTCAGCTGTCAGCGCACTTAACTGAACGTCGTCAAATGAAGATCTTGCTGTTCTAGCCAATAGTTGAATATATTCTTCATCTAAGTTAAAGTATAATCATGCAATACTTCAAGGTAAGGAAATATACAGGATTTTTAAACAACATTATTCACAAACAGGTCAGTTTTTAATTTTATTATACGTTGATTTTAATACCAATAAATCGTGCTGGCTTTTCTATCAATAAAATAATCTTTATTGATGTTATTTTTAGTTACAAATGTCAATTTTAATGGGGTTTACGATCTTAATTTTATTTTTTTATAATTTTAAACCGGTTACAAAATAATGTTGTTTGGGATTTTAATTCTATATTAAGTACCAATACTTTTAAATTACAGTTGCATATCTGGGTTTTTCAATAATTACGGTATCAGGTAAAATAAAAACAAAATTTATTTTTGTTGTTTTTGGAAGAATAAAATCTAACTTTGTAATTATAAGATATAACATATATTTTTTAAGCTTAACTATAATTATGGGAAAAAGCTGCTTTTTGTGAAAAATAAATATTATAACTAAAAACGATTAATTAGTTATTAAAAGAGCATGAAAAATCAACGTAAAATATCTACAATTTTTATCTAGGTCCAAGTTATGTGGATCCTTGAAATTTACTAGAACCGCTAAATCAACTTTCTGAAAATATCCTAATAAACTGATCAGTAACAATTGTTAGGGTACTTAAAATATAGTAGAATTCTTAGGTGTTTCCGTTGAAAAAATAAGTTTTTTTTTGTAAAAGTCTACGAAGTCGTTTTACCTAAGTACCGTGGGTGTTGAATTATTAGATGTTTAACTCATTTTTTTCCTGTTTCGTCAAAGTTGTCCAAGCACTAAAACATGCAGTTTTTGCAGTTCCCGGCACCTTTTAGACAACGCAGTAGTGCCACCACGGACGTTATTTTTTGTAAATAACTACCACCTAGGATTGGCAGAATCCTACACAGAGGTTTTGCCATTACCGTCAGTGAGGTGACGAGCTATAAAACCCTGACGTAAGAAATCAAGATTCAAACCCGGCTCTCCGCGATAAGAGGCTAGTACGTCAGCCGCTACACCACGCTGGCCACATTTTGGTGGTTAAGGCCATCGCTTATTTTTAGCCCACCTTGTATACATTATTTTCCCACGGAAAAACCATCTGTCAAAAATACAGAGAGAAGGGTCCGATCGTCTTTCAAAAAACAACTAACCCCTAATTTTTAAATGAATTTATTCCAACACACGCGTCCTCACTGTATAATTATCGAATTCCGAATACCTTCGGGCATAGCCTTTTAATATACATGTCATGCCAGTTCAATTCTTTTAATTAAGTTTTAATGTGACTACTAGACTAGACTAGAAAATGAACTAAATTAAATTTTAGTATGTTCTACTCTGCCCACAAATATACGAATCGAGGTTAACTTTTTATACGGAATAATACATTTAAGACGAAGAAGTTTCTGTATGGTAGGTGGCTACAGCTTAAAAATACAAGGTTATAGAGCTAAATCAAAAGAAATAGATTTTGGGAAAACTAAAAAGAATATTTTATGGGCTACATTTGACCTCGTACTATCTGTGACGCGGCAATCTAAGAATAAGCAAATGTCTCTCTTTCCTTTCCACCATTGTCAAAAATTATCTATGAACGTTTTAAAGTGGAACGACATGTATATCTATTTATTAAGGAGAAGCTATTTACAAAGCTTCATTCGAACATTATTTTAATATTACAATAAAATATATAAATATACAAGGTGTAATTTAATTATTGGCTAAAAATACAGAGTATGATTCCTTAGATTATATTAGGAAGAAAAGATTATATTAATGGGACTCGAAAATAGGTTTTAAATGAGATTGTCCTATGAACTACTCGATTAACCCAAGTCGAGTGGTGGTATGTCCATAACGTCTTAACTTTTAAGCTACAGAATGTAAAAGTTTTAAGAAAAATATCATTTTTTTTATTATAACTTTAAAACTCTTCATAAAATTAAAATGCATCTACTAAGCCCCAATAGGCTTTTTGATGTTGGAGTTGTTTTAATTATTTTTACCAGTGGCGTCCGTATGGGATGTATATTGGAATTAAAAAAATATATATGGTACGCCATTGCTTATTTTTAAAACAAAAACTATTTTTGAAATTTCTATTTGTTTTACAACAAAGTTGACCTATTAAGCTTTCTTTGTCAGATGGACCGTTATCGCGTAAAAAAATAAAAACCGTTTTTGATGCATTTTGGGTATAGCGAAATTATTTTAAACTAGTACTGGTGGAAATATTTTAAAATTAATTTTGTTAAAAAATTCCCATTTGTGCTTAGAAGATTTAGGCCAAATTTCATAAAAATATCTACAGCAGTTTTAAAGTAATGATAACAAAACGATTTTTTCTTAAAACTTTAACACCCTGTACCTTAAAAGTAGAGATGTTTAGGATATATGTTTATATGAACTTTTCTTCCTAAAATAAGCTAAGGATTCATACCCTGTATAAAAGTTGAATTATCCACCAAAAATAAATTTTAAGGAAAAACATCTTCATCAATACCAGAAGAAAATGTTATAGCGAAAAAAAACTATTTTTACTTTATTATTTTTTATTTACATACCTTCGATAGTTTGTTTATCATCATGCTGTTGCTGTTCCTTATCAGGGTCCAAAAACCTAGCAGCCGTTGAAGAAAAGTTTTGAAAGGACATCTTCATATAACGTTTTCTAATATCTAAAGCTTGAATAAGAAGTTTGGAAGCACGCTCCAAATCTTCAAGGGGGACCTGAAATAATACAGATTCAATCAGCGCACAAGAAAAAGACTAATTTTATTCTCAAAAATACCATTTTTAAACGTTTTTACTTAACTTGACTTGTTTATTTGTTATTTATTTGGGTTAAATCTAGTAATTAAAATTTGACCCCTTTTCTGACGACCCATTGATCTGATATTTGGTACACACTCTTAAGCTTGATGACAATCCAATATATCATATTTTTTATGATTGTAAATTCAAGATGGCCGCCGATACAAAACGGCGGATTACATATTACTTCACTACAACTACAACAAGGGTATCAAATGAAAGGGCTTGATTAGTAGATTAGAACCCAGTATGAAAAAAATAAAATCCAAGATGGCTACCGTCACAAAATGGCGGATTACATATTTTTTCCACAACTACCTTAATATGGGTATCAAATAAAAGGGCTTGATTGGTAGAATAAAACCCACTATAAAAAAATTAAAATCCAAGATGGCCGTTGCCACAAAATGGCGGATTACATATTTTTTCACAACCACCTTAATTTGGGTATCAAATGAAAAGGCTTGATTTGTAGAATAGAGCCCACTATGAAAAAAATTAAATCCAAGATGGCCGTCGCCACAAAATGGCGGATTAAATATTTTTTCCACAACTACCTCAATATGGGTATCAAATGAAAAAGCTTGATTGGTAAAATAGAGCTCACTAGAAAAAAATTCAAGATAGCCGCCGCCACAAAATGGCGAATTATATATTTTCCACAACTGCCTCAATATAAAATCGTGGGTTAGTTCTGGTTAGTTACTAGAATAGAGCTTGACTGGTAGAATAGAGCTCACTATAAATTAAAATCCAAGATGGCCGCCGCCACAAAATGGCCGATTACATATTTTTATCCACAACTACATCAATATGGGTATCACATAAAAGGGCTTGATTGTTAGAATAGAACTTACCAGAAAAACAAACTAAAATCCAAGATGGCCGCCCCACAAAATGGCGAATTACATATTTTCCACAACTACCTCAATATAAAATCGTTGGTTATTTCTGGTCAGTTATAGTGAGGCAATAAATAAAATTAATAGAATAAGAAGTATCAACTAACAACAAAACTAAAAACTTAAAAATAAATTATATAAACGGTTTAATTGTACTAAAAGCTAAAAAATAATTCGGTACGCCCAACGGTTTTATTATTTGTCTGCTCAATACCCCAGATTAACGATAAGATTGGTGCGGTCTGGTAGCTACGAATTACCGAATTATTTTTTAGCTTTTAATACAATTAAACCGTTTATATAATTTATTTTTCAGTTTTTGGTTTTGTTGTTAGTTGATACTTTTTATTCTATTAATTTTATTTATTCCCTCACTATAACTAACCAGAAATTACCAACGATTTTATATTGAGGTATTGGGGAAAATATGTAATTCGCCATTTTGTGGCGGCGGCCATCTTCGATTTTAATTTGTTTTTCTAGTAAGTTCTATTCTTACAATCAAGCCCGTTTAGCATAAAACGTGTTTTTTTATATAATTTATTATCTTTATTTAGGTAGGTGATAAACATGGAGGAACGTGTTTACTTCAAATGTTAATACATTACCAGAGGTTGTTGAACCCGATGATAGTGTTTTTTAAAAACAATTTCTGCATCTCCAGAAGGATCAGATGCGTTTAAAGCGTAAAAATTCATAATGATTGTTCTTTTTAAAATTTAAATAAAATATTTTTGACATAAATTAGACATTGTCATATTTTTAAGAGATTGAAAAATCGCTGGTAAAGTGGTCTTCTTTTGAGACACGATCAGTAAACAAACTGACCAAAAATGAAACTGATAACATTTTTTGGTAATTGTTTACAAAACCGGACGCATCGCCGATTTTAACGAAATTTGGTATACGGAAGGTTTTTGGGGCGCTGATCACGAATTTGAAGAAGAATTTTTAGTCAGACAGGTTTTGTTTTTAGATATCCATCATTAAACTTGAGAAGCAAGTTTTCCTTATTTTCACTAAGTATATCTCCCTTCTTTTTGAAAACAATTCTTCATGTAAGGCTAAATCGGTACTTATTAATTTTTACCTTTTAAAAACCCATTTTCCATTTATATTATTTCATTTCTTTATTTCATTTTCATAAAATTATAAAGGTTTACTTTCAATCACGGTAGTCATAGCGGCGCCATGGCTACTGTAATTGAAATGATTAAAAGTGAAGCTTTGAAATTTTATAATAAAATGAAAAAAGGGTTTATAAAAGGTGGAAATCAAATATTAAGTACTAATTTAGCAAAAAACTCAAGAATTGCGTGCAAAAGAATCAATATGCAGTGACCCGCATTAGTGATCGATTAGAAAACAAAAATAGGTATTTTAAAAATAGTATATTGTGTAACACATAGAAAAAATGATATATTTTCGGACGATGGTGAAGTTTGTTGGATGAAGCGTTAGCCGATGCCGAGACCTAGCAATTACCTACCCTTTATTTTTGGAGTATATCTTTATAATGCTGGGTATTATAATGTTGGAATATCTTTACTTCTCTGGCTTAAACTTTAGATTTCTAAAACGTGGATTTTATAAACGTCTAGTCTACGTAAAAAATGAGATTTTGTAATTGATACTCCAGTAACGCTTTAACTTAAGATAAAAAAAGGTTTTCTAAAGAAATTAGAAATTTTGTGTACATTTTAAATTTTTAATATTTAGTTTTATCCTAAGATTTATCGATTTATTTGCGCTGTTTACCGACACTTATAATACCCGGCCTAATTAAAATAATAAATATATCAGATTGATCCTAAAACTGTCTTAAACTTCGCCATAATTGGCCCAACCTTTCGCTTTTTTGGTTATCGGTCAAAGTCGAGGCCGTATCTTCGGGAAGACACTAAAAAAAGGACCAAATGAAAGTTGCTAGCTCTATTTGATGAATAATGTTTAAATTTGCTATGTATATTATAATGCTCCATTAATATCTATGTGTAATACGAAACCATTTTCTTGATCTTCGACAGGTGGGCCAAGTAAAAAATAAAAAAGCTTACAATGCAACACGTGATAATACCAAGTTAGATTGTTCGATATTAAACGTTAAGATCACGCCAAAAAATAAAATTTTAGTTTTAGAAAATCTATCATTTTGTTTTTGACAATTGGTACTGCACTGGGACTAGTCAGGTGCGGGGTTGCAAACACTTGATTTGAATAGCTCGTCGGGTAGAGAGGTTCTAAACAATTTTTACTGATTTTCTTCCTTTTTCTGGTGTGCTGAACTATTAAGTGCGTTGTTATGTGAGCGTATACCTTCTATATGACACGAATAAGTTACCAAGTCATTTTTACAGACCTTGTCACCAAAATTTCATTAGCAAACTGACCGGCAAGAAATACTCTTCAAGAAAGTTTCAGTAAATGCATTTTCCTGTCATTATTTTTAAGAATATTATTTTTTCCTATTTTATAGAAAGTGTGCTTTTACTTTAATAACAATCCTAGCTTATTAAAATAAAAACATAATTACCATAAATATCGAATATGGATGCTTGGATTTGAGAAAAATCCGCTCACTTCCAATCGAAAAAGTAGCCCCTAAGTTGATATTAGCCACTTATTGACTATTCGAACATTCAAGAAAAATAAATTTTGTATTTTTGTGTACAAACGATGGCAATGTTAGATAACAAGATAATCAAATTCGAACATGGATTTTTTATTATAAGAATAATGTCTTACCCCACTAGTGTCCTCCCCAGAAATAGACACTCTTTGAAAATGGGGTACGTAAAGCTCATGTTCGTCCAGGTCTTCAACCTCTGCAGCACCAGCAACCGATGGTTCATAGTGGCTACGACGATCTTCTAAGACTCTGTAACAGATATTAATTTTTTAGGTATATTAAATTTAGAGCGGCTTTTATAATGTCGTGTTGGCAAACTCAGATTTAAATTTTTATGTGGTTAAAGTCCTAGCTAAATTGTAAGAGCTGTCAAATGCATTGTCACGTAAATGTACCAAATATGGTTCGCTTCTAGGGCAGGAGTATATTAACTCAAGGATTGGTCGCATTCAGAAGTACTCAGCCGCTTAACAGCAAAGTAATCGAAGTGTCAAAACGTCAAACTAAAGCCATCCTCTTGGTTTAATTTGACAATTTTGACATTTCGCTTACCCAACGGTTAACCGGCTAAGTACTTCTGAATGCGCCCATTGTAAAAGCCGCTTTTAGACAAAGAATATTATTGTGAATTTATTAATGTTGTTTATTTTTTCCATAACAATAATATTTTAGGAATTTTAGCGTTACTCCATGCACCGCTTCTGAATGCTTTGAATAATAAGTGTTGGTTCACATGACCCGTCGAACGCGCCCTACGATCTACGCCTGACAATAGTTTTGCATTAAAAGTACCTAATGTTACCTTTCAGATGCAGGCGCTTTTTAACTTTTTGTCAAATAGTGCCTGGGCAAGTAATAAAATGGACTTCATGATAAGAACCGTCATATAGGGGGCACTTTAACCCAGAATGTCGATGTCAAATAATTCGGGTGTCGGACTGGGCAAACGCGTATGTTTACATGCAATTTTTAAACATTGTGCCAAAACTCTCGGCGTAAAGTCATAACTACTGTATGTAATTTTGGTGCGCGTTTATTCTAAAACTCTTATTTTTTCCCTGTGAAAACAAAATTTAGGGTCCAAGTCCTACCCGCGACGTAGCACGTAGACCGCTCATACGTCTCGTGTGTATCGGGGCTTAATAAAAGATGCGGTGTCTGAAGCAAGGCGCAAAATTATAATCGCGCCATGTCGCGTCACTTGTCAATTCGCACTGTATAATTTGATTTTAAGTTACAAAGGATTTGCACCTTGTCAGATTGTATGCCGGACGCGGCGTACAGGGTGGCGCCTTTTTGTTGACTTTGCAGGGTATGGCGAAAAAGAACAAATCTGATTGCGCAATCTCGATTTTTGAAACAAATTTAGTAAGTGGAAAAAATATAGGTACGCCACTGAATTTTATGTAAAAATACCTAAAACTTTTTAATTACAATTTTTTCTCTAATGCTTCCGCCACACATTGGACGAACTTGTGGCAGAACTATTTGTCAAAACATTTGGCAAACTATTTGTAAGCGAGCCGACTCGAGAAAAGTTGGGCCCATCAAGACGAATGTAGACGAACTACCCGTCCATACAATGGATTGCCAAAATTTGTCAGAGTTGGCCCAGTGTCTGGCGGCGGCATAATATTAAGCGAGTTACAAATGCCTGACCAAATTGACAAAATTTGAAAAACACTCTGTATCTCCGAAACGAATCAAGTTAGTCATAATTTACTTTTACTATTAAATTGGTTTTAAAAATTGAAATCGTAATAGCGCAATCAGATTCGTTCTATCTCTTTAAGTTTTGCTACACCCTGCAAGGTCAACGAAAAGGCGCTCTGTACAATTGCTTTGGTACCTTTTCCTAGCGACTGGTTTTCTCTGCCGCGTCGCGACGCGTCGGACGGAATATCGTTGCCTATATAGACAATGGAATTAGAAGGGCCTAGTAGGAAATCAATTCTATCTAATTCCATTGTCCATGTGGGCAGCGGTATTTCGTCAGCGTGTTCCGTCCGACGCTGCGGAGAAATCCCGTCTTTTCAAACATGGCTAAGAGCGAATAAGACTAATATACATCAGTCTCAAAAACCATGCAGGGTCTGTGAAGGAAAAAGAGAAATACATACACATAACACATAATATTTAACTGCAAAGAACTGATCCATACAAAAGATAGACTGTTTGAAAATAGAGCGAAAACCCTCTTTTGCCTAAACATTTTGGAAGAAATCTAGTAAACCTAATTAAGTGAAGCAGGTTTCTATCTTTATCGTCAATACTTTAAATCAGTGTTTTTCAATCTTTCTCATGACACGACCCCTAGTAAGAAAACATGTTTCGCGACCCCCGCCCCTATAACTTTTTTATGTTCCATGCTATTATGCTACAAATATTCAATTCGTACATTTTAATGCGTCCTTATAATTGAGATTTGGATATAAATAAATAATTATTTTGTCTTTTATTTTATAAACCTCTTATTACCCTAGTTTACACCGCGAGGACCAATTAGATCCGTGGACCAAACCTAGGACTTATTTTTGTTAGTTCACTAGTGTTTACACCAACTTAGTTTATGGATCAATTTAATTCACGTTTAATCCTAGTACCAAAATGACAACTGAGCATATGACCAGCACCTAACCTCGTTTTTATCTTTTAAAACTGTATCGCTTTTAAATTCCATATGAAAAAGAATACGCAAACAGTTTTGGTTAAATATCAACAAAATTTTAAAAAATATAAACAAACAACAAAATTATTAGGTTAAGACCGAAATTCAACGTCTTTTTCATCGAAATGCGCACTGTCAAAAATCAAGGCTGTCATTTTGGACCACTAAAAAAGTCCGACGTGTTTACACCAAGGAAAATCATATTTGGTCACCCCCATTTGAGAAGGACTGAATTGGAATAGCAAATTTTAATACTCAAGTGTTTACACCGTGAATAAAGTACGCGTGACGTCATTTAGACCTCGAACTAAAAAATTTGGTTCTCCCGGTGTAAACTAGGCTATTATCCGTAAGAGTTATGTTTAAACTTGAGATTTCGGAATTGATACTTCAATACCGCTTAAACTAAAGATTTATTTGTAATTTTTAAACTCCAATTTAAACCTAAAATTGTTTTGCTCAGTTTACAGACACTTTTATAATATTGGGCCTTATACATCGAATTCGGCGAGTGAGGTGTGCCGCAGGTGGCGCGGCAAGCATGCAATTTGTTGCGGAATTCCTTTAATTGGCTTTTATTTATGACCTATTTGAACAGTTTAATAAATATTTTAAATAAAAGTCTTCAGGGGCAGGATGAAAATGTCATCACTGCAAAAGTCAAAATCCATAGCTTTACAAAAAAATTACTTGATCATCATCTATAATTCAAAAAAACTTTTAATCATTTTGGTCGATACAGTCTTTTAATAAATAAGTCGGATGTAAGATAAACATCAATGCATACATAGCTGGTATGAAAATGTTGTTAAATAATTTGAAAAAAGAATTCTTTGAGAACGTCTTTGTTCGAGAGGAATGGGCAAACTCTGGGCAAGGGTGGATCTTAAATTCGTTTTTAACTGCAGAAAGCTGCTGCTTAAAGAACATTTGCTGGAATAATCTGTCTATGGGATGTTACATTTGAAGTTCCGGTCTACCAATTGGAATACCTTTTGGTTAAAAAAAAAGAACAGAATACCCAGAATTAACAACTGAGGACTTGGATGTGTTGTATTCCAGTTGCCATTTCATATTTGTGCGAGTTGACAGTTTCATTATTGGCCAAAAAAAAAGTTAAAAGAAATCGCCTAAATTTGAAAAACAACCTAATATTTCTTAATGTACCAAACAAAAACGGGTCCATGATGGGAGAAGTTGATCAATCAAAAACAAGCGCAACCTTCACATTCGGATGATTAAATAGGATTTTTTTTTAATTCGCAAAGGATTACGAGTATATTTCTTTTTGTTACCACCTCTTAATAAATCTATCTTTTTAGACTTTCCTAATTTTTTTACATCAGCAAGTTCTTTCGACCCCCAGGGGGCCGCGAACCACAGGTTAAAAAACATTGCTTTAAATAAGAAGCCTACTGCTGTAGAGATATATCAAATGGAAATTAAAAATTATTTTAAATGACAACATTTTGTGAAACGATTAAAAATAGACATAATAAAGTTTTTTTCTTTAAGTTTTGTAAAAAATCTGTTTAACTGTATGTGATACAGAATATAATATAGGGTATTCAATTTAAAAAATCAAACTTTATCGTACCTTAAGTATTTTAAGAAAAAAAAAGGATTAAAGATTGGTACAACTACACTTTTAATCCAACAAAATAATGTCATTAATAGTTTTCTACAATAAAAAAATATCCATATAATCATTAATCGATCGATCTTAACTAATCCATCTAATGAACCAACCTGATATTTTGTTGAAATATTTTCCACTCCGACGCAAAACCGAACATGTATTAAAATAATGAAAACAACTACTTATTTAAAATAGTTCTTTAACATCACTTATTACAGCTGTTTTCATTAATATAGTTCACCTACTAATTGACTCTATACCTTCTGTTTAAACGTCCTTGTTCCTAACATTCCCTTAAAACGTGCTGCCATTCAACTTGAACTAACTAATCTATAGAAAGGGTGACAAACTTTATTGGTTTAGCCACGTTTAACGCTGTAAGCTTATATATTTATGTGTTGTAAGCCTTCTTATGACATAATATTCGTCCTTTTATTTTTAACACGTTTCACAGTTCGTGCCTCTTTAAGAAACAAGTAATCCCATCAAAAACTTAAATGTGTAAAAGGTCAGCCAAGTTCAATACTAAAATTTTGCTTGGCTATGGGCTTCGCCGCAAAAAGTATGAATTTCTAAGTGAGTGCCAAGTTCTGTACAAAATCCTAATAATATACGAGATCTTAAAGTAAGTTAGATATTACTAGGCAATTTTCCATTACATCAGTAATCTTATAAGGTTATTTAATTACTTAAAATACTTTTTGTTTCTTCTCAAATCTAACCTACTTTATGATCTCAAACATATTTGGATTTTGTACAGAACTTGGCACTCATTTAAATCTTAATTCTTTTTGTGGCGTAGCCCACAGTCAAGCATTATTTTAGTACTAAACTTGGCTTACCTTTTTCACATTTATGTTTTTGGTGGGATCTCATTACTTTTCATAAAGAAAACTAGGCAGGTATTTAGATTTAATATTTTTTCTTGCGTTTTCGTTGCATAGCTTTCTTTTCTATGATGATATTGTCTACATTTTCTTAAACGTTAGAAATAACAGTGCGCATTGCCCAATGGTTCAAACGCAAAGGCTACAATTAAAAAGCCTTTTTTCGTATGGAGACTCCCCTAACCCAGGGGCGTGTTTATGGGGGGCTGGGGGGCGTCCACCCCCAATTATTTTAGTTACTTGGGTAAATGTAGGTCCTGCTAAAAGATAAGTCCCAAAATATTTTAGCAAAAATAAATATATACCTTATTTTTTGTACTATAATCATCACTAATTGAATTATTATTAATTAATTATTATTATTAACAACAAAACCCATCATATAGTTTTTGATTCTGACAAAAGTGGCAAAGTGGCAACATTGACTAGGAAGGTTAACTATTGTGGTAAATTTCGCAACCTGCAACTTTGGCGCGCCGTTTATTGTTTTGTCTAAAATAACTTCTTTATATAAATCACCTTATCGGGTAGAAAATCGGTATCGTTACAGAATGCAAGATCAGCCCTAGTTACTGTTACTTATAACGTGCTTGTAAAGAATTATTATACAGGGTCATCCAAATTAAGTGCCCGTTATTGGTAACTTCGTTATTATTTGAAATACGTTTAAATTAGCAAACTAGTAGCATTTTTCACGTTCTTTAAGACTAAAGATTAGAAAAAACAATTGACAATCGGGTTTCTGAGTTATACAGCAAAATAAGCTTTTTTAAATGGAATACCCTGTATATTTTATAACTATTAGAAAGATCTTTTAAAATCCTTGAAAGAAAGTCCAAATGTGATATATCCAATTTTTCATGGTTTCGGAAATATAGCCATTTTCAGAAATTTTATAGTACACTGGCATTTTTTAAATAAAATACCCTGTATATTACATTACCAATAAATAGATATTAAAAAGAGCTTTAGGAAAACACCACATTTGCTATGTCTCTCTCTTATAGTTTTGGAAATATGGCCATTCAAAAATATAAAAATTACGTTCAATTTTCATTATATCACAGCTTTAAGCTATAAGCAATAAGTTTTTATGTCAGAAATAAAACGTGGAAAATATCTACCACCTTTCAGATTTAAATGGCTATATTTCCAAAACTAAAAAGATAGGCACATCAAATGTGGTATTTTCTTAAAGCCCTTTAAAATATATTTTAATTGATGATACCATATACAGGGTGTTTTATATAAAAATCCAGTTTACTATTAAACTCCTGAGGATGGACATATTTCCGAAACTATGAAAAATTGGATATATTACATACGGACTTTTTTAAAGGATTTTCAAAGAACTTCCTAATGATGATAAAATATACAGGGTGTTCCATTTTAAAAAGAGGTATTTCGCTGTATAACTCAGCAACCCGATTGTCAATTGTTTTTCTAATCTTTAGTCTTAAAGAGCGTGAAAAAAGATACTAGTTTGCTAATTTAAACTGTTTCATATTTTGAGTAATAACGATGTTACAAATGAGAGACACCTCATTTATATATATATATACAGTGTGTCCATATATATATATATATATATATATATATATATATATATATATATATATATATATATATATATATATATATATATATATATATATATATATATATATATATATATATATTTATATATATGAGTTGGTAAAATACTAGAATTTACCCCCAATAATTATGGGCTCGGCACGCCCCTGCCCTAACCCCTCCTATTTTTTAACTTTTTCTTATTTTCATAATTTTTCCTACGCTTACACACAATTACTAAGCTATATTTCAAATTTAATTTTTCTAGGTCATCTGGTTAGTTTATAGTTTAACAGGCTTTCCTCTTTAATTTCATAGAGAAAAATGACCAAATATGGACTACCATTTTGTTTTCTACACATAATTTGCATAAAATTATAAATACAAAAAAACTTTTGTAGTAATAATTAATAATCCGATAATTGTCCCTAATTTTGTAAAAATTTTAAGTTGCACAAGCGATAAAACAAAACATTGCCACAGCGACAAATGGGCCTACTCTACTGGCATGTAGAGTTGGGTCGTATTCGAATACTCGGTATTCTGAATAGTATTCAGAATCCATTGTGCCGGTATTCGAATAGTATTTGAGTTTTCGAATACCGGCCTTCCCTGTATTCAAATACAGAAATGTGGAAACAGTATTGGAATACAAAACTTGTGATGATTGAAGTACTAAAAGGGAACAAAAGAAACAGAAATAGGAAAAAAGGCCTTTTTTTTGCTTTTCAAAATTTGTAGGGGTTTCAAATTTTGGAATCATCGGTATTCGAATTTTTTTCCAGTATTCGAATACCGATTCCGGCTACTCATAAATACCGAGTATTCGAATACTTTTTTCTTCCACATATTCAAATATTCGGTATTCGAATACTTTCTTTTTACGGTATTCGTATTCGTATTCGAATACCAATTTTCAGTATTCCACCCAACTCTGCTAGCATGTCAGCACTACTCGCGAATATGCATAAAAAAATTGGTTATCTGCAAAGTCGGTTTACTGACAATAGTTGAACGTGACAGCGTCGAAAGAATCATTACCTTTATCGCCGCAAATATCGTTGGTATAAAAAATAGACACTACATTCACTTTTCACTGCACGCTTACTTAAGTAGGAGAGAAACATATGTCGAACGACGCGGAGATTGTGCCTCTTTTTCGCTCGTTCCGCGCTCTCGCTTGCACTTCAAGCCTTAAATTGAACGCGCAAGGTAACGGCACATAAGTCAGGTTTTTGGTGCGTGCAGCCGGGTCCATCGAATTATAAGACGTTGTCACGTCAAAAAACAAACCCCTTTAATTGCGTGTGTAAGTTTCCGTTTAAGAGAAATTCCGGTATTCCATATTTGGTCGCTTTTCTCTATATTTAACTAGGAGATGGAGTATGGGAGGTCGGGCGAAAACTAAAAGCATTGGAGTTTAGAAAGGGTAAAAATGAAAATTTGGAATAAATTTAGGACCAAGTTTTGCAAAGTTGGCCTGACCAAAACTAAAATTTTATACCGTGGACTAAGAAAAACATTTTTGTTTTTGTTTTTTACGTATCAAGAAGCATATGATAGAACTCCAACTACTACCTAGTTAACAAATAAAGACAATAGAAGCCCAAGAAATTACTACCCTTAAGTTCAAGTACTTTAAAATATTTAGAGTACCTTGAAAAAAAATTATCAAATAATTTATTTATGAATTAAACAATTTCTGCAAAAAAAAATATGCTGCCGCAGACTAAAAGTAACTCCAACATATCAAGTTTTCTGTTTTAGTTATTTGGTATCTAATATGTCGGAAACAAGTTTTTTTAATGGGATTTTGAGAGTATTGCTTAAAATAAAAGGCGCTTGTATTCTCATTTTTAAACTATGCTTTGAAAGGATTTTTTTAATATAGTGATAATACATTGTCTAAGATATAAAGAGGAATATAACCAGACGATAAGACAATCGTCTATGAATTTGCGCTGAATTTTTACCAACAAAAATCTAAATCTTATAAAATATCATGCTGTATTCTGCAGTTTTGGAATATACAGAGTGTCTTTAAACAGTGCGGAAAATGGTACCACAGGTTATTGAAGTTAAAATAAGACAATCTAACTTAGCATAGTCCAAAAGCTTCTTCTGGTTTTAAATCTTTTATATAAATAATTTTGGTAATAAAGTTTTTTTGGTTTTAAAATTTTTTATATAAATAATTTTGGTAATAATGTATAATACAACAATTTTTTTTATAAACGTATATTAAAACAATATTCGACTAGAAAGAGATTTGGAGGGTGAAGAATTAAATCCTGCTCTTGAAAACTAAAAATAGTCAGCCGATTTTTCGACCTACCTTCTCATATAACAAATTCGCCATTTTATACACATAGACAAATCATCATCATCATCAAAAGTAACGATTTTATACATTGTAAATCAATGAGTCAAATACAAATCACGTACTGCGTTCCTTCACAAAGTATGAGAAACTACTGCCTCTGAGACAAGTAAAACTTTGTAAAATTTCATCATTTAAGACTATAAAAATATTTGCCTACGAGTGCTAACCATATTGGTGTATTTTATTGATGTAATAAACGTTTATTTATTTATTATTTATTTATTTATTATTTATTTATTTATTATTTATTTATTTATTTTAACGGAACAAAGCAAAAATTATAGAAAGCTCTAAGGAAACTAAAATATATATTGAAATATTGGCAACGATTTATTCACAATTTTAAATAAATATATCATTGATATTGGTTAATTTTATAACAGCTCTAAATGATATATTGTCCAATATTATAAATTCATAACCACTTTTTTTTGTTAAGAGAAAATGGCGTTCAAGCAATAACACATTATGCATTTAAATAAAAACCTAGAAAAAAACAAATAAATATAATAAAAATGTGATTAAATTTTTTTTAAGAATCATACAATAATACTCCCTTTTTCGGCTTTACCGAAAGATTTGCAAAAATCGACTTTTCTTATAAACTTATTTAAAAAGATTAAATGACATTAACGGATTTAAATGGCATGCCCTTAAGTCAACGTTACATATAAATAGACACTACACATTTCTATTTATCAAATACGTTATTTCAACCCAATAATTTTTAGATAAAGATTAACCAAGATAGGTATATGATATAGAACAGATTTCGGAGCAAGAATGACTTATAGAATTTAAATTTCAAAATACAGGGTGTTTTATTAACATATCAAAATTACCGCAACTTCGGGTTAAACCGGAAACGATAGACAGATCTTTGAAGGTCGTAAACAATGTTATGGTTGCAATATTACTACATTCTTGGACTTCTACTGTCTTTATTTGTTGATTAAAACAAATAGTTTCGGTTGGTATATATCCCCAATCGTTTTCAAATGATAACTGAATAATTATTTATTATTACCTAAATTTGAAAACCACATGTTTTATTTCATCCAAGAAAATAATAAGCTGGATAGTAATTTTTTTTCACTATATCCGGTATAACCTTAAAAAACATACCGGCAACTTACAATTTTGTGCGTACTACAAAAAAAAAACGCCGTTTTGGACCTACATAACAAATTTAATAAATTATTACCTACTTTGTGTTTAGCTGCCTTTGAATTTGTAACTTTTTTCGATCTGTTCAATAGGAAACTGTGGTACTTCATAGGGAGCGGATATTTCATTAGGCAGTTCGGGTTCTGCATCTGGAAATGGACTGTTTCCACCAAATGATGACGGGCTTTCATTTCCTGAAAAAAAAAGTTTTACTTTAAGAATGAAGAACAATGGAAGTTTTGCGTTCAAGATTATAAAGATATTGGACATACATTTCTTTTAATTTAATGTTTGTAAATATTATTACTAGAATACTTTTAACTTAAGATTTTCTTGGGTTGATCGGGTCACCAACGAAGAGGTCCTCAGACGAATGAATTACCAACCAATTCTTATGCAGACGAAGAAACGAAAACTGGAATATTTTGGCCATATTATCAGAAATCTTGTCAAATACCGCCGTTTGCAACTATTTCTGCAAGGAAAAGTAGAAGGGAGAAAAGGACCAGGTAGATAAAGAATATTCATGCTCGCGAACTTATATAAGTGGTTTGGTCTAAGATCCATTGATTTGTTTCGGGCTGCAGTCAATAAAGCACGCATAGTCATGATGATAGCCAACGTCCGAAACGGATAAGGCCAAAGAAGAAGAAGAATACTTATGTAATCGATCAAAATATTACAGATATTTTGGCTGATAATATCAAATTTAAAAGGCAATCTTAACACGTTGACTCAAAAACAAATTGATTTTTGTATATACATGGTTTCTAGTAACTTAACCGACAAACTTTTAGGGATGATTCTACAATGAAAATTCGGAAAAAAATTGATATGAATCACATATTCACAAAAATTTGAATATTTAATTGTTTTTTAACGAACTTAGTAAAAAACGCTATTTTGCAATAACTTTTGAAATTTTAAAATAGGCATTAATATGCAGTTTTTGAATTTTTTGTTGCAAATTGAATTAGATTTCCGTTTTTAATAAAATAATTATTATAGAATTAAATTTAAAATTTTATTAAAAAATATTAAAGCCTAAACTGGTTGAACAGTGCCCCCTAGCGGAAGCAACAAAAACAATCTGACAAGGTATTTTTTTTAAATTAGCAAATCTTTAAAAAAGGCAAGTTTGTTAAATTGTGTTAAGGCAAACTAAAATTATGAGCATTTTAATCAGTAGAGCTTGACCCTTTCCTACAGCCCTTATTTTACGTTCTACAAAAAAAATATAAACCAAAAAATGCAGAATTCTAATAGCAATACCGTGGTAATATTGTTTTTCTAACTAATACTGGGTAATTTCCAAGAAAAGTATATTTTTATACACGACTATAGCTGTTACGCCTCCTAGCCGTATAGTTAGGAACATGACAATAATTTTTAGCGGTTTCTTATAGTCGATTGAAAAAAAAAAATCTAATATTCTAAGAACTATTACCTTCGAAGATATGCTACCTATTTACCCTTAATGGAATACCCTGTATAAGAACAATATTTTAGAGAAGATCGAATTTGGGATACATACAGGCGCGCAACTAGGATTTTAAATTATGATTTATTTAAAAAATGAGACACGAGACCAACACCAAACATATATACGAGACACGGGACCAACACCAAACATATATACCCGACACTATTGGCCTAAAGAGGAACACTTTGGTAATGAAAATTTTTATTATGGAACTTAGACTAACCAAAAAAGGTATTTTTGGTTAGTCCCCTTCAGAATAAATTAGGCTATCTAAAACACGTGATTCCGCTCTTTAAAAATGGTCGCTGTAAGAAATACATTTTCAAATGACTGTTCATTCCTTATGAGAGATGGTGTACCATAAATTAAAATTACCCTTTTTGGTAGTATTTAATTGGTTGATTGTGTTTCTTAATTTTTAGCCGGATTATTAATTTTACCATAGTGATTTTTACGGTTATAGTGGTGGGTGTCAAATCGGGCAAACGAAAAAACGCATTTTAAGGTTGGCTTCACTTTGTTTTCCGTGGAAGCACTGTGCTTTAGTGGCTTTGGCGTTGCTGACTTAATTTTGACTTCGATTTTTATTCGATTCGCCTTTTGCTCCCACATTTTATTATACAACAAAACGACGTCATACTTTTAGGTCAACAAAGGCAAAAATATTCTAGTAATATTAAATCTCCTTTGCAAACTCAAAAAGATTACATGTATACAAAACACGATAAAATAAATACCTTTTCCATTTATTTACAAGAAACTTAGTTACTGTGTGTCCTACAGCGGCCATTTTTGGATTCCTTTTGACAGCCTGTTAGATAGGTCTATAAGCTAACCAAGAATAAACTTTTTTCGCAAATTCCAAAATAAAAGTTTTTTCTACCAAAGTATTTCTATTACGGCCAATAGCATTTGGTATAATTTGAGAATCCTAGTTGCGCCCCGAATACTACCCAAAACATAAATCGCGAAGGAAAAACTAAATTAAAATCTTTATTTTTACAAAAAAGTAATAGTTAATAAATACTAAAAAAATTGTTGTTAATGGTCGATTTCCAAAAAAAAAAAGGTTATCTTTTGTTCTAAATTAAATACAAAATTATTTAAATTGTCTCAATTCTAACTAAAAATAATAATTATGCAATTAAAAAGTATTTAATCCTTTTTTAAGTGATTATAATCGCAAAAGTGGAAAAAATACTTTAAACACGTTTAAGTGGCTAATTATTAGATGGCAGTTTTATATTTTTCGTTTTTTTCTTGTTGACTGGATATAAATAAAATAATTATTTTTGGATAAATCAGATAAATACCTATAATTTACTATACAATTTTAGAACAAAAATTAGTTTGAAACAATCTACTTAAGTTTAAATATAATATACCTTTCCTTTTTATAAAATTTATTTTAGTAATAATATTAGATAAAGAAAGTTAAACCAAAAAAAAAAAAACTATGTGAAATATTAATAAAAGTAGTGTACCGGGTGTCCGGATTTCGTTGCAATTGCAGGGTATCTTTGTTATTATTAGAGATAGAGACTTTCGGTTTTCGCAAACAGTTGCTACTTTTTAATGAAACGAAAGATGACACAAAAAATATTTCATGGCTTGTAGTTTTTAACATGCAGGTGTCTTGTAACTTTTAACAAAAGTAAAAACTTCTATTACTTGGTATTTTTACATACAATCTAGAGGTACAGGTTTTTTTATCTTTGAGCAATCCACAAAGGCTAAAAGCCTAAATACTAACGTACCGTGGATGTGATGTTTTTAAAAATGTTATATTTTTCGAGACATGAAACAAACATATAATTTTTCTTATGGAACCCTATGTATATTTCCTATTTAATAAATTTTAGAAGTTTTTTAAAATTATATAAAACCGAATAGTTATTTTGTGTTTTAAGACCCCAAATTTATATTTAAATAAATTGAATTTTGCAGAGTGGGCCATGAAATAGACCTCATCGCCCAAGAATAAAGTTAGCCCTAAGTTCATCATTGGTTAACATTTTTCAGGAATTATTTTTCACACCCTGGCTTCGCTCAGTCTCTGTTCACTTATCAATCTGCAAGTTAAATAACTTGTTAATATTTTTACTGCTGAATTTTATACTCAAAACAGTGTCCAAAATTAGTATGTACCATATTAAAAAAACAAAGATTAAACAAAATACTAGAAAACCATGTATGAAACTGATGCCTTCAAAATTTAAATTTCAGTAATAATTTCGGTAACGGTTTTCTGCTATTTGGTCTAAAATCAAATGTGTTTTTAAAAATCATGGATACATACCGATTTTGGGCACGATTTTAAATATAAATGCAGTAAAGATAATTAAAAATATTCAGTTTCCAAATTATTAATAAGTGAACAATCTTAAGGAACCGAGGGGTGAATAGGTATGCTGTGCGAGATCAAATAGTTTAAACTCAGATTTTGCTGTAAAATATAATAATAAATGATAAACTTAGGATTAGGCTTACTTTATTCTTTGGTTACAAAGTCTTTATCATGACGCACTACGCAAAATTTAATTTTAAAATTAATAACAATAATTTGGGGTCTACAAATTAAAAACAACTAGTAGGTATTATTATTTTTAAAAAGCTCTCATCCTCTGTAATTTATTGAATAAAAATTATACAGGCAAATAAAATTGGTGTTCCATAAGAAAAATCATATATTTGTTTGGTTCATATCTCAAAAATTATTATTTTTAAAAAGTCTAACAACACCACTGGATTCTATGTGAAATTATCTATCAAAATTAGTTTTTATTTTTGTTGTAAGCTACAATACAACTGAAATACGAAGGGGGTCCAAAAATAGAAAAAATTCGTTTCGCCCTGTATGCCAAAACTTTAGAGGGCCATAAAAATCTTTTAGTATTTTCTTTTGTTTCATTAAAAAGTACCAACAGTAGTTCGCGAACACCGCAAGTATCTATCTCTAATAATAACCAAGATACCCTGAAGTTGCAACGAAATCCGGACACCCTGTACTTATAAGTAGTTGTTAAGAAGAAACTTTAAGTAAATAAATAAACGACCCAGGATTTAGATCTTTTTCATACATTTTTATTTTTCCCTGAAAGCAAGAAACCAAAAATTTAAATAAAAATAGCTTTGCAGACCTGAGACTCTAAAGCTAGCCGCTAATAAATTTGTGTTTCCGGCCCTTGTCTACTAGGGTGTTGCTTTGTAAACATGTATTTCACCGAGACAGCAGTACTTATTGCTTTTATCTAGAAAACCAGAAAAAAGAAAAACCAAAAACGGTATTGGGTTGGAATCGCCTTCAAAATAGATCAAAAGGTATTTTTTTAGTTGCCGTGATTAACGTTGCTAGTGTGCGGTATCACATAAAAGCAAATACGTTTCATTATTGCAATTTTTTAGTTGCAGAAAAAAGTTGCCAGTGCTCGGCTGGCCTAAAACATACAAGTATAGAAATAAGAAAGGACAAAAGGATGCAAAGGGTTAGCTTCAAAATTTAAAACTACACATTTTTACTTGGTGTATTGATATTAGGGTGATATTCCCCATAAGAAAAATAGGAATATAATAGGAAACAAAGATGGAAAGCAAAAAAGTCAATTAAAGCAACTTTAGTTTCAAAATCGTCAAATCACAAATTCCACTAAAATATCTGTCTTTTTATAATTGTTGGTTTATATTTTCAGGGTGTCACACAGGATAGGTGTTGCAAGAGGAAAAATGGGCCAAAAATTTTGGAATTTTTAAACGCCCTTCTGGGAAAACTGGACGCATGGTCCAAAACTAATAAATACAATATTTTACTTAAATTGGTTATATACAGGGCAAGTTAAAACTAAAAATTGGAAAAATAAATAAGCAAGAGTAAAATACCTTTATTTTTAAAAATATCACAAAATTGTATAAGTAAATCTTGTAGAGACTTAAATTTTATTTCAAGATTTAAAGTTAAAGAACTAAAGTAAAAAAATAGTTTTGTCAATTATTTACAGTACCTACGCATTATTACTTGTTAAAATACTTGGCTTATGGCGGTAAATTATAAAAAAATGTTTAAAATTATTAATTTTTTTTTAAATTTTACTTCCTCCTGCCCATTCTTTAGATTGTAATGTTTAATATAAAAAATTAACAATAACTTTTTTACTTTCATGCCTTAACTTAAAATTTTACATAAAATACATACATTTTACACATTAATTCTCTACAACATTAACTAATACAATTTTGTTCTATTTTTAAAAATAAAAGTAACCAACTCCTGGGCATTTTTCATATTTTTAGTTATAACTCGCCCTGTATAATACTAACCGGAGTAAAATTTTGTATCTATTAGCTTTGGACCATGCGACCAGTCGAACCAGTTTCCCAAAATTTCGTTTTAAAATTACAAAATGTTTGGTCCATTTGTCCTGTTGCAACACCTATCCTAGGACACACTGTTAATTGTCTCATATTGCAAATGTCTTTATTTTAATTTACCTTTGCCATTGACAACGTCTTCACAATTAAGACTGGAATCGTCCGCGTTTGGTTCTACATAAACTGCATTAAAATACATTACTTATAAAAAATAAAAAACTTAACATATACTTAAAATACACAAACAACACGAATTAAATGCGCACTTATAACTGACCAACAGAACTAAGAGCGATCAGTTCCGTTATCAAAAATTTTCCAAAAATAAATCAAAATATCAAAATTAAATTATTCACTGCGATAAATGTTTTCGTCACAACTAAATCAAAGGCGTCGTTACTAAATTAGCACCGTGGGTACATTAAAATTAAAATTAATAATTTATTCAGTGTCGCAAGATTTTTATGGGCATCGCCACTAACTTCGAGGCTATCATTTCCAAAGCCGGTAGTGTAAGTATAGTTTGGGAATGTAAATGGAATAGTACGATGGTTAATTTAATTATAATTACCTAATTAGGTTAGAGTAATTAAGGTAAATGACAATAAAACTTTTAGAATAATAGATAAAAGTTTCAAAAAAAAATCGCACCAAACATTTTTGCGTCTTCTTTAAAACTACTTAACTTCCAAAAAACAACTAGATAGACCTACAGAGCTTGACCCCAAGGTCCAAAATTTAAATCCTTCCCAATGGTGCCCGGGCCAGTAATGAAATGGAGTTCATGATAAGTACCCTTTTCAAAACCTTTTAGGGGTTTTCTTTTGACGAGTCCACCACGAATATTTATACCGCCATATATGGAAGTAGCGCTTTAACCCAGCAATGTCAAATGTTTCGGTTGTCGGACTAGGCGAACGCGTCACTTTTTTGTCGGACAATTTTTTGTGGTTAACTTGTCCAACAAAAAAAGTATTTAAGGTTAAAACAAGACAACATAAACCAAATTTTAGACAAGAAATGACATATATAAATGTCTAAGCTATTATATTACAAAACTAAGTCAATTATACTACTATACCACTCTACACTAATAAAATAGAACTATTATTTACAAAACTAAATACACAATATCAGACAATTGCTTGTGACAAGTAGAGTTTTTCTTCCACAATTTTTATAAATTGATTTAGGTTGGTGGTATCAACATCTAAATCACTCATATATTCATTAAATAAGGCGCACATGGGGTAAATTGGAGAATTTTTATATGTATTTATCCATGGAAAGTCCAAATAGAAAACTCTTTTTGTCTAGTATTGCTATATTTTATGGAAAATGAAAGTTTTGCTAATAATTCAGAGGAATTATTACTTAATAATATAAACAAATTAATAAACTAGACACATCTTTATCCGTCTGTTTTCAAATGATAATCTATAAAAAAGATCTAATAAGGCCAAATGGTTGTACCCTTGTTTAGGATAGAAACCAAATTTTTAAAAAAATAAGTACTTTAAAAATTTTCTTTGCACTCTTTCAATAGATTTACTCCATATGTCATATTGCGGAGACCACACAATATTTCCATACTCCAATTTTGGTAATACTAAACTGTCAAATAATTTAAGACAAACATGACACACCCTGTATATTATATCACCCTTAAAAGATATCTAAAAGACCTTAAAGAAAATGCTAAATTGGTTATATCTAACTTTATTAGTTTTGGAGATATGGCCATCGAAATCAGGTATTCAGGTAATTTTCAAAGTACCGCAATTTTTTGGGGAGTAACGGTATTTACTTTATATTCTGGGGTTAAAGAACTTGTCAGGAGCTTTAAAATGAGGTGCCACAAAACCCACCTTTCTATTTAATTTTTCTTTTTAAAATAGCGCCCAGCTGTCATTTTGACATTTATGTCTGTCATTTCTTGTCAAAAATTTGGTTTATGTTGTCTTAATAAAGTTCTTACATTTTCATAAAAAATTACCAAACAATTCAAAAGTTAGGAGGAGGGTCCTGACTTTAGACAAGCACTGTATACTATTACCGAAAAATAGTCTTTCCGGTTTTACCGGCAATAAATAATTTCAATAATACAATTGGAAACCCCTACCTTAAGCCTTGAATTTAAATTTAACACTAATTTCTTAATATGTTTTGTTAATAATTATATCCTATAAGATATTATAAGCATAAGAAAAAGATAATTAATAAGGATATTTAAAAAAATATTTTTCAATAATTCCTTTAAAAGTAATAATTATTTATTTTTGGGAAATGAAAGATATATTATGACGCTTTAAGAGAAACAATCAGTGGCAGCGCCAGCTTTTTTAAGTTGAGCGATATCCGGAAAAAAATTTGGAAGGTAGGCAGCAAAATGTGCCAGTGTAATATTAAAATCAAATTAATACAGAAGGATTCAAAATTCAGTACACAAATTTTAGGTCCTTATTTTTAAGGTCCTATAGAGTAAAAGAAAAAGGTATAGCCATCGTAACTTGGTTAAAAAAAACGTTTATTTTAAACTGTGGCTACGTTTTTGCATTAAATTACACAAAAATTTTCATAGCCCTATCAGTTTATGAGTTATATTTATAGTTTGCCGTTAAAAAAATAAAAACCTATTTTTACACAAAAAAAATCGATTTATTAAAGCTTATTTCATCAGCTGAGGGTATTATTGGGGGTGAATTCAAATTAGTTTGTAAAGCCAACAAGTCGAAACAAAATATTGTTAATGACCAACATTTTATACAATTAATTAATAATTATTAATAATACATTATCATGGCGGCCACAGAAAAATCAAAAGATTTGTTTCCTTGCATTTTTGTGATACAACAAACGGTTTTCGAGAAAATTGTATGTCTGGTAGGTATATATCCTATTTTATTTAATAAATATTTTAAAATTACTTTCATTTCGTAATTTAAGTTTTAAATACCTAAACATAAACATAAATAATCAGAAAAAATCGGAATTTTTCAAACATTTTAATAGGATATTTTATTTTATAAATTTTACATTAAAATCGGTTTCTAATCACATAGCGCAACAAACTCTTAATATTTAATATTGCGACCATGGATTATTTATTCAAGAATATGAATTGAATATTAAATAAATGGTTTATGAGAATAAAATGTTTTTTTAACAGGACTTTTGTGCGTTTCTTTGCTTCTTGCCTAATTGGCAGGTTAGGCGAGCTGTTGAGAAAGATCAATTTAGATTGGGCGCTCGCCTATCCACGCCCACCCCTAGCGCCGCCACTGGAAACAATGTACGATATGACGAAATTGTAAGGCCGCTGTCATTCTAAGTAGAATTCTACGGAATCCTTTATAGCAGGGATGGCGAACCATTGCACACGTTACAATATTTTGGGCACGGTACTGATCACAAAATGTATTACCACATACAAAATAGTATTATGCCCTACGAAAAATAATGTAAAGGAAGTATTTCCTATTATTATTTTTCCAATAATCACAAGACCAAATTATTTGATGGCCCGTCTATTCGCTCCAAGTGAAGCCATGGTAGGAAAAAAATAAATCGACTGGAGCGCTCGTAGTGGTTACTTTCGGCGTTACATTGGGCATTTGTTTTGTTTTGATTTTAATAAATTAAAATAATAAATAAAAGTGTCGAGTTTGAGCGCAAATTGTCGCGTTGCATCTATTTTTAACACGCTTTTATTAACTTGGGTTGTAACTATCTATCTATCAATCTATCTATCTGGCTGCCTATGTAACGGAATCTTTGAGCCTAATTTTAACCAACTTCCAGCTATTCGATTTCTTTGAAACTTTGCACACGTATTAAGGAAACATGACAATGCAATAATCTGCAAACAGTATCCCGTTATCTTTTTTTAATCGCCAGGAAAAAAAATTCCATTATATTATAAAAACAACACCTAGGTTGCCATCTGTTGGCAACATTTCAAACTTTGCTATTAAATGAAGAAGAAATTTTTTAGTGGGTTGCAATATATTGGCAACGGTCCAAACATTGCCTGGATTGCCATCTGTTGGCAAAATTTCAAACTTTGCTACTTAATGAAGAAGAAATTTTTAGTGAGTTGCAATCTGTTGGAAAAATTTTAAAATTTGCTACTTTTGTTAATTAAAAAAATTTCGCCATTTTGTCAAGAGTAGCAAAAATAAAAAATGAAAAATAATTAATAGTTTAAAAAACTAAAAAACACGCTTTTATATGCAACCGAACTAAAAATTAGAAAATAATTTTTCATTAAAAAAATATTGTCATTTCATAGTAAAAAGCGTGGGGTGATAAATATATTAAATGTTATAATTATTATATTTGCAAATATCTATGATGGAAAAGTTATGAAAAATAGTAAAATGCACCCCACGCTTTTTACTATGAAATGACAATATTTTTTTAATGAAAAATTATTTTCTAATTTTTAGTTCGGTTGCATATAAAAGCGTGTTTTTTTAGTTTTTTAAACTATTAATTATTGTATTTTAATCTTAACGCCATCCTTTAGATCGTTTAATTGCCTTTAAAAAACATGTTTACTATTTTTTCAAGGACATGTGAAAATAGTTAAAAAACACGTTTACAAAAAAATGAAAATTTTCTGTCAGCCAAATTTGACTAGACGGCTGTAAAATCCAGCTTTTGTCTACATAAGCACATAAATATGTACAAAGTTGGTTTAAAAAGATATCTAAAAATACGGTATACAGATTGAAAATAGGGCTTGGATCGGAAAATTTTGAATATTTTAGGACCCTATGCACATCTTTCCACGAAAATGTGCCCGATTTCAATACGAAATCTCGCTAAGAAAGTTTCTTGCAACCACCCTTTAGCCCGGTCTGCGTTTTTATATTTATATTATTAAAGAAGCATTGTGGATGGTTTTTATTGTGCCTCAAATGCTTACCAGGTCTTCAACTATTAGTAAGTTTATTTTTCTTTAATCTGAATTTCAAACAACGTAACGTAATGTTTACTGCATTCTTTTTTATTTTTCATTATTATACATACTTGGTGTTGATTCGGTTAACGAAATAACAAAACTACAATTAGTATAAATAGTCACTTATTTTTATAACGATTTTGTTACTATTATTTATAATATTTATTTAAATTTATGTGTTTTGCTATTACTGTCATACGAATAAAAATATACGCTTGACGGCCCGATGTAGTTTATATTTTGTTTGGCGCTGTCGTCACATTCATAGTAAATAGCACCATTAAACATTTCTTTCAGAAATAACCTATACAATTCAGAAAAAACTCTGCGTTTTTTTTAGATAAAAATAAAACAAAATAGGCAAGCGAGTTACCAAACCTTAAAAAGTGTTTTTAACATTTACACCGCAGTTTGTATTGCAATTATTCAATTATTTTTAATGAATGGGAATATAAGGTGTGTCTTGTTAGTTGAGAACAAACAGACTTTTCGCATTGCCAGGGTAATAAAATAAATTCATTAAGGTAAAATAACCCAACATATTTTTCGTAGTTACAGAGTCTAAACTATACATCGTAAACATAATTAATTTACTTGGCTAATGTACCCGCATGCATTATCGTATTATCTATTATCGATAATGACTTTGGACGTGCTAACGATGTTGTTCTAGCGATAATAGTAGATCCTTTCTGGTTACTAGGTTAGTCAACATTTAAGGAAAACAAAGGAAAAAAATCAACAACATTTTAAGACTTAGCAACCTAAAGTTATATTTTTAATTTCAAAAACTGAAAAAAAAGAGAAAATAACATTTACTATCACTATAGATACATATTGGATTATCAAGCCTATGTAGCCAATATGTCGTTTTAAATAGTTAAAATTTTAAATATACTATGCTCATTAAATAATAAAGGGTGGTCCAACCAAAACTCACGATTTTATTTGTAAATAAAACAAAGAGTTTTCAGAGAATTATTTTAATATGTTTTATTATGATAAAAGGATCTACGACAATTATGTGCAAAACAAAATATTAGCCAAATGCTTGTCACGGCTGCGGTGGCATACACTTATCCAACAGTCCATATATTCAATGACTTTGAGTTTTAAAGTCGTTCAGGTACCCTTATCTCATTCTTCGTGAATTTGTCAACAAGCAGAATTGCGGCATTTGAGAAATTTAGAGCCCAAGGGTGATTGTTGAAAAGTCGAGGCATCCGGAAAAAGTGACTGTTTGGTGCGGTTTATGGGCTGCCGGCGTCATTTTCTAAAATGAAGAAAGCAAGGCAGTGACCGTGATTCTTATGGACAGAAAATTAGGAATATAGATCTGGACGATATGTGGTTTTAACAGGATGGTACCACTTGCCACAGAGTCATCGAAAGAATGGGTCTTTTATTCGAGAAATTCAATAGCCGTGTAATACCATGCCGTGGGAATGTTAATTTGCCACCATGATCATGTGTTTTAACCTTTGAACTTCTTTCTTTGGGAATACTAAAAAGAAAGGGTACCTCCAGAATCCAAAAACAATTCATGACCAAAGGGATGAGATAATTTGGCCCATTTAGGACATTGAACCTTCATTATGTCTCAGAGTCATCATTATATATAATAAAACTAAGTTGATAAAATGTCCGTGCCGATAAAACTTGAAAAAGAGTCCCGATACGATAAAAAGACTTATATTGTGTGATAGCCCTTTATCCCCCTCGAACAAGAAAGTTCCCGTTTTACCCTAAAGGGCGTATTTTTAAAGATATAAGGACTCTTCCAACCCAACTTGGAAATTAAGTGTAGTGGCGCCATCTGTTGTCGAGTATTTGAACTTCATTCAGAACAACGGTTATTTGGGTCTCATATCAACTCATGAGCGAAGCCGGAAATCATAGCTAGTTGAAAATATAGACCCACAGATAGAGATATGCCAGCAATGCCGTGGCGAGCATTTGGCCGATAATTTGTTTCCCACAAATTAACAAAGATTCTTCAATAATAATAAAAAATATTAAAATAACCCTCCAAAAACTTTTTGTTTTATTTCCAATAAACTTCGTGCGGTTTAGTTGGAGCAACCTTTAAATCTTACAAGAAAACCGTGGTTAAATAAATAGTCATCTGTAAAAAAAACTGTAATAAAATACTTTTAACCCTTTAAATTAAAAATGATAGTCATATAGTGTTCAATCTGTTTTTAAAGTTTTGGGTTTATTTTAAATAAAAATATCATATACAGTGTGTCTAGTTAAGTTTCCACAATATGTAAAACTTTTTATTATTAATTTAACGAAAAACAGTTATTTTTATACAAAGTTCTGCATGGTCTAAAACCTAAAATTCAATGATCAGATATTACTTTTTTAGTGCTATTCGAGGTAACTCAAAAATATTAATTTTACCCATGAGTACATTAGGTACCTTTATTTTAATTCGATGGTAATTAGTTGGGTATACGCCTCAATCTACGAATAAATGGAACCTCTTCGGTCCTGGTTCCTCGGTAGGGTAAGCTAGAGTTTTTATAAAAAAAGGTTCTTATTTTTTTCTACGATAAGGAGCATTTTTATAAGTTCTTAATGTTTTGACAGTTTCTAAGCTTCCTTTACATATAACATTTCGAAATAAGTTGCACTAATGTACAAAATTAAATTTTTACCGTTATTGCATAATAAATTAAAAATCTAATATATTTGTAAGTTATTTTTTTCTAATAATATTCGATTTTGTGAAAAATAACAATATATTTGTCCTGAGCAAAATTCATATTATGTGAGATTCCTCGTATACCGGTAAAAAAAAGATTTATGATAATTGCATTTTAGGTTTTAGATCATGCAAAACTTTTTATAAGAATACCTTTTTTCGTAAAATTAATAATAAAAGAGTTTTTCATATGGTGCGAACTTAAGTAGAGACACTATATTTTAATTATTGTATCAATGCTCATATTATATTGTACTTTGAGTTGTTATAGGTATGACGTAGATATAAGTAATGATTAAAAGATTATGGTATACCTAAAATCGCGTTGTCATGTTCATCATACTAAAAATATAACTTATATTAATAATTTAATTAATTCTGTTAATTAATTACTCTATTTTATCGCCTACATGAGATGAGATTTTAATCTATCATTTTAAAAATTCATTAATTAATTTTGACACAATCTTAGTACAGGTTCAATTTCGTTTAAATAATAAAATATGAGTACGTGTACACAGTGCCGTATTAACCATTAGGCTAACTAGGCTACAGCCTAGGGCGCCATGAAAAAATAGGCGCTAGACAGGGAAGTTTTTAGGTCGGGTGGGGATTTTTGGTGACTAATTTCTCTGTAAATAAGGTGCTTTGAAATAAAAAGGAGGAAATGACGTTTTTTTTTGGTCATCAAATATTTTATTTCGGGTGGTAAAGTAAGGCGCCTGGAACTCAAAATAGGCGCTACGAATGAAAGCACCTCTTTTTTGCTCTTCAAAAATTTGTTTGGTGGAAAATAGGCGCTCTGGAAATTCTAGCCTAGGGCGCCTTAAACAGTTAATACGGCCCTACGTGTACATCGTTAAACTGAATCCGATTTAACCAATCGGATAAAACCTAATCCAACAAAAAATTGCAATATACACGTTTCCGATTGAGTAAAGGATTGGATTGAACGCCATGAGTCCTATTTTTCAAGCGTTTTTAATTGAGTTCAATGCGATGGTGAGTTCTATTTGTACAAGATTCACGTTTTTTAAAAAGGTTTAAAAATGACAGTTAAGTTAAGTAAAACCGCCTATAAGTGAAGAAAATAAATATTGGAAAATAAAATTACATTAAATATTTCTAAAATATTTTAATAGTGTTTCTTTAGCGGTTTGTGTTATTATTTTGTGTATTTTGTAAATTTAAAAGGATTTAGAACTGGATTATCTGCATCCTATTATATCTAAGTCGAAGAGCAAAGTTAGGTTCAACGCGATCCGTCCAATCGGATTCGATTGTTACGATATATAACCATACAAATGTTGTAAGTGCATTTTTCAGAAAAAAGTGAGTTGGATACACTAAAATATAATTATATACAAGAACTTTTCTATGCACACAAGTAGCAAGTAAAATATTTAAACTTAAGGATGCAAGCTCCATTTTCCAATCGTGGTAAGTACCTTTAGATTAGAATTATGTCAGATTTTTAAGCTTTAAGGTTTATATAACTTAAAAATTGATTTTTGCACTTACAACATTTGTAAACTAGACCATTGATATTATAATGCAAATCCATTCTTGGAAAACCGATAAAACAATAGCTAACCTATACTTCGGCTTCGCGTTATAATTACTGGTTAAAACTTCGTAAAAAGTAAACCGCGGATTGTAAAAATGGGTCTTAAAATGTTGGTAAACAAGTTAAAATTGTGTTTTAAGTTTATATAACAAGATAACTTTGTTTTATATTTTTTTATTTATTAACATTGTGACTGGAGTTTTGAAGCTTTGCTATATTTTCAAAATGAATATTCTAAACTACTTAGAACTTGTATATGTGTATGTAATATGGTGGGTGGGCAAACGAGTATAAGTCAACATTTACTGAAAATAAGTATAGGTTAATTTTGCCCACATTTTAAGATCCTGAATCTATTGGTCCAAACAGTTTACAGGGTGTCCCACCTGAAACTGCTGCGATCGATTTCTCAGAAAGTAGGCTTTGGAAAATTTTGAAAATTTGGTAACTTTATAAAGTCGGTAGGGGACATACAACTAAAATATTTTGACCGTTCCGGACCGGAAGTTAATGTCAACTTCCTTATTTTGAATGGAACATCCTATATATTATTTATTTCTTAGATTTTGCGTAACATTCTAAACATAATTTTGTTCTGTAACTAAGTCGAACCTTTTTGACCTATTTTAAATTTTATGTTTAAAATGACATTTGCAAGCCATTACATAACAATCAATTTTTTTCTAAACAAAAGCCTTTAATATGAGTTGGGGTTGTGATCCTCGTAAAGAAAGATAATTAATATTTTAACATTAAAAAATACAGAGTGGTTAAAAATAATGGATAAAAATGATTACGACAAAAACCAAAAAATCAATTTTTTAAATGGAAACCCCCACCTAAAAGCGTTGTAAGAATAGAAAATATTAAATTGTGAATGAATGTGAACTATAAATTTTTGAAATGGACATCCTTTTACCATCTGACCCTTATTTTTTTGCGTAATAGGATAAAAAAAAGGGTTTTTCCATTTTAAAAAATGACTTTTAGGGTTTTTGTCAAAATCATTTTTAACTATTATTTTTGAACACTCTGTATTTCTTTATTGTAAGAATATCAATACAGTCTAATAAAGAAGTTCTTTTTCTACGACGAACTCAACCCTAACTCATATTAAAGGCCTTGCATACAAGTAGCAAGTATTGCAAAAATTTATGGTTATGTAATAGCTTGCAAATATCATTTTTAACATAAACTTTTAAATGAGTCAAAAACGGTTAAACTTAGGTAGAGAACACTATACATAAATTATGTTTCGAATTTTACGCAGAATCAAAAAATAAATAATATAAAGGGTGTTCCATTTAAAATATGGAACTTGACATTAATTTCCGGTATAACCGGAAGTGGTAGAACTGTCAAAATATTTTAGTTGTATGTCCCCCACCAACTTTATAATGTTACCAAATTTTCAAAATTTTCCAAAGCCTACTTTCCAAGAAATCGATCGCAGCAGTTCCCGGTGGGACACCCTGTATGTCGTAAAACCGTTTTGAACACGCTAAATCTATATTTCTACTAATTAGTACACAAATTTATTCTAAAATTATCAGCAATAAAATTGTTTAAACGCGTTTTCTCGATTTGTAAATTTTTTACTTATATTCGTTTGCCCATCCACCGTAGGTATATAAACGGTACAAAATGGTTAACCGAGTGGTTAACACATTTTTTACAATAGTGCACTATTCTAAATTTGTAAACAAGAGGTTTGTTCCAGCAGGCTGTCAGAAATGTTTGCAACCGTTCGGATTCTGCGCACGTCAAATTTGTCGTTCCAGCAGTGCCATGTTGTAACATTATACGATTGTTTGTTGTTCCAGCAGTAGTTTTAAGATGTTGGAAGCATGTTTGAAACTGTTTGAAAAGTTTGCAAACTTTCCTCAAACATTACTGACAATTTTTAACATAACCTTTCTTGTATTGACGTATAACCAGTATGTCAGCCTTGTTTATTTTTCGTTCCAGCAGAAAACTGTTGCCAACATTTCTGACTAATGTTTGTAACAATTTCTGCGTTTTACGATTGTTGCCAACATGTTTCCAACATTCTGCTGGAACAAACCTGAGGTGGAATTTCTTAGGTCGGTGTGGTCATTTAATAAGTTTTTATTGGCTCTGTAACTTTGAATTGTCTCTAGGATATTTTTTTGTTTGCTTTTTGCTGTATAAAATTTTAGGATTATTAACGTCTGGAAACAAATGACATTAACAGAACAGATTTTATGACGTTTGAATATTCTTTATTTAATACATATGAGGATTTGTGTTTTTTAAACCTCAAACTAAAAATTATTCCTGTTTGATCTAGATATAACTACTGCATTCTTCACAATTTAAACTATAAACTCCAGTTTAAATGTTATGTTTTGAAACTTTAAAAAGTAAAAAATGTATTTTTGTTTTTGTTTTTTTATTCATAATCCGCTGTTTCTGTCTGAAATATTGCTATCGTAAACTAACACGATAGCAATATTACAAACAAAGACACTTCACGAAAGTCCTAAGTTTATTTGACACTTATTATTTAATTGAGAAATTGCATGTATCTGATAATGGATATCATTAAGTTAGTTAAATGTTTTCAGCTTTATGGCCTATTACTTACACAACAATGTAATAATTTTTGCTTTTAATAGGTCAAATACAAGTTGAGGCAGATTGTAAACTTAAAATAGAAGTTCATTAGCCTAAACAACTTTATCAATCAATGAAAATATATTTTTACAAATGGATAAATAAACACACAAAATTTGAAAAAAACTGTATTTCTTAAATTTCAATTATTGTAGATTTAAATACTTGTTTCTTTAAAGCACTTATCTTAATTTTAAAACACTTTGTAGAAAAGATCTCCAAAAAACAGCATCTATCAATTACCAAGTTGTATACATGACTATGCACAGAATTGCTTCCTATTTTTGTTATGCGAAAACTAGATATACGACTTACGAAAAAATCAAGATCAAGATCAAATTTGCTTAGAAGTACATGAAACTTAATAAAAATAATTTTGGTCTCGAGAAAAAGCAATGGCGTACCATATGTTTTTTTATATTTAGTTCAAATAGTATTTGAACGCCACTGAAAAGCAATAAAAAAAATGTTGTGCATCAGAAAATGTCTCGTGGCTGTGTACCATATTTTATTAAAGAATTTGACGAGGTGTTATAGATAATATAAAGTTAAAAACATTTTTAAACGGTTTTACTTAACTTGGCCCGTTAATTTGTTATTATTTGTTATTTATTTATTAGGGTCAAATCTACTTATTGAAATTTGACCCACTTCCTGTCGACCGATCGATCTGAAATTTGGAACGCACTCTAAATCTTGATGACATTACAATATAATACATTCTTTATGATTATAAATCCAAGATGGCCACTGATATAAAATTGTGGATACATATTACTTCACTACAACCTCAATATGACTATTAAATAAAAGGGCACTATAAAAAAATAAAATCCAAGTTGGCTGCCGCCACAGAAATGGCGAATTACATATTTTTCACAACTACCTCAACATGGATATCAAATAAAAGGGCTTGATTAGTAGAATAGGAGCTCACTATGAAAAAAATGTAACCCAAGATGAATGCCGCAATTAGCTAGTTCCGGTTAGTTATAATAAGAAATTAAAAGAACTGAATGGAATGAAGTATCAACTAACAACAAAACTAAAAACTTGAAAATCAATTATATATATTTTTTTTATGTTAAACGGTTTTATTGTAGTAAAAGCCGTAAAAGTACCTATAAAAAGCGATAAATTCCCCACAGCCCGACGATGGGCAAGGGAAGAAAGGCTTTCTGTAAGTGAAGGATCATTAATGAGACGAATAGCTCTTCTTTGAATAGAATCCAGAATGCTTAGGGTTGTGGGGAAAGCCATGCCCCAGATATGAGAACAATACTCCAAGGGAGGTCGGATTTGGGACACATATAAAGTGTATAAATTAGAAGGGAAAAATACTTTTGGCTCGAAAGAGAAATCCAAGCTTTTTTGAAGCTGCCGTGGCTATAGATACAATGTATTAATGCCAGTTAAGGTTACTTTAAAATGTGACGGCCACAAGATTAAAGGTGTCTTTGCTCTGTAAATTGATGTGATTGATTGTAATTGATGAGAAGATTGGTGCAATCTGGTAGCTAGGACTTTTTTTTATTTATTTAAACCTTACCCTCTATACCAAAAGTTAATACATTTGGGACACAGGTTTATTTAAAATTTTCTTTTAAAATCACACCCTTGAGGATCAGCGTCTCCTGTATTTTAAGATTTTAAAAGAGAAAAATTACCTGCTCGATCCCCATCAACAAAAGAATTCACTCTTAAAAAATTTGGTGAATTCACCAGTAATTCATTCTCCTCTGAATCTAAATCCAAATTTAACCCCGCGAACACATTTTTCAACTTAAAAAACTTTAGTTTATTTATTTTACACTACACTTCACGAATCATCCAGGGTCAATGACAATAATAAATTGAAATTAAATTATTTCATTTATTCACATTCACAAACTGTGCAGTCTTGTGCAACAAATTAAAATCTATACCGGCCAAACTTTAAACAAAAACTAACTAAAGCTGACTGGCACATTTACAGCATGTAAAAATACACCATCGATGAGCTTTCCAAAGTTAAAAATATACGCCGAATATTTTGTATGTCGTGGCACAATTTTTGTGAGAAAAAATACACCTGGCTTTGATTAGTTTTTGGTTCTAACCGCACAGCGTAATTTCATGGCATATTGCAAACTGAAACAATTCAGTCCGCAATTTTACTATCACATGATATTTTTATTGCTACCAAGTATTTTTCTGTTGTAAATTTCAATAAAAATTGTAAATTGTGAGTAATAGCTGTAATTAGCATTAACTAATCGAAAGGTTTATCTTGAGGTAATTTTTATTTTGAATACGAGGTTTTTGCTTTATTAATAAATGTGTATTTGCCTAAATTAAAATGCTCCGTAGTGGCAACGATATATTTTAATAGATCGTTGGTAGTGGTAAAGGAGAGTTCTCACCCCCATTTTTAACGAATCAGTCTTTATATATATTTTTTTATAAACCAGAAGATAGTAATTGTCAGTTCTTATTATTGATTGTGATATTTTAAAAATAATTTGTAAAAATGAAAGAAAGTAGACCCTCTTTTCATTTTCATTGAAAATCCAAAATATGTTATACGAACCAGTGTTCTCATGTTCATTTATTACTTTATAAGTAACTTTGGTAATTGTTTACTTATCGGACATCACGCCGTTTATGATGATTTTGACATATGAGGTCTTTTTGGGGCGTTGATCACGAATTTAAAATAATTTTTAGTCGCAAACGATTCGTTTTTAAGATACCTTTTTGCAAACAATTCTTAATTGAAAGCCAAATTGGCCTCGATATTTGATTTCCACCTCTTCTCAAACCCATTTTTCTATTTAGTTTACCCATTTTTTCCATAAAATTGCAAAGCCTCATTTTGATTTATGATTGAAAGTGAAGCTTTTCAATTTTATGGAAAAAATGGTTAAAATAATTTTTAAAAAATGGGGTTTGACGAGGTGAAAAACAAATATTATTAGCCAATTTAGCAGAAAACTCAAGAATTGCGTGCAAAAAGAAGTGAGAATATGGTGAATTTAGGTTAGTTTTCTATTTAGGTTTGATGATGAATGTTTCGAGAAGAAAACTTTACCTACTAAAAATTCTTTTAGATTCTTAATTAGCGCCCCAAAAAACCCCCGTATGCTAAAAATCATCAAAATTGGTGTAGTGTCCGATAAGTAAATTTAATAAATTACTGTAACTTTTTATAAATCATGATAAATGATTTTTTTAAATGACCAGTGAAAAATTGCTTTAAACTCCCTTAACAATAACATTTAAAAAAGTACCTATATATCAAATTAAAAGTCGAATATTGCCAAAAATAATTATTTCGTAGTTATTAGGGTCAAGATACTTACTGCCTATTGAATAATCACATTCCGAATCAGTGTCTACCGTAACAATTCCTCTCTTTGCCATTGAAAAAAAACTAATTTTTTAGATGTAATAACTTGACAATAAATTTGACATAAAAATATAACCCTATAATGACAGTTTGTCGAAACGATTTTTATACCCAAATTTATACGGGAGGTTATAATAAATATACATAATATACAGGATGATTAAAATAATGGTACAGCTACATATATACAGGGTTCCCCATAATAGGCTACTCATTTTAATATTATTTAAATATAATGTTTAGTAATTGTCTAGAAAGAGGGAGCAACTCCGATTTTGACGAAATTTGTCATATAAAGGATTTTTGGGGCGCTGATCATAATTGACCACACGTGCCGATTTTGGCGGAACAGTCCCGCTTTTTGAAGGAATGTTCCGCGTCTCTACGATTTTAGAAAATGTCCCGATTTTTTTGAAAAAAGTCCTGACTTGCGGTGGGACTGCGTGTAAGGTGGGTAAGTTTTTGTTTGGTTGCGGAGGTGGGGACCTTTTTCTTTTGCTTTTCAAAACATTTTTAAAGGTAAAACCAAAATGGGTACATCTAATTTCAGTTGTCCCGATTTCTAGGTTTTAAAATGTGGTTATTTTACGCTAATCACGAATCCAAAAGAATTTTTTTCGGAAACGTTTTGTTCCCGGGATATTCATAATCAAAGTGAAAAATCAAACTAATCTTATTTTTACTATATTCCCCCTTCTTTTCCACACAATTCTTAATTTTAGGCTAAAGTGGTGCACAATATTTAATTTTAATTTTTAAACCCCTATTTTCTACGTATTTTAACACTTTTTGAATTAAATTGCATAGCTTCACTAATCGTTTTACAATTAGGGTGAATGCGCCGGAACAGTTTGGTTCATGGCTTGCTGCGTTTTTAAAGGAAACCATTTCAATTTATTTGATAATTGGCGTAAAATATTGTGAGCAACCTTAGCTTTAAATCAAGAATTGTGTGCAAAGGGTGAATATAGTAGAAATAAGATTAGTTTGATTTTCCACTTTGATGATGGATATCTCGGGAACAAAGTTTCCAAAAGAAAATTTCAGATTCGTAATCAGTGCCCCAAAAACCCCCATATGCTAAATTCCGTCAAAATCGAAGTTGCTCCCACTTTCTAGACAATTACCTAATTGTTTTTCAGTTTACCGAACAACTTTTTATTATATTTAATTATAAATATTTGGCTAATTTAATTCCAACTTTTAAAAATCGCGTCTTCTAAATGACCTCCACCAACTTTAACACATTTTTTAATGTTAGATAAAAAGGTCCCGACTTAACGGCACCTGATTTTTTCCTGTGGGAATATTTAAAAGCCAAAGTGTTTTCAAGCCGTATAGGTACAATCGAGGGACTCAAAGTCAAAAATTCGTGAAGAAGTTAAAGGAATAAACGAAGGTTTGCTACGCCGTGTAATAAACCACTTTTTATGTAAGTATCTAGGTAATATTGAAAAATGAGAAATTAGTGGAGGTCATTTAGAAGACGTAATTTTTAAAAGTTAAAATTAAATAAGCCAAATATTTATAAGGTATTAAAAATTTCAAAGTGTTGCCTGTTTAGTAAACTAAAAAAATAGTTCAAATATTAAAATGGGGAACCCTGTGTAATGGACTTCATGATAAGAACACTTTTCTCGTTAATTATACCTATTATTAATTATAACATAAAAAGCATTAATTATAACACAAAAAGCATGAAAAATTAGACAGGTCAATCAGTGTGTTTTTAAAGAAATCATGACAACTGACTTAAGGTAGTTTTACTGATACCACAAGAGTCAAATGAGTGCTTAAGGTAATTTGACTACCGTGGTATTTATATTTGCCAACGCTGAGTAAAAACAATAGAAATCATACGCAAAAATCTACTGCACAAGCATCTTTAAACAAGTTATAGGTTTTAAATTGTTATGTTTATTTACTAATAAAATTTCCTAACCACCCTTATCATATCACCAAAAAATAAATTTCATTGAAAAGGCAAATCAGCCTCTGAAAAAAGTACAACACATTTGTAAAACAAGGTCAAGTAGCACATAAATTTAAGGACAAACATAAGGTTTGTTCCAGCAGGCTGTCAGAAATGTTTGCAACCGTTCGGATTCTGCGCACGTCAAATTTGTCGTTCCAGCAGTGCCATGTTTGTAACATTATACAATTGTTTGTTGTTCCAGCAGTAGTTTTAAGATGTTGGAAGCACGTTGGAAACTGTTTGAAAAGTGTGCAAACTTTCTTCAAACATTACTGACAAATTGTTAACGTAACCTTTCTTGTATTGACGTATACGTAGTATGCACGCCTTGTTTATTTTTCGTTCCAGCAGAAAACTGTTGCCAACATTTCTGACTAATGTTTGTCACAATTTCTGCGTTTTACGATTGTTGCTAACATGTTTCCAACATTCTGCTGGAACAAACCTATAGAAAGTTTCTGTCAACAACCTGTCAACTAACGTAAATATTAATACATCGGATTATTGTCGTCAAATTGTTGTTTTATTACGGATATTTATTATCACTCATTAGATCTTGTAACCGAAAAACGTATTGGAATGGCATCAATTTTTTATGTCACATATACCGTATTCGATAAACTTTTTCGGGCGGACTTTAATTAGCCAAAATGTTCGGACTTGTTTTTTCTTCCGTTGATACAACTTTCATTGAAATCTGAACATCAGTTTTTGTGAAGTAAAATAAAATCTGCGATTTCCCATAGGGATCAATGTTAAAAGCAATTATTTTATAATATTTATAACTTTTTTCAGTTCTCTGTAGACCTTTGAAAATTTACCTGGTCAATATTTTTATTATAAAGTACCAGTATGCTAAGTTTCATAATTTTCTGAACATTAATTCTCACACCGGCAGTACCACCTTAAAAATAGAGTTAAAAACAAGGCAATTAAAGATTTAGTTTACGTAGACCTAGCCTGTTTTTATAGAATATTCTGAAGACATTATGTTATTTAATAAAATATTTAATGTATTATAATATTGTTTAACAACATTTTTTTTTGTATGTTTTTTAAGCCCTTCAACCTTCAACCCTTAAAAAAATTAAACTAATTTTACCAATCATAATAATTTAATTTAGCAAAATATTAAAATTTGTTTTTAATAAAAACATCAGTTAAGTTTATTTTTATAGCGTGTGTCGAAATCATTACAGAGATATTGGTGGTGGTGTAACGTCATGCGGTATTAACGTAAGCGCTATTATGACAGTTAAGTTATGCGCGATTCGATTTTTATCTTCGCTGGTGGTAATCAAGAACTGTACATAAGAGGATAGCCGAGAACCCACGATTCTTCCGCCGAAGCGGTCGAAAGCGTGACGTCACCATCAGTACACTTTTAAACGCCTTCCATTTGAAATGTATGGGAATATGAAGAATTTTAATTTAAAAAATGATAATACAGCACTTTTTTTACATTGCAACTTTGTTAGGGTTTAGAATAGGACATTTATTACTTAATACCTTTAATAAACTATTTTAAAAAAGTGTTTGGATGTTTAAAATAGCTATTTAACCAAACATAAAAGTCCCTTTAGTCCAAATTTCGTAATGTAAAGAAATTCCGTTTTGACAATAATTTCTGTTGATTTGATCTTAATAGCACATATTTTTGTATAAAATTAAATCCATACCTGAGAATTTTGGTGTGCTAATTAGTTTATAAAAGTAAATAATATACAATTAAAGAGTCAAGATAGAGGAGGCAATTATTTTTTTTAATTCAAATTATCTGCACAAAGAAAGGGGATAAGTGATAAAAATCATTAAAATAGAGATGACTAGACTGCATTCTAAAAATAAATAACGAGTAAGGGACACAGCTAACGCCGTTACCACCTTTATTCGTGAAGAGAAGTCGAATAAAAAAAAATGTTATTTACCTCCTTTATCGACTCGCTCTTCAAATACCTTTAAATAGTGAGTTCTTGGTTATGATGATTAAAACAATTTTTTTTTATTAAACCTGTGTATTTAAATTGTTTATTGTTTTTTAATTGATTATATGACCTTACAATATCTACAAAAGTGGTAATAAAACATTTATAAACATAACAAAAAAATTCTTTTGATACAGGTAACATTTTTTACTGTAGTACCGCAAACAAAATGCTATTGAAATTTCTTCTTGGGTCCAACGTACAAATTTTTTCTTCTTTGATAGTAAAGAAATTTGATTTTTAGTAAGTACCATATTCAGCAGTTTCTCAGCCATAACTGATTTGGGATTTTTATCAATTGACTGTTTATAGCATTTTGCTTTATAATATTTAACCATATCATTCAATCCTTTTATTTTTTTATTAGAGTTGCACTTAAGTTGGTTATACTTTAGAAATAAATCTTCATACTTTCGTTTATAATTGTCTTGGATAGATGAAGCACTAGGCTCGTTTGATACTTCCAAGTGAGAAGGCACCACCTCTGCCTCTGCTGTGGATGTACTTGGAACATTTAAAATCTGGAAAGATTCAGGATTGCTTGTATTTGTGACTAAAGAGTGTACCAGATCCTTTCTGCTCTTTTTTCCGCTCTTTTGGCACGGGGATTATCCTCATTAGATATTTTCAAGGATGCCATACAGCCACGGGTTAGATTTAAAGTGGGAACTGCAGTTTTCTTTAAAACTCTGCGCAAGGGTAGACCTAAAATATTAAATAAGATATTAGAATTTATTTTTTATAAGAATAAATTCATTAATATTTACCTAACAGTTCATTTTGGAGATCTCTTTCATAATCATTTGTTGTAAAATGTAGGGAGCAAATTACAGAAGTATCCGGGTTAAATTTGTCTTCTCGTTTACACCTATTTATCCATTCCTTCCTAAGTGTGGATGAAACTAAATTAATTGCCTTAGGAAATGAATGAAATATTAAGTTAACACCTTCTTTCTTTAGTGTTAACCTATTGCTTTTGCATGAAGCAATAGCACAAATCTGCCCAGGCATATTTCTATCTAAAACAACAAATAAACATTAAAGAACATATTTATTCTAAATTTTATTCCGAAAACTTACCAAACACTGTTTAAAGTAGTTAAAAAACGATGTACAACGTTTAAAGTTCTTGTCTCTGGTTTAAATGTCAATTCAAAAATATTACACACACGCCTGGACAAAAAACGATGAACACTAACAAAATACAGTTTAAATAACAAAATTATTGTTTGTATAAGGTCTTTATAAGTTAATTATCACACCCAAAATGTAAAAAACACTAACAAAATCGAAAATGGTCACTAAATAACGACGAGAAAATGCATAAAATTACATGTAAACACACTGTCGCCGCCAAATCTGCACTGATGACTACGTCACGAGCGGTCGTCCTTGACGGCTCGGCTGGCTAACGTTGCTCTTATGGGAATAAGCTATCCTCTTGTGTACAGTTCTTGATTGTAATAACGTTACCGCATGCAGTAATTTGGGGGCTAATAACGCTGTATGTTACTTAAAAAGCGAATAGAATTGCTAAGCGCACAATATTTTTCTTTGTTCATTTTTTAAGGTTTTTATTCGACGATTTCTACAAATATATTTGTAATAGAGCCACAGAGTAAAGTTAAACTACTAATCATTGATAACGCCTTGCTTTTTTTTATTTTGGGATAAATATCGCAGGTGGAAAAAAAAACGAAAAAATGATGATTCTCGGCCGACAATGACCTGGCTTTACTGAGAGAATTTCTTGGTTAAAATTTGTCTGATAAAGTGGGAAAATATACAGTAAAATGTGTTTGAAATAACTGAAAGACTTTAGTATTCGCATATTAAGACCGCGGTCAAATTGTCAAAAATTGCACATATAAAACCGTTACATATTCGAGTTATTTTTGAAAATCTACTTTGAATAGAGGGCGCTACAAATACTATAATTGAAATTTATTTAAACGTTGAAATTTCTTAAAACGATTTCTTTTTTTTACCAGTACTTTTTCTATTTGCTGATAGATGGCGCGAAACTGAGTGAATTTAATCCTTTATTTTGTAGAGCCCATAAACGATTTTGATACTCAGGGAGCAAAATAGATAATAATTAATTATAATGGCTCATATGAATAATGAAGCTTTTAAAAAGAGACGAAGTTAAAGCCAAAACATTTGCTACACTTTATTCATACGACTGAATGTGTTTTTTCTTTTAGCATAAAAAGCATTAATTTAATTAAAATTTATAAGCCATAGTGTCAAAAGGACAAACAAAATGTTTTTTTTTTGCTAAACAAATCCTGATTGGTGGTTATAGTTCCCAGTATTTTTAAAACTTCGTGAGTGCATTTATTTTGGCGTAACGTCCAAGTTCTTTATTTTTGAAAATTCTCAGCAATGGGACATTTGTCAATTTAGCGATGTATTAATTCAAAAAACTTTGTTTTTACTAAACGTAAAATATATTGAGGGTTTAAGGAAGACTTACAGCCTCAAACTGTGAAATCCATGCTCGGGTGTGTAGTTTATATAAAAATAATCGGCCAATTTTAACACAGTTGCTAAATAAATAATATCTAGTAAAATTTTATGGTTATACTGGGCTGCAAAATCAAGAGTCCTTTACCCTGACCCACGCGCTAAACATATTTTTGGAATTTTCGAAAAAATAGTTGTAGGTCGGGCAAAAATAAATCCACTTCCGATGTTTTAAAAGCTTAATTTTTGTTTTAAAATTTAAAGCCGGGACTGAGGGCTAGGTACATTTTTTTCGCTAAGAAAAATCGGAAAATCCGGTAAAATTGACAAATTTCTTAAAAAGAATGGCAACTTAGATACTATTTAAGTTAGCAAGCTAATAATTTTACCATGTAGATGCAAGCGGGAGGGGGCAGTTGTCCACCTCTACTTTTTAAATCTAATAAACATAAAAAAATAAACATTAAAGACTCTGTCCCGACTGTTAGACTGGTTGACATCGGTCGTTTTCGCCGATAATCGGCAGCGTCATGTTTACATTTTTGGTTATTTATGGGCCATTTTACATTAAATTTTATTTTTGTTGTCGTTAATGTCTTTTGTAAACAGCAAAGAGCCAATCTACCTAAATTATATTTTATAAAATACATTTTTAAAAATGACAACAACAATATTCATAACCTAAAAACCGCAAGGAGATACTTTAAATTAAGGAACTATAAATTGACTTGTCATTACTGCTTACTTCTTACGTCTTAAAGCTTAAGTCTTAAGTCTTACGTTACTGAAACTATAAATCAGGCTTTAGAATGTGGCTACTTTTAAGCAGGCTGTCCATGACAGCGGATTTCCACTCGCGGATAATAATTCAGCGTTGTGATTGGCGGGAAAAGCATTTTAAATTTGCACTTACCAACCACAACGCTGAATTTACCATCCGCGAGCGCAAAACCGCTCTCGTGGACAGCCGGCTTTAATCTATGGAATTGTATTGTTTTTTTTTTCGACAGAGAATGTGACTTTTTAAAATCGAATTTATCGTACCCAACTTATAAAGGTAATTTTCTAGAAACCGGTGGCAACTTGTTGGGGCGCTGATCACGAATCCGAAGAATTATTTGGCGGAAACGCTTGTTCTCGAGATATCCATCATCAAAGCTGGTATTTGAACTAACCTTATTTTTAACATATTCTCCTCTTCTTTGCACAAATTTCTGATAATTCTGATTGAAAGCTAAGTGGCACACAATATTTGATTTTCACTTTAAAACCCTGTTTTTTTACGTATTTTACATTATTATTGCATTAAATTGCATACCTATACTTTGAATCATTTTAATCCCAGTGTGCCATGAAGTCCTATGTGTATGTATGGTGGCCGCATTATCAAAGAAAAGCCACGCAATTTAATGCAAAAATAATGTAAAAAACGTAGAAAAACGGGGTTTTAAAAGGTAAAAATCAAATATTGTGTGACACTTTAGCTTTAAATCAAGAATTGTGTGCAAAAAGAAGGGGGAATATAGTAAAAATAAGCAGAGTTCAAATTTGAACTTTGATGATGAATATCTCGAGAACGAAACGTCTCCGCCAAATAATTCTTTCAGATTCGTAATCAGCGCCCCAAAAAACCCCGTATACCAAATTTCGTCAAAATCGGAGTTGCCGCCGGTTTCTAGAAAATTACCCTTATAAATATTATAAATAAACACATTTTGGCAAAAATGTGTTTTGTGTCCCTAAAATGTAAACCACTCAATTTAAAACACGAATATGAATTACTTAATCAAAATGGCAACACTGCATAGGTTGCTTGAAAAAAATTCCAACAATTTTTTGTTGTCGGCAAAGTCAGAAAGAAGTATTTTAGAAAAGCCATCTATCAAAATATTTTTATTTAGGTATATCTGAATTTTATAAACAACTTTCGCGTCGTACGGTTTCACACTTTTAAACTAGTAATACATATCGGTGTTCTTTTTTATCGCATAAACATAATAAAGGATGCAATTACACTCGGTGCGAAAGAAGTTCCTCCCCAACGATCAACATTAAACTGACGAGAGTACGAGAAAGACGGGTAGAGAAGGATAAAGCATAAAGCTAGGTTAGGGCTTATTGCTGCAAAACAAAAGGAAAAAGAAAAGCAGTTGAATTTGAAAGGTGTTTGAAAGTGTTTTGTGATTAAAATTTTTGAATTTTATTATTGGTTGGTAAATCTGGTTCACTCATGTGTAGCTAGAAATTTTACTGCAAGCTGGCAAAACGGCGTAACTACAAAATTCCACAGGTAGGCACCACCAAAACGCACATTGTTTAGAGTATATTAACATTTTATGTTTAACTAAGTAATGGTGATTAGATCTTTTTTATTTTTATCAAGAGAATGATAATCATTAAAAAACCTACATATTTTAGATTACCCATTAAAGATCTCAGCTTAAGAAAAGCATGCCTACATGGTTAAAAAAGAGGTTTATGATTTTATGATCCCAAAATATGGATTCATTTGCGAGAAACACTTCTTAGTGATTATGAAATAGATGTGCATGGAAATAAAGTACCTAAAAAGGGATCTATTCCATGACTATATAATTTTCCCAGTCAGTTGAAAAAAATCAGAACTTCAAAGAAAAAGCATAGCATCTCAGGCAAATTTAATAAAGTAAAAAAGGTAAATAAATTATTTATAAAAACGTTTTTTTCACAGGGCAACTAAGGAAATGTGATAATGACACTCTATCGTGTAAAGAAAGAGAAGTGAAAAGTAGTTAATAATAGAGTATTTATCAGTGCCGTATTAACCATTAGGCTGACTAGGCTACAGCTTTGGGTGCCATGAAAAAATAGGCGCCAGACAGGGGAGTAATAGGCGCTAGACAGGGGAGTTTTTAACAAAGTTCAGGTCGGGTGAAGATTTTTGGTGACCAATTTCTCTGTAATTAAGGTGCTTTGGAATGAAATAGGCGCGAAAAGGAGGGACAGAACTTTTTGTTTTTTTTGCTCTTCAAAAATTTTTTGGTGGAAAATAGGCGCTCCGGAAATTCTAGCCTAGGGCGCCTCAAACAGTTAATACGGCCCTGGTATTTACTATTAGCATGTTTTATAAGTATATTGAAACCAAGTGGTACAAGGTTGGTTAAATCATTAAAAAGTTTTTTAAAGCAGAATTTGGTATATTCAGGAGTTGCCAAACTGGTATTATTTTCTTGGGTAATAATAATTCATACAATTGAAGGGCTTATTGTAAAAACAGGAAAAGCCACATTCACAAATTATGAAGTAATTAGATTTTTAAGTTTAATTTCAAATGTGTTAAATCAACTTTTATTTAAAATACACTTAAATACTTTTTTATGAGTTAATAAACTCTAAGGATAATAAGTACTAAAAACTTTTTATTGTCACTAATCATATTAACAATTATATAAATTAGAGTCTGAACCAGATTTCTGTGGCTGTGTAGCCTATCGTGTTTTTACAATAAGCCCTTCAATTGAAAGGTCAACTAAGGAATAACTTTCTAACCACCAAAAGTTTAGTTTTGAAAAAAACGAAAAAATCGCTATTTATATATTTTTTTAATAAAAAAAACTACAACACTCTGGTTGTTTATTAGCAAAATAAAAAAAACCTCAAGACAAAATTAAATAAAAATAAAAAAAAATTAAAATTAACAATTCTTTAAGTTAAAATTTTTTAAAACTATTGTGAAAACGTTAGACATTACATGTCAAATTGTTTGTTGTCTAATAGTGTCATAGTGTATTTATTATTGATAATAGAAAAAAGGTGATGAGCTGGTTGATTTTTAGTTTTCCATAAAAATATTTGGCATATACCCAAACAAATAACATCAGTTAAAATTAACATGATTTAAGGGTATTAATTTTGTGAGGGCTAATCGCCGTCTGTGTGCTACCAGCGCTGCTTTCGACTTGACTAGGACATTGACCCACTTTATGAGATATTATGGGTGACATCCCCTCAAGGACAAAACTGTGAGAGATTTGCGTGAAACGGTGGGGGCTTATGTGTATGGATATAAACAACTATTTTTTATGGAAATCCAACTTAAGACCAGACTGTCGGTTAGAACATTGTTCCGGCATACCCTTCAATTCTACTGTACAAAGGCAAAACAATCTAATCCCAAAAAAACAGTTGGGAGAAAATCGACATTCGTTTTGTCCATTTTGATATTACACTGTTTTGACAATGTATTAACTTTAAACCTTCCACACTGTTTAAATATCAAAATGTTAAACTCTTGTTGCACGTTAAAACAATGTAAAAACATGAAATGACCGATTTTGCGATTAGACTCTTTTGCCTTTGCACGGTAGTAGTAGAATTATCCTTTAAAATAAGCTTCTAAATTAACTGAGGAGCCTTTAAAATGTAAAAGATCTTAAAGCTACAAATTTTAGATCAAATTCTTAACATCATGTTCAGTGAAAGTGTCTGTATGACCCTATTTGTTTTAAATATGAAGCCTTGTATTAGAATGATAGTATAATCGTTAAAAGCTATTTCAAATTCTATTTTTTTCTGCCCAAAAATAGGTATTTATGATCTATGGGACTAATAATTCAAATTTTGTTATTTAATATTTATTTTTGCTTCTGAAATTTTTAATTTAGTTTGGCTAGATAAAAACCTAATTTTAATTATTTTAACCAACATTTAGGTATACCAGTTAAAAATCGTACTTGTTGTTTTTTATCAGAGCCATGTCAATAACTAACACACTACTATTGATTTCAAAAATGAGTTTTGTAGCATAATAAAACAAAGTTCCACTGCCAAACCCAAAATTGCTTACTCAATCATTTAATATGTAGGTATCATCACTAAAGCACCCTGTAAATATATGTTTTAGAAATGGGTAGCCTCACCATAAAGATCTATGGAAAAAGCAGGTGTTAGAGAAAAAGAAAAGGCAATGAAAATGAATCAGGTTTGTTCTGACAATGTACCATGTATAGCAGTATTCCTTGATTGTTCATGGTCTAAAGGTCTTATGGTACCAACTACAATGTGCATTCTGGAATGGCAGGAATTATTGGAAAAAATACTGGTTTATTACTATTTGTAGATGTTCGGAACAGATTTAGTGCTGTCTGCACCAGAGTTGAGACAAAACATACTCCACAATTATTTTTTTTATTAATGGTTACTATTTGTGCTCAGAACTATTGTTCTTTTTATTTAAAATAATTAAATATCTTCCTTAGGAAATATATTTTACTAACTTTTTTTTATCATTAGTCATTGTTTGTCTTTAGGAGTTATTAGAAGACCTTAAATTCAAAAGGGTCTATGTGCCATTTAGGTATTTAAAAGTTATACGTAAAAAACATTTAATGAATTCAATATTAGCACATCAAATACGCTATGAATATTCCTACCTTTTAGAAGTGGGTTTTTATCTATGGCATATAGAACCCCCTTAATATCGTTCGGCATTGCATATAGAACTTTTTAAAGCAAAAATCTCATTTTATGGTATTTTTGGCAATTAGACTCTTTTGATGTTAAGGTCTTCAATTTACCAAGTTTATGCTTATAGTTTAGAAATCACCCTGTAAGAGCAGAACTAATTTTTTTTTTTTTTTAATGACATTTAAGTTACTGACTTACCTATAAAAGGACATATACATAAAAATGTATAAATTGGGACAGTATACTTTACTCACTTTAAGTTGAGAAAAACATCTAAACAAAAAATGTAATCCATTGGTTTATAAAGTCAGTAACTAAAGTTTCTTACTAGGTATTTTCCTCAATATAAAGTGGGTGATTTTTTGTCTAATGTTAACCTGTTACAGCTCACCACATAGAAACTCAATTGGATGTATATCGGCGGGCATGGTGTATACAGGGTGTTATAAATTCAATGCATTAGCATTGCTATCTCGGCAATTATAAGAGATAGAGAGTTGGTTAAATTAAGCAGAGTTGCGCATCCTATTGCTGTATAACTGGACGAAGGCGAAGTTACTTCCCGGAGATATCCGGAAAAAAAATTAAGTTATTTATTTTATTTTTAAGTGCCCTGTTAGTAATTATTTTGAAAACCAATTGCACTTTCTTGAGCACTTTTATGCTATCAAGAAAATGTTTTATTTTTCCGATACGACGTTTCTTTTAGCTACCATCGTCAACTTCATTTTTTAAATACGGACTAGGATGATGGTAGCTAAAAACGAAACATCGTACCGGAAAAATAAAAACATTTTCTTGAAGAGCATAAAAAGTGCCTTAAGAAAGTGCAATTGGTTTATCAAAATAATTACTAAAAAGGCCTTCCTATATAAAATGGATAATTGAATTTTTCGTTTTTTTTTTTCCAGATATCTCTGGAAGTAACCGGAATTTTTAAATTTCTCTTCGCCCAATTATTCAGGATTAGGATGCGCAATTTTGCCTTAATTTAACCAACTCTCTATCTCTTATAATTACCGAGATAGCAATGCTAATGCATCGAATTTGTAACACCCTGTATACATTTAACTTTTCCATGCATATGTTATCGTCGCTTTAAGCCGGAAATGGCCTAACTGCAGTATGTATTAAAAAAGATATTATATTAGAATGTTTTTTGGATTTCTTTTTATAATTCTTTTTAAAAAGTAAAAATGATTAATTTTGTAGTTAGGCTAGTTCTGCTCCAAGATACAATATAACAATAATATTTATAAGTAAACAATAGAAATATACTTTATTCATAATATAATAAAGCTGCATCAAGACAAGACTTGTTTTAATTTGTTTTTTAGGGTGATAAAGTGAGCCAAAATAATTTAGTACATACTTCATATAAAAAGAAAAGTTCTATCGGGCTTATTTCAATTATAACTTTTGAACTGTTGCCACAGTACCAATAATATTTGGGCTACTAAATAACCTCATAATGCTTCTGTCCATAGGTAAACGGCTGTTCAGTATGTCTGAATTATACACGGTGCGACGATTTTTTTTTCATGTTACTGTTGTAGGTATATATGTATAATTTGTTCTAGTTTGTATATCTCTAGTTTTGTTTGTATATTTTTAGTTAGTAAGTTTTCATTGACGGTTATTAAAATACGCCTGGCGGTACTTTCCACTTTTGTATGTGAGTCTGTGTATACAATAAAGATTATTATTATTTTTTTAATTTAATGTATGCATTTTTAACACTGGTGACAAATTTGACATTTTGTTTTGACCGTTTAATTCCTTTATTATTTTTGTACAAAAAGGTATACTTTTATTGATTTTCATAAAATAGCATTTTAAATCCAGACCTCGATCCAGACACATCAGCATTTTGTATATGTAATAAAAAATTAAATTTATATATATTAAAATGTGGTAAAATTATTAAAAACGGTGTTTTTGAGCCCTTTAAACTTTATAATATAGTTAAAAACTGGTTTTAAGAATTTTACAATGTTTTAAAAAATTGAATTTTTTATTATTTAAAAAATGCTGGTATGTCTGAACCTAAAATGCAATTTTATAAAAAAACGGTCCAAGATACCGATTTAAATAAGGTATACCTTTTTGTACAAAATGATAAAGGAATTAAGCGGTCAAAGAAAAATGTCGGATTTGTCACCAGTGTTAAAAATGCATACATTAAATGAAAAAAGTCGTCGCACCCTGTATAATTCCGACTCACTGAACCGCCGTTTACTTATTAAAAAAGCATAAAATGAGGTTATTTATTAGCCCAAATATCATTAATACTGTGGCAACAGTTCAAAAGTTATAATTGAAATAGGTTTTTTTACACCAACTTTGAAGGTCAATAACTCCCTAACGAAGCGCGATAGAACTTTTTTGTTATATGAAGTAACTAACACTATTTTGGCTCACTCTATCATCTCTTTTATTTTTTGACCCCACCTTTTCCGAACACCCTGTATATTAAAAGTTTAAATATACTGGGTTAGTAAAAAGTACTGCAACTCTTAAATATCTTTTAAAACTACTAAAGCTACATTTACCAAATTTGGTATCTGGAAGGTATCGGGCATGAGGAATTTAATAGTAATATCGACACCGTTGCCAGATTTCCCGGTCTTTTGCTACACGTATCTCTTGTTTTTTTAAATGGAATACCCCAATTATTTTTATTGCAATAAATTGCACAGGCTAAATTTATTAAGTCCACAAATTCTCAAAATTCCATTTTTACTAACTGCTAAGATATGACAACACCACATTTTAGGTAAAAGTTCAGATGCACTTAAATATCTCTAAAACCACTAAAGCTGTATGTACAAATTTTGGCATTTAAGGATTTCCGGGCAAATAGAATTAAACAGTGATACTGTCACTATTGCCAGATTTTCCAGTTTTGCGCTAAATTTAGATAGATATTTAAAAGTTGCGGTACTTTTACTAACCCAGTATAAAAAATACCTTTGTTAATTGGGGCGAAAAAATTCTTAGAAGTTTTTGTATGCTGACTTGCCCAACGCTCCAAAACTTACAAAAAAAAACAATTAAGAACATGATTTAAAAACATTATTCCTTAAGCGGAATTACACCACCTAGGGGTTAAATATCACATTTGTTTGTCAACAACTAATCAATAAATATGTAAAAACAAAATTTTTGAAAAAATATGGTTGTAGATATATAATTATTTTTTAAAGGGAAGTTTTATCCCCTGCTAGTCAGCCTTTATAATACATGGTGCGTTTTTTAAAACTTACAATGGCACTTAGAAATCTTAAATCGTAACACCCCTTATGTGGCACCTCTCCGGAAAGCTTATAAAAATTGTTTTTCGGTGGTCGAAACAAAGTTGGGGTAAAATCAAATACTACGCTTAAATTTTATTAAAATTACATTTTATTATTTACTAAAAATACCAGAAAATATCCAAGTAAATGAATATAAAATTAATTAAAAGTTAAGATAATACTCCCTGTAGAGCTACCCGCCCCCATAAAAAGTTCTGGTTACTTCAGTTGCACAAGCACCCAACAACCAAGACCAGTTGCTATTACTTTTTCTCGACAAAGTTCAGAAACAACTACGCCGAACTACCTATAGGGGCAGGTTAGTTCTACAGGGAGTATTATTTTAAATTAATTTTAGATTAATTTAATTGACCATTTTCTGGTATTCTTTATGAATAATAAATTATGATTTTTATAAGATTTAAGGGTTTTCATTGTTGGCATAATTTTAAAAATTGCACGTGAAACCATGTGTGTGGTAAACTTGCCCGACAAAAAAGTGACGCGTTTGCCCAGTTCGACACCCGAAACATGTCAAAATTGACAGGCTGGGTTAATGCGCCGCTTCTATAGACTCGTCGAAAGGACCCTCCCCTAAAATGGATTTTAAAAGGGTTATATGAAGTCCATTTCATTGCTGCACTACTGATACCGATGCATATCTGTGAATTTATATGAGTTATTTTGAGGTTAAGGAAAATAAAAGTTTTTATGTTGCATAAAGACTATTTAGATAATAAATTAAGTAAAATACTTTGTACAGAACTATGAACAAGAAAAATATATACAAATACAAATTGTGAATAAAAGTGGGGTTATAAAAAAATGCAAATAGCTGTTAAACCACGTGATAACATCCTAAGATGTGATTGGGTATTAACAAATTTCAAGCAGAAAAAGTTAAGAAGTTGATGTCAAACGGAAAGCAAAAACGGTTAACAAAATGTATAAATTACTAGATGGAACGTCGTTGTTTCATCTGAGAAGTGCAAATGTCAAGCGGCAAACGGAAACGTCAAAGTATAAATAAAGCTTAATTGTTTTAAGTATTCACAGTTTAAATCAAAAATTTTTTCAAAGTTTTCCTAATTGTTAAAATTTCATGTCATATGGTAATACTACATCTCTGTTTAACTTTCATTTTAAGATTTATTTGTGCAATAATCGCAGACATCAAATCATAAAGGAAAAATAAGCAAAAGGTACATATCCTATTGTAATCATATATATATTTTTTTTGTGTTACGCAAAAAGTACACTACAATCAAAACAAATAAAATATAAGGAAGGAAGATTTTGTTTGGGACACTGTATATGTCACGTCGATTTTAAATTATTTTTAACTCTTCCAAGGAACGTTACAGATATCTGTATAGATCTACCGTGCCGCCCCCTGGAAGATAGGTACTGAACATTCTAATGATTTACATGTTGCCTAACCACGTTAGGTGCGTCCTCAAAATGGCCGAAAAATCCTACCATATGATTAAAATTTCACTAGATTCTAATTTTTGTCCAAAATAAAAGTTTTTTGGGTCCAAATTTCGTAAATATTATCACTGTAATATTGTCTTGGACTTGAGCTATATCTTATTGGATTCTGTGTCAAAAAATTTAAAAATTGTTATTATTTCATTTGTTAATAACTCCGTTATTTAACAATATTAAGGAATAAAAATAGCTGACGTCCGAGCCTAAAGTTTTATTTATTGATTATTAACCTTAAAACCCAAAAAGCTTTGATATTTTTTGAAAAAATTATCCTCGCGCGAGATCCTGCAAGACGATTTTCATTTGACCCCCCTCTTAAAGGATCATTTGTTTTTGATTTTGTAAATTCGCAGACAGGTGTAATTAACCGTTCGTAATACGGCGTCTTCCATATCTCTAAAAACAAACACTAAATACCGTATGAGATATTTAAATAGCGCACTGACGTAAATAATGCACGTAGGGGGTAACCAAAGTACCCATATCCCATATCTCTTTAATGTCTACTCTAATTTGTTGATATACCAATGGGGGACTGAGTTAACCACGATAAAAACCAATTTTCAAACACTCGGCACAAACATCGTTAAAAGAATGTACATAGACTTTAATAACATAAATACAACAATAAAATTTAAGCATATAGTTTACATTTATTTATCTTGTTTTAGTACTGTAGGTAAACAATTTCTTTAGATAACGGAGCGCAATTTAAGCCGTTTTGATATACAGGGTAGAACCATTTTTCCCACCGAAAAGAAATTTCGAATGGACCGCTTGATCTGTGAAATTTTTAAATATTTAAGTATTTTGGCAATTCAAGGACTTATTATGATAGCATAATACGTCACAAACACAAAATACGGGATTATTACATTTTTAAGTTATAAATCATTTTTTAATAAATAGTTAGCTATAAGAATAATACTTAAACTGTTTTAATGTCGCTGATCATAATAAAAATTAAATAAATTAGAAAATCAATAGATTTATGTGGCAGATGTTATTAAAATAAGCCCTTTAATTAACAAATAACATTTCATAAACAAATATAATATTTTGTAAACATTAAAAAAAAAAATTACCAAATTTTTCGGGCTACCTTTATTATTAATGGTTTTACACAGTGCGTGTCTAAATCAATAATTCTTCAGTATTTTTTTATTAACATTTGAGGACTTTAGTAAGACAACATAAACCAAATTGTAGGCAAGAAATGACAAATGACAGATTAATTAAAATGACAAAGTGATACCTACTTGGACGCGATTTGAAAAAAAATGGTAAGGGGAGTCTTGTGGCACATCATTTCAAAGCTCATGATTTTATCATCGTAGATTATTATACGGTCAATATACCTTTACCTACTGCAAAATACTTTAAAAATTACCTAAACACCTGATTTGGATGCCCATATTTCCGAAACTAATAAAGGTAAATATACTTAATGTAGTATTTTCCAAAAGGTCTTTTAAATATCTTTTTAATTGTCAAATAATTATAGAGGGTAAGCCAATAAAAAAATATCCTATTTTTCTACCCTCTACATTATCACCAATATTACCATTAAAAAATCTTTATCAGTTTCAGAAATAAAGCCATCAAAATCAGATATTTAGGTAATAACTAAAGGACCGCCATTTCGTAGTAGGTAAAGATACTGACTTTATGTTCAAGGGTTATGAAGTATTCGTCAGGAGCTTTAAAGTGATGTGCCACAAGACCCTCCTTTTTATTTAATTTTTTTAATAGCTTTTAATTGTTGCAAGTTTGACATTGATATTATATCTTGCCTAAAATTTGCTTTATATTGTCATACAAGTCCTTAAATTTTCATGAAAAATACATTTAAAAGTTACAGGGGAGGTCCAGACTTTGGACACGCAGTTACAGTAATTACAATAATTAAAAAAAATCAACTTTTTAAAGTTCTGCTACAATTATTTTAATTATTTATAGATAACATTTGATTCATCAGATCTTAAAAAATTAATGAAAACATATTGTATGCGAAAGTTTTTATTTACCATTATTTATACCTATACAATATAGCGTAATTCAACATACCTAGCGTAATTTAAAACTTTTTAAAATTTTTATTTTTCTTTTAACAATTGTCTTTGTTGTAACATAACTTTGATTACAAAAAGTTTCAAACCAAACCGCAATAAAATATCAAAACTGACTATCTCAGTCAGTGGTGCAAAAATAATTAGTCGCCCCTACAAATAATTGTTTTTAGCTAATTTTTAAACAGCAAAAAACAATTTATTTTTAAGCAGTCACATTTTACAATGGCTCTTCCTTCAAAATATATTTGATGAGTAAAAAAGAGTCCTTACTTTCAAAACTAAAAACTTTGTCTTTAAACCGACCGCCCTACATTCCAAACTTTCCGCCCTTTATTTTACATTTTTTTCCCCTGCAGCGTTGCACCCCGGTGCCTTGCACCACCCGCTAGGCACGGCCCTGATCGCAGTATTAAAATATAATTGTTGATATAAACAATTTTTTCAAAAAGAAGCTAATATGAAAGAGAAAAATATATCTTTTTTAAGGCGTGTTAATATTTACATTGTTCTTAAGCATATTGAAGATGTTAATTGACTGATTCTCCCATAAAATTTTTAAATTCTTTTTTTAACACGCTTTTATTAACACGCTTTTATTAACTTGGGTTGTAACTATCTATCTATCCATCTGGCTATCTATGTAACGGAATCTTTGAGCCTAATTTTAACCAACTTCCAGCTATTCGATTTCTTTGAAACTTTGCACACGTATTAAGGACCCATGACAATGCAATAATCTGCAAACAGTATCCCGTTATCCTGCTTTGGATCGCCAGGAAAAAAAATCCATTATATTATAAAAACAACACCTGGGTTGCCATCTGTTGGCAACATTCCAAACTTTGCTACTCAATTGCGAAGAAATTTTTTAGTGGGTTGCCATCTGTTGGCAACATTTCAAACTTTGCTACTCTTGTTCACTAAAAAATTTTTCGCCATTTTGTCAAGAGTAGCAAAGTTAATTGATATAACGAACTAAAAAATGAAAAATAATTAATAGTTTAAAAAACTAAAAAACACGCTTTTATATGCAACCGAACTAAAAATTAGAAAATAATTTTTCATTAAAAAAATATTGTCATTTCATAGTAAAAAGCGTGGGGTGCTTAATATATTAAATGTTATAATTATTATATTTGCCAATATCTATGATGGAAAAGTTATGAAAAAATAGTAAAATGCACCCCACGCTTTTTACTATGAAATGACAATATTTTTTTAATGAAAAATTATTTTCTAATTTTTAGTTCGGTTGCATATAAAAGCGTGTTTTTTAGTTTTTTTAAACTATTTTAATTATTAACTTGGGTTGTAACTATCCATCTATGTAACGGAATCTTTGAGCCTAATTTTTACCAACTTCCAACGATTCAATTTCTTTGAAACTTTGCACACGTATCAAGGACCGATGACAATGCAATAATTTAAAAACAGTATCCCGTTATCCTGATTAGCACCGCCAGGATAAATAAAATCCTTTTTTTTAATTATGGCGAATGCGCAAGGGCAATTGATGACAAACTTACAATGGAATTTTTTAGTGAATAAACTGGAGCATTTATTATTTTAAAAACTAATTGATATATCGAACTAAAAAATGAAAAATAAATAATAGTTTAAAAAACTAAAAAAACACGCTTTTATATACAACCGAACTAAAAATTAGAAAATAATTTTTCCTTATAAAGAGTTTGTCACTTCAGAATAAAAGCGTGGGGTGCTTAATATATTAAATGTTATAATTATTCTATTTGCAAATATCTATGAGGGAAAAGTTATGAAAAAATAGTAAAATGCACCCCACGCTTTTTACTCTGAAGTGACAAACTCTTTATAATGAAAATTATTTTCTAATTTTTAGTTCGGTTGCATATTATAAAAGCGTGTTTTTTTTAGTTTTTTTAAACTATTATTTATTTTCCCATAATTTTTATAACCTAATATAATTTTTATCTATATACAGGGTGTTTCAGAACTATGGAATCAAACTTCAAGGTGTGATTTCTATGTTTTTTTTATGAAAAAAGTTCCCATAAACATATGACCGGAGTTGCTTCCTTACAGGGCGTTAAAATTTAAGAAAAAAATCAGTTTTTTTTAAATATTTTTAATATGCTTAGGCCGATTTCGATAAAATTTTATACATGTAACAAGTAATACGGCGCTTATTTAGCCCTAACCATATTGTTATAATTGAGTCCAGTAGCGTCTCAGTGAGCACCGCAACTTATATTATTGAGTAAAAAAAGTACACCACTCACTTTTTTGACGTTTTTATTTTTTTATAATTAGGCAATTAATAATACAACTTTTTAGTCTCTTGTATTTTTTTCGTATCTTGCTTTGTTTTTGAGAAAAAAATTAAAGCCACTCTAAGTCATTCTAAAAAGTAGCCCTAAACAGCATAGAATAAAATCTAAAATTAAAAAAATAAAGAATATCGACTTTAAGTATACAATTTTCGATAAAATACACGACTGCTAATTTATTTTAAGGCAAATAATTGTTTTATTTTAATTTTTGCTTTTTATATCATGTTATCTATGGGTATTTTTAGAAGAAATTAAAGTAGCTTTAATATTATTTTTCAAAAGGAAGGTAGATACAAAAATAATACAAGAGATTAAAAAGTTGTAATAATAATTGCTTAATTATAAAAATATATAAAAATATCAAAAAGTGAGTGGTGTACTTTTTTTACTCAATAATATAAGTTGCAGTGCCCACTGAGACGCCACTGAATCCAATAATAACAATATGGTTAAAGCTAAATAAGCGCCTTATTATTTTTAAGAAATGTACCAAATTTTATCCAAATCGGCCTAAGCATATTAAAAATATTTAGAAAAATGTTTTTTCTTAAGTTTTATCGCCCTGTAACTCAGTAAGGAACAACTCCGGACACAGGGGCGGTCATAGGAGGGGGCCATGGGTCCATGCCCCCTTTTAATGCCATATCCTTTGTAACCAAAATATTTTTTAATGATGATATGGCCACCCCCAAGGGTCGGCCGGAGGGGTAAGGATGAGTGATATGTGGGACGGCAGGAAGAAAAGATGAATCAAGTCTTTAAGAAATAAAAGAAAAGAATAAAGAGTGGTGGGGATCTTTTTTTGCTCTTCAAAATTTGAACCTCCCTCAATTTTTTTCTTCTAAGGGCGCGGGCAAAACTTTTTCGCACTTTTTCTCGAGCCGGCCCTGTGGCCCTCCCCTCGGAAAGTTATGACCGCCCCTGTCCGGACATATGTTTATAGGAACTTTTTTTATAAAATAACATAAGGAATTAGACCTTAGGATTTTATCCCATAGTTCTGAAACACCCTGTATATATAATATAAATTTTCCGCTTCACCTCCGTGAGTAGCCCTCAAGACGTTGGTCCATCGAGCAATTGGTGGTCCAGTCCGACGCTGCTGATTTAAAAATATTTCTACAAGGTTATTACAAATTTTTTTAAAGTAGGTGGTAAAGCGATTTTCTATCATTATGAGTATAATCCCATTTCAAAAATAGCAAATGCATGGTAACCAAATATGCAAACAAAACCACATTAGCGAGCTAACTTTTACAAAAAATTTCAAAAATAAAATACGATGGCAATGAAAGTGTAGATATTTTTCTATTTTTAAACAAGCTGGAACAGTTTTATTCTTGAGTTATGAATAATACATTGTTTATATGTAAAAAAATATTTCTTCAAAAACATTCTCAAGGACTAAGATAAATCTTTGTTTTTCAAAACCGGAAAAAATTTATTGTCTTTTTTAAGGCTACATAATAATGCTTTTTGAAGTTATAAATAAAGCAACAATATACAACAAAACGTATTTTTTTTTAATTTATTAGTTTTGTGGGAGTATATACCTTAAAATATTGCGATTTAACTAAACTTACCTCAGTACCAAGGTTAAGATTAACTGAGATAAAGGGTGTTAAAGTTTAAAAAATATTTTTAAATTATTTCAGTAATATTTGATACATTTTGAATATTGTAATAAAACTCGGTATCTAGGGGTCTTTTGATATGAGCTTTTCAAATCCAATGTTAATTTTTAGCTGTTAACTAGAGGACGCCACCTACTATGTAAATTCTCCTATGTTTTCTTCACAAAAAAGGTGTACTCGTGACTCAGAGTCGCCGTTTTCAAGATATTTGAATTTAGGTGGTTTAGTGCAACCAAAAGTATATGCATTAATAGGTACATTATTTTATTCGTTTATAATGGGGCAGTTGCAGTTATGGCTCAAACGCTGTTTTTAAAGGGTTTTTTTGGGTTGCTCTAAATTACTTAATGGCCCATATCTAGAAAACGGTTGCTCAGAGCGATTCTTAAAAAGTATACCTTTTTTGTGTAAAAACATGTGAGAATTTAGGAAGCACAAAAAGTTGCGACGTTTTAGAGAAATTTAAGTAGTGTAGGTAGCGCCCTCTGGTTAGCACCTAAAAACTAACATCAGATATGAATAGCCCATGTCAGAAAACCCTTAAATATCAAGTTTTATTACAATACTCAAAACGAAATAAATATTATCGAAAAAATGTAAAAAATTTTTTTTAACTTTGACACCCTGTATCTCGGTTAATATCAACTTTTGTACTAAGGTAAGTTTGGCCAAATGGCAATATTTTTACGTCATTTGAATTTTGGTCCCTAACCCCTAAACATATGTAGGTTCAAGGGCTTCCAATTGAAATTATTTTATAATAATCTAATCATAAAATATTTTTTAACGAGGTTGCCAGACGTGAACTAATCCCTTGGACGCACCTAATAACTGTGATAAACTTTTTATTAAAAAATGTTGAAAGTTTTTTACATACCTACTTTTTCAATTTTCAATTTAAATAACTGGTATTTATTAGACTTTTAATCATTATTTTTATTTTTGTTTAGTGTTAAAGTTAAAATACTAAAGTTATTTTTTTAATAATTTTGTTTTATATGGATAAACCTTCAAAAATAAATTCTTACCACGCCAATGCTAAAATTATTATTTTTCTAATTAAGGTGTTTAAAATATGTTATCAAAATTTATCTCAATACCATTATTTAATAAGGACTTCAACAACCTAAATACCTACTTTAAAATAATAAAATGGTAAATCTATTTATACAAAATCTACATCGCAGCACTTTTAAATTTGAGTGCAGGTTAAAAATAAATAAATACCCATGTTTTATCAAAAACATGGAACATGTAAATGACCAATGTCGGGTCGGACTAATTTATCATGTTATAATCAGTCAACTTATATCAGTGTAAAACATCATAATAAATCCCGAACAGCTGCACACATAAAACGGTGTAAATCAATACAAAACCTAACCTTAAAACATACACAAAGGCACAAAGAAAAGAAAACAAAATAATTACCGATTCTTTGTTCTAAAATATTATTAGTTGGTTCCTGGTCTCCATCGCCTTCGGGAAATTTTTCGTAAAACCCAATGAATTGACTTTTCTTATTCCATTTACCATCACTGTCTCATCCATGTTTATTTAAATATTTAAACCACGTTTAAAATGCACTTAGTTAATCCACGATGTTCGGTACACGTATGAGTGGAACTGAACCGTGTATAGTAATGTATACTGTTAATAAATAAAGTATATGAACGAGCTAAAAGATAATTAATTCGTAGTTGTTTTAAGAGTATCTTCTGACTTGTTCGGTAGCGTGCAACTTTAGTAATGAAAACGAAGCAAAAGCGCTGGAAATATTGATTTTGGCACGCGGCGTAGGCGATTTTTAGATAAAATAATCAGTGGCGCAAATTTTATGATAACACTTCCATCGAACTGATGACGACTAAATTTTTATTCTGTTATGGACACATTTATTTTTATTTTAAAAGAGTAGGTAATCAGAAAAGCCAAATAAACATCCCACAAAACGTTTTGAATTACTTATTACAGGGGTAACAGTGCCGAATAGGGTTTTCTGCCGTTTTTAAGATTTTAAAAAAAAGTGATACTTACTGATTTTAGACCCTCTTCTAAATACAATACAAGTGGCGCTGATCCAAAATATCCTGTTTTTAATTAATTATAACTAAAGAAACTTCCAGGACCGGGATGTGAATAGGGATTCTGGGCAGTGTAAAATAAGTAAAATGAGTTAATATTCGTCAAAATCACGTCCGAAATTAAGTAAAAATCTTTTTTTTATGAATATTTTTGTTAAAAATGGAGAAATGTAACAGAAAATTAAAATGTATGTTTTATAACCTCAAACTAGCAAACAAGGTTAAAGAAACGTCATTTATTGAAAGTCAAATATGAAGAACATTTGGCAACATCAAAAATATGTCAAAAGGATATAAAATTTTTTAATTCCTTAAAAAAGCCAATTTAAAAAAAAAGAGACTTGACAAGAACTAACCTGACCGTGACTTCTTTTAAAAATCCTCTACATATAGAACTCGGATGCGTAAAGTTGCCGATGTTGTCAAATGTTCAAATTAAAAGTGACAAACTTTCGAAAATTCTAAATTTTTATTTTTTACAAAAAATACTAAATTATTTATAACTGCGCCATTACACTATTATTAGGAACAAATAAGAGATAACATGTAAGCCAAAGTTTTTTAAAAAATCTTAAAATTGGCAGAAAACCCTATTCGGCATAATTACCATTACAGGATTTTTCAAGATTTTTAGAAATATTTTAGAGCGCATTTATAAGCTCAAAACAGGTTTTTTTCTTTACCCTAAAATGCACCCTCTCCGAACATCAGCCCTTATAAGCTGCACACCCTTCTAAAAATCGTGGCCACTTTACAGTGAAGCTCATTAAAAAATATTGGTATACAAGGTGTTGCGTCGCCAAGCGGAACATGGGAAACCCCATGTAACAGTTTACACTTGAAAACGGACAGAGGGGACTGTCCGAAACGTTGTGTGAATAGTTAAAATAAAGACAATGGAAGTCCGAAATTCTTGTAGTATTAGATCCCATGTAAATTTAAAGGGGTTAATTTTTGGATTCCCTGTACATTTTACAGAAAAAATGTAAGATAACTTTTTGAAGAGACCAATCTGAAAAACCCTCGTTCCAAGTTTTTAAAACATTTTAATAAGCGAATCTTAAATCATTCGAGGTTCGAGTAAAACCGACAGCAGCCCCAGCAAACAATTTTTATAAGGCTGTCACTGATGTATTGACATTTTTTTGGCACTTTCTCCCTAAAATCAACAAATGACAGGTCCGAGCGTTTTTCCTTATATTATCTGGAGTGCCAATATTTTTTCGCCCAGCTGTCTTGAAGACCTTTTCTTTTGGTTGTTAAAAATAATAAGGGGCATTATACATTTCCGCCCCGGGCTACTAATCTTATAGGCACGGCACTGCCACCACCGACGTTATTTTTCCAAATTGATACGTGTCCTTAATGTTTTAAACACCCAGCTAGGTATAATTAATAATTACTAATTTAATAAAATATTGGACTTTCTAGCGGCATTCCTCGTATTCGAATACCAAAATTGTCAAAATTGTCACGAGTAAAATACCAAAAGGGAAAAAATGAGATAAGGACCTTTTTTTAATTTTTTTGCTATTTAAATTTTTAATTATCGGTTTTTTTCTTTGTCTAGTATCAAATACCGATTCCGGGTGTTCGTAAAAGCCGAGCATTCGAATACTTTTTTCTTCCAAGTATTCAAATATTCGGTTTTCGAATACTTTCTTGTTCCGGTATTCGTATTCGTATCGAATACCGATTTTCAGTATTCGACCCAACTCTGATGGTATGCAGCTGTGACTAAACCCTTCATCAAGAAGACGGGACCTAGCAATTTTTTAAAATAAAATATTTTATTTAATTTTTATATGACTAATGACCCATATAACATCTTTTGCCGGCCATGCATGTACATTTAATTTATTGGCATTGCCAACACTCTTTAATGGCAAGGCATTGGCAAAAGGTATCAAAAGAGACAAAAGTGGGCAATTGGCCGTTATTAGGCCACGTGTTGCAGATCATGTGATGACATCCATCATTAATAAGTTATGATGAAAAAATGCGTTTAGGATGATGGCATCCATCATTAATAAGTTATTGGCAAAAAGATAACAAAAATGCACGAAAAAGGGCAATTGGCCGTTATTGGGCCCCATGTTGCAGACACTGTAATGGCATTTAGGATAATGGCATTTATTATTAAATAAGTATTGCAAGTTTTATAAGTTGTATGTCCCAAAATTTAAATAACATATTTAGAATTTTGTAATCAAAAAAATTAGAAAAAAGGCAGGATAACTTTATCATTAAAAAATTACATAATATAAATTTTTATACAGTAACAATAAACCATAAAAAATTAAAGGTATGTAATAAAAATGGTAAATCAAAAGAAAACACGGTAGGACTCAGGCTTTTAGGTTTCCGAGGTTCGATTTAGGATTTTGGGTTTAAATTTTGCATACTAATCTTGGAGAGCTTAAGTATAACATATATTACTTTTTGACCCGGTAGAATAATCCAAAGGGGTAGTTTTTACCCCGGGGCTTTAAATAATTTTAAATATTATTATCAGTTTAAATGAGGTAGAGGGGCATTAAATAGATTCTAAAAAGCATGTTTGCAAAATTTGAAACCTCTAAATATAGCTGTTTTAAAATAAAAAATATTTAACCCCTATAGGATTTTAGGTTTTCATGTCTGTATTTTATCTTAAAAAAGGTATTAAAATTTTGGCAGTAACAGCACAAATCGCAGCTTAGACAGTTAGAAAAAAGTATCCCTTTGAGGACCACCTCCTTGGAACTACCCCCATACTTTTAGAGTTATTTGAAATATATCACACAAGTATCAATAAAGAGCAAGGAAACACTGTCAAGTAAAACATACACAAAATTGTAATTTTTCATTTTGACCCTTATAGGGATTTACATAAATTTTAACCCTTAAAATGTATATAAGAGGCTTGCAAGGTATTTTTTTTGTCGGGGATAAAAAAGTAAAAAGACTTCTGCCATATAAAATACCCCGAGAACTAAAAATAATAAAAAAACAACTTAGTAAAGCCATCTCCTCGAAAATACTTCTACCCCTTATGGGAAGTTATTAAACTTCAAACGCAAATATGATTTAGAAATAAGAAAATCATTTCAAAGAACACATTTACAAAATTTGGAGTGTTTCTGTTTGATATTTTTTTACTCCAAAAGTGCGACCAATAAAGCTTTTGGGTTTTCGCATTTTTTAAAAGATAGAAGTGTTAAATTTTAGCTATATACGTCTGATGTATATAGTACCTTATGCACAAAAAACTAGCACAATTCGAATTTGTTAAGTCACCCCTTTAAATTACCTTACCCCTTTGGGATTATTATGTGTGGTTTAGGAATTCAAAGATACTTTCAGAGTTCCTGTATTTCCCTTTTGTTTCGCGCAGGTTTTGGCAATCCATCGAGATCAGTGATAATAAGAAAATTATAATTAAAAAAATGTTTATTGTACAAAAATATAGCCTACATCTATCCTTTGATACAAACAAAACCTAAGGTCTAAAACATATATAACAAAATTAGTCTTAAATACTATTTACAATGACTAGCAATTTAAAAAAGCCTTGTGAGGCCATGTAAATTTCGACTTCTAAAGAAATAATACTTTGTTCAATTTCACAAATTTAAATAAGTCAGCGCAAAAGTGCATATTTTAAAAATATTTACAGTATAGTTACATATCTTACAGTTTAGGTTTAACACTAAAAAAAAAACATGATAGGCTTAATATCGAGCATAAATTCATATTTGAATTTTTGTTAAAAAATACTTTAATAAAAGTGTAAAAATTCAACCTAATTTTGTTTTGAATTTAACATTTTAAAATTAGCTATTTATAATTGGAAATAATATTGACCTCCGTAGTATTCTTCTAGACAAAAAAATTAGCTCTAAATTATGTGTTCACCAATGGTAACTTTTTTATTTAAATACAAACTTATTTATTCATAAATATGTATAGCAATCCAGCAATTATATTTTAAAATTGTTTTTCGAGTTTGACAGTAAAATAAACAATGTAAGACCCTTATATTATTACCATACAAAAGGATACCTAAAAGAGCTTGAAGAAAATACCTTTAATATATTTATCTTTAATAACTTTGAAAATATGGGCCCTCCAAATATGTAAAATAATTTAAAAATTCCATTAAATCTACATCTACATTAAAGTGATCACATTTTCAATATTAAAAATCGCGACCAATGGGAAAAAAGCTGAATTTTTCTTTATTTTCCCCCAGATTTTTTTGAAGAGCACAAAAAGGCCTCATCCTTCAAATGTTTCAATGGGCAACTATAAATAAAGTAAATCGGTCAACTCATTGAAAAAGGTTTATTTTTCATCTCCATAATTTCTACCAAAAACCGCGACATATTCAAAAATCGGCGGGACTCTTTCAAAAGCGGGAGTGTCCAGCCAAAATCGGGACGTGTGATCACTTTTATCTACATTAACTTTTTTACTACTGAAGATTTATTGAATATTATAACTAATATTTTTAGATTTGGATGGCAATATCACAGATCTAAATACGCTACGCGAAGGTGGTTAGGTCTGTGGCAATATTTCCAAAATTATTAAAGGTAGACATATGAAATATGGTATTTTTAAAAGCTCTTTTAAAATATCTTCAAAGGTAATACAATACACGGGGTGTTCCATTAAAAATGCCATTTCACTATCAAACTTGAAAACATGACTGTTAATTTTTACAGTTTTGTATTTTAGCCAATAACAAAGTTACTTAAGACACTTAATTTGGTACCTCAATAGACATAGGGGTAGCTAATCTTATTGAAGAATAGTCAATGCCCTTGGGCCTATCGTAACCATCAGTTTTTAAGACAAGTCCGATATCTTTCTTAGATCAGCTATATATCTGACCTAAGATATCTTTAAATAACGGTTTAGATAAAATAAATTAAAATGAGAACCTTACAAATATGGACAAGTTTAATTATTATATCTTACAACCTTTTAGGTTGGGATAATAAAATGAATCAAACAATTCCTACTCATACTATTCTACAAATGACTATCACTCGTAGTCTCGCTGACGTTTTCTTCTTCTTTGGTGTTATTATTGTTGTTAATATTGTTTTTCTTCTTTTGTGGCACCAAGAGTAGGGAAAATATATTTCTAAATGGTGCTTCGACTGCTAAATACAATAGGAATGCCGTTCCGAAGGATAGTATAATGTCTGATATGGCGTAGCTTATCTAAAAAATAAAGATAAAACATATGTCGTTAAATAATATTTTTTGTTTACCACTGAAAAATAGTACCTACACACCATTTAAAATGTTTATTATTGATAGCAATTCTGTTTAGACTTGTATGGCTCGATTCTGGATAAAATGGCGAATGAGCAAAAATATTTTGTAACATCTTGTTTTTTACAATAATATTTAGAGCAGTGATGGCGAACCATTGACACGCGTGCCCAAGTTGGCACGCGAGCATGTTCTTTTTTTGGTCCTTTAATATGAGTGGAAGTGAAACTAGCCTTTTTTTTTTGTTCTTTAAAATTTAGACTACCTGAAAATTGAGCGGCGCGCTATATTCTGTATTTCAAGTGAAAAGTGTATGTATTTTTTGCTCTTCAACATTTGGACTACCTAAAAATTGAACGGCACGCTGTATTTCAAGTTCAAAGTAAGTGAAGGGTCGCGGCGAATAACGATCAAAGTCCAATTAGCAAATTGTCAGTATTTGCATTTTAATGTTTTAGGTCAAATATTGTTAATTTATATATTAATAATAAATCATATATATGTATATTTTTTCGGCATCAAGTTAATACTTGATTTTGCAAAAATTGAACCACTATGGAATGTAATCTTTTATTCCTGTCAGCGTGTGGAACATGAGCGGCATGTCTTTAAATGTTGTTTTTTGAGGATTACGAATTTTTTGGCCGTAATTATCAATAGTTCTAGTATTTTAGGTACTAGGTATTTAAAGGTGTCATTATTTCAATATTGACCAAAAATGGACTCTAATCGTTATTCGCCACAACCCTTGAAGTGGTGCCTTTTTTGCTCTTTTTTTCACAAAAAAATGGCACGGCGACGACATCATTTTACATTTTTGCACAAAAATGGCACGTGTATACAAAAAGGTTCGCCATCACTGATTTAGAGTGTCCCAACACACAACAATAAATAAATATATATATATATATATATATATATATATATATATATATATATATATATATATATATATATATATATATATATATATATATATATATATATTTATTTATTTATTTGTTGGGACACTCTAAATCAGTGATGGCGAACCTTTTTCAAAATGGCACCCAACTCTCAGATTGACATTTATGTATGTTATTTCTTGCCTACAGTTTGGTTCATGTTGCCTTATTAATAAATGTCCTCAAATTTTCATGAAAAAATACGAAACAATTCAAAACTTAAGATGGGGTCCTGACTTTAGACCCGCACTGTAGTACTTCAAGCGTCTGACTGAACGATATCGATCAGATTCGAGCAAAAACATTTTTTTTTCATTCAAATCAAACTTCAGCAATTAAAATTAAGTTGAAAAGACGAAAGTCACTGCTAAGGCATCGTTTGCTTTGAAAAAAGTTACATAGGGTGCGTTTTACTAAATGCTCACAACGCTCAAAATGCCCCTTTAGCCGAAATTTAAAGGAGCATTTCAAGCGTTGTGAGCGCCTAGTGGAATGCACCCATAGAAACTAAATTGACGGTCATCTTTTTTTTCTTTGCACTGATTATGCTCTGGTTTTTTACTTACAATATCAAAATACGACGTTACATCAGCACCACCTTTCTTAGCTACAGCTCGCATTTGAACTTGGAAGTGTATCAGATACGCTCCATACACCAATTTACTTAATGGAATCCATGGTCTCCAGGATAAGAATGAATAGACCCATTTTACGTGTCCATAGCTTGCAACGTATAGTATTCCAATACTACCTGTAAAAATATATTTTTTTTAATTTTGTATTTCTTGGTAGGATTGTGAATTCATAAAAAATTTAAAGCAAAACAAAAATTCAAACACCTTATTGGTACAAAAAAGATTGAACACCTTGGGTGTTATGTAAATTTGCCTACTTTCGTATTTTTTGTGCGACCTATGGCCTAAGATTCAAGTTCCCTATTTAAGATCTTTTTGCATAGTCCAAATTGTCCATAAGGAAGGGGTATCGTTAATTTGTGCTCAAAAAGTTAGTTACATTTTTACGATTGTTTTTTGACGACGCAGTCGCAGGTCTAGTTTACAAATGTTGTCAATGCATTTTTCAGAAAAAGACGTTTCGGGCAGTCTTATCTCTGTCCGTTTTCAACTATAAAGGACTGCCCGAAATGTTATATGATTAGTTAAAAATAAGAACAATGATAGTCCGAATTTCCCAAAAATATATTTATTAAACTAAACTTTTATTAAAATAAAGTATTAGAAGAACATTGTGTACAACTTTTGTTAAGAAATTAAGAATGACAGAAATTGTTTGAAAGCATATCGATAAATAGGTAAATTGAGGTGGCCATTATATCTCGGTGCTGGTTCATGTGAAATTAAAAAATTAAGTTCGTAAGTTGTTCTTCCTTGTGCGGACAAGTGAAACGGAACAGTCAAATTTTTAGAATTTAACAAGCTTATTTACATTTTAAAAAAACTAACCAGAACCAACCAAATTTAAGGGATTTGATAGATCTAATTTTAAGTACATAGGATGCTAGCTCTATACAGTGTGTCTATGTTAGTTGGCGTCATATGGGAAACTTTTTAATTATTAACTTTACGAAAAAAGTTATTCTTTGTTAAAAATTCTGCGTTGCCAAAACCTTAAATACAATCATCAGATATCAAATTGTGTCAGTCATTTACGAATTTTGGCCAAAAATGTAATTTTTGCTCAAAAATAAATTACCTGTATTTTTGCCAATACCGCAAATTGTTATAAAGAAAAGATGTTTAGAAATAAAAATTTAAATTTGCATTTTGTTTATTTTCAAAAAAATTTTTTTAAATTTTGTTTTTTTTTAAATCGAGAAAATTTAAGTTTGTACATTAGTGTATTGTACATTCATCTTGTTTTAATAACAATAATTAAAAAAAACAGTTTAGTTAAAACTGTCCTATGGCATTTTTAATCATGAAATGTAGTGCACTAATGTACAAACCTAAATATTTACCACTTTCGCAAAAAAAACACTTTTTGTAAATAACCAAAATTGCATTTAGAAATTATTTTTAATTTTAAACATCTTTTCTTTATAATAATTTTTGATATAGGCAAAAATCCAGGTACTTTATAGTAAGAACATTTTAAAAGCGCAAATTCGGTACCCTTTGAAAATAATACATAAAAACATAAATAAGGACGCCTGCAATCGGACTATTTTATACAAAGGCGCCGCTGTCCTTTACAGCGACGCGCCGATAAACTATGGGATAGAAATCCATTATTTTGGCCAAAAAGCAACTTTGAAATTTTAATGGCTCATGCTGTGTATTTCAAAGTAGATATTCCAAACTACATGTACGCAAAATTATAAAAGGATATGACGACTTCTATTGGGGTAATAAGAAACTTGAAAATGTATTTTAAGTTAACATAAATATAAAGCATTTAATCTACTTACTTTATTATTAGCCTTGTTTACTAAAAAATGTAAAAGGTTTTAAATAATAAGAGCTATTGTTGTGTTTCCGATGCAGTCTCGCGAAGTCTCGCTACTTTTATCAAATATTTTTTTACCTTTTTCTGTATCAGTTTTTGTACTTACAATTGCCTTCCTACTTTTTGCTACTTCTGAGTGTAAGGACAGATACAAGATATTTTTATAATTTACAAGGTTTTCCATTTTAAAATTTAATATGTTTTGTCCTACACTGTATAAAAGATAAAAGCATTCTGATGAAAGATATGGATTCCACAGAATCTACCCAACAAAACAATGTTTTTATTTATTTTATACGTTAAAAAATAAAAAAGTTGGGAAGATGTATCTCTATTACGCTTCTAAGAATAATTTAAAATTATTTTTCAGATTTGGTTGGTCATATTTCCGAAACTAATTGAGATAGACACATCAAATTTAGTATCTTTTTAAAGCATTTTAAAAGATTTTTTGGTGGTGATATAATATTCAGGGTATTCCATTTTAAAAAATCATACCTATTGTCGTACCCTGTATATCATATGACATAATAATCATCGGATTACTGATTAGAATACTACCGAATTAACCAAACAAGCTGACATTTTAGTTTATTTTGTACAATAAAACAACAAAAAATAATAATGTTAAAGGGGTGTAAATTTATAATAAGTTTTAGGCTTCCAAAAAGCATTTGTAATAATTTATAATATTTTTTCAGTAAAAAGCACCTCATTTTAAGTTAGATTGGTAAGTTTCAGAATTTTGACCAAAAAATTAATTTCTATCCCATAATGCGATGACCAGCTGCATCAACCGGCAAATCATAAAAGAAATATAGCAAAGGCCGCCGCGAAGACAAGCATGCCGATTTATTTGCTTTAAACTTTTTTGTAATTTTTTTTTATCAAAGAGCACCGAATTTACATTTTTAAACTGTTCCTTCTATACTCTTAATCAAAAATTATATTTTTGGCCAAACCTCGTAGATGACTAATACAATAATTTAATATCTGTTGGTTGCTCCTTAAGTTTAAGACCATATAGAACTATTTATAAAAAATAACTTTTTTCGTAAAATCAATAATAAAAATGTTTTTATTTGACGCCAACTTACGTAGACACACTGTATAAATAAACTCCGTTAGGTAACGCCCGGAGGTTGTTTTGATATTTAATTTTTTTACTTTTTAGAAACACTTTGGAGGGAAAAATACAATTTCTGAAAAAAAACGTCAATTTGATTCTTATAAAATTTAGAAATATTGCCCAATTAAAAAAATCAGCAGCGTTACCCCGTTAATTATGTAAAGAAGTAGTGGCAAAAATTTCTAATAAAACGTTTATGTCATGGATGTCATGAAGTTGTTATTTAAACCGCTGTATTACTTTTGCTTCGTTTGATCCAATTTTTTACACAATATCTTCAAAGTGATCTTCATAAAATAAAAAATTAAAAATAAAAACATAAGTACCATAACACCTTAGGTAGTGTTTAACTAGTCTGAAGCTGATTTTACATAAGCTGCTTGGTTAGTTTGCAAGCAAAGAAAACCTTTTTTTTCTTAGTTCTGCGAGAGAGTAATTATTATATGAGGAGCAGACTTTCAAATCGCACTTTGTCCATTTTTGACATTTTTCAGGAAAAGGGAAATACTGCTCCACTGTTATTAATAAAGTAAAAAAAAAAACACAACGCATTAAAAATGTACTTTATTATTATTATTTTATCCTACTTCTAAGTAACAACAAACTTTATTCGTTTTTCAAAAAAATATTTTTTCCTGGACAAAACGACTTTTGATTGTCTTTAGAGGACAAAATGTAGTTTGATTGTCCCTAAATGACTTTAATAAAAATGTAAACTAAAAATATATTTTTGGGGGTTAAATAAGCAATAAATTAAATAACTAACAAGTTATATGACATGTATGTCATCCTCCAGAAGAGCAGCAACATTCTTCTTCATCTTCACATTGATCGCAGGTCTGATCTTCTTTTTCAGTTATATTGTTACGATACTGATCTTTTAAAATTACGTCTAACCAAGTTAACTCTGGATCTAAAGCCCAATCCTTGCCTGACAAACTAACCAAAAATTGCGTTAAGCTATCTAGTTTTTCTTCTTAACAGCATGCTTTATTGGTAATTCCGGCAGGAATATGGTACTTAGTTTCTTTTTTGGTTTAATTAAACTTGAAAACTTTTTAGAAGGGTCATCATTCCTGTACAAAACCTCTGTTTTATATAATATTTTATTCACCGCAGCAGGTTGTTTGCCTCGGGTTATGATTATTCTTTTAGCTTCACTGATACCTATAACTTTTTTGAGTGAAAGTGCTGCATGTTTTATGTCATACAGAGTCCAATCAGAGCCAAGCTTACGAACCTGCCCTTTCTTAGAATATATTTCATAATATTTGTTTGGTGATTTTATAAAAGCATGGGAACGTAAAGCTAGCTCAACTTGTCCAAAAACTCTATCAGCTGGCATAAATGAATGGCCACGAACGGGGAACGTCATCGTAATTGATTCAATGGTTTTAGGAGCACTATTTAAAAGCCACAACATCAGTGCATGAACCATGTGAGAATTTTTATTTTGACCCCCACATCCATCTGAGAACAATCTTAAATGTTTAATTTCTGGGTCAAAATCCGTCTTTTTAAAAAGTCAGTCAATGCTGAACTTATTTCCACCACACCTCTTCCCGCTTCATGTTCAAGCCATGTATAAAAAACAGGATTTTTCGTTAAAATATCTGTTACACAAAATGCATAAAAAGCTAGTTGTTGAGCATAAAATGCTTCCGTGATAGGTGCTTTTGGAAGAACTTGGACCTGTTGTAGATCAAAACAATATGACACACTGTCTGCAGATTCCTCCTTCATTAGTTTAAAAAATTGTTTTGCTCTTGTCTTGTGAATAGTTAAATCCATTTTTAATTTTACTTTTTCTTGTTCATCTTTAATAGTGTTTATCATAGTGTTTGTTCTTATGCAAAAGCCACAAACATCAGTAGCCGGGCTGCCAAACGCTAAAAAAAATCGAGCATGTTGGTAAAAAAATAAAGACAAAAAATATTTAAGTACTACCTACCTATATTAAACTTATTGCTAAAAATTCGACTAAAGTACTTGTAGTTTACTTGGAGTGAATCATCTTGAACCTGATCATTATACATCTTCCAAAGCTTTTTTATGTTTAACTCAGATGACAAATAGATTCTTCTAGACTTGCCTCTGCCGTAGTGACTTTCATGGCCTCTTAAAGACGAAATAAATTTCTTAACACTTTCAAATTTAAGAGCATTTTTCTTGGACTTTCTGTCTCCACCACGATTATCTTTTATACCAGTGCCCTGCATCTTTTTTTCACTATCGTATGGATTCTTCTTGGACCGCAATTAAAAATGGACGAAAATAATTTTTGGCAAACAGAGACTTTCTTGTTATTATGCCAAACCTAAAAATGTTATTGAAAAAAATTACTATACATAAATAGGTACTGAAGACCGGGTTATTTAAATAAGAACCTACATAAAATTCCGTGTGAAAATCATGTGATTTTCCATTTTTTCTTTTTCTTTGCCTTTTTATTTCTTTTACATTCATCATCTGCGCTAATTTATTATCCTGCGCATTTTTGTTCCTTTGTTCATCATTGTAGAAATTCTGTCTAATAATTTTTATGTCGGATAACAAAAGTTCCATACATTTAAATTTTTTTGACTTATGAACACAGTTGTTTTCAAAATTTAGTAAATTTGGATCCAAATCTGAATACCTAAAACAAAAACAATTAAGCAATAAAAATACAATCTAACCTGCAATACCTTTATTTTTACCTTATTGCCCTCTTACGTTCTTTTGCGGTAATATTTATGTTTCTTTTCCTTGTCCCTCTATTTGTATCACCCACTATATGTTCACCTTCAATCATTTTTGATTTACTTGTTAAATTTCTTTTAAAAAACGACTTATTAGGCACTACTTATATCACACTGTTAACTGCTACACTTCCAGGAAGTAAATATAGTCGTTACATGGTAAACAAGCATTACAAGACGAACAAATCGCATATTGTCCATAATAACGCTATTTGATTGTCTCTCGCCTATGGACAAAATGCGTTTTGTTTGTCTAGGTTGTTTTTGAAGCTAAAAATTTACGTGAAATATTGCGCTTAGAATGTCTAGGTGTACGTAAATTATTAAAGAATGTTTTAAAGAATTCAACGCCACCTAGAAGTCAAAATATGAAAATATGGACAAAGTGCGTTTTGAAAGTCTGCTCCTCATATATAAGCATTGGTTTTATTTTTTGTAATTTACTGGAACTTATATATCCAACGATATTTCATTTGTTTAACTTTTCCAAAAACGCCGCAGATTTAGTCTGGATGAATTAGGTTTTGTCAAAATATCAAAATGTAATTGTTTTTATATAAATATGCTTCCAAATAAATAGAGATTTATTCAATTAAAAATATTTTTGACGTAGAAACTGCCCGTTGTTCCTAAACAACCGAAAAACTTATTATTGAGTAAAAATCAATATTAGCCGATATTTTATTTTACCCATATTTAACCGGACTAATATCTTTCTACCGAAGCTTCGTTGTGGTTTCATATGTTTGACAAGCTTTCGTGAGTAGAAGAAAAAGTAAACGGTCAGTGTCTGTCTTAATTTACTTGCTCTATTTAAAAAAATGGAATTATGTTCTGGTTACTTCGAGCGTAGTAAATGATTGAATTTTTTTGTCATGTCCGTGCCGGCCGTACTACTGGGTCGAACTCGGGTTTGTTTCAGACGCAAATCTCAATTGTGCGGAAAGTAATTATTTTTTAATTATATTATTTTTATCAGTTGTACTTATTTTAATAACTATTTGTGAATCTTGTTTTATATCTCTTTTAACGTGTAGCATTTTTATCGGTATTTCTTTAATTATAGGAAAATCAAAAATATTTCAAGTTCGCTTCTGTTTTTTGCCGACTTCAAAAGATTTACCGACAAATGACTTATCTATATCAAGTACTATATTAATACGCCTTCACTTAGTTTTAGGGTGCATTTTTTTTATTATTAATAATTAGCCTGCTAAAGACCATTTTTACTTAAAGAATCGTAAGGTATCCAACAATTTAAGTATAATATTTAAAAATTACGTAAAATTACTGGCACGTATTTTTTTATCTTACCTATGGACCACACTGTTCTGTGCATTGCAGAGTAAGCAGCAGCTCCCAGGGTATCATATTCATAATATGGATCATAAAAAATAGCTCCGGTGACTATGGACACAATCATCAATGTTAACGAAACAACAAAAATGGAATATGAGGTAATCTAAAAATATAAAACCAACAGTTTAAAACACTTGAAACCAAGTAATTTATTTTTAATATACTGGTCATAAATTATTATAGTTTCTCCATATAAACTGTAGTAGGCCAGAAAATGTCAAAATAAAATCTATGTTTTTGCTTTGTTAATATATCTACAAAAAATTTAAAAAGAATATTTTTTCTGGCCGAGTAAAACTCAGTAATTTTACTTATTTATCGTTATCAAATTAACATACATATGGACATAGATCTAACAATGTTTTCTGCCATACAGTATACCTTTAAACAAAGAAGGGGATCGTGTTCTTGACTTTAAAATCATAAAATTGTGACCTAAAATTCATGTTCCCGACAAAAAAAAAATAAGTAGGTAATATGTTTTCAATTTTAATAATTTTATTTGTCCTATGAACATAAATGGACAAGTATACTTCGTAAAAATAAAAATTTTACGACGTTGTAAAATAACTCCACTTAGTGGTTAGTTCATTGTTAGGATGCATACAATTTAATTGTTAAAAAAATGCTAGTGAATGTGAAATGTAATAATTATAAGGGGGCGGAATAAATTACGTGAGGATTTTAGGGGGGGAGGGGGTCTAGTCGAATCTCATTAAATCTTACCGTGTGGGGAGAAGGTGTATCTGCAAATATCACGTAATTTTTTTATTATAGTGTATCAAATATTTCAGTATTTTTTATTTATTTTAATGCTTGGGTAAAGTTTTACTTGTGCGATCAAATTCTGCAGAGCAAAGAGACAGTTATTCTTGTGACATCATTCAGAATAACCTTAACTGGCATATACAGTAAAGATATTAAAAGTCCTCCCTCCCCTTTATCTTTTGAATGGGACAAAATATCGAGATCGAGTAAAATTTGGGTAAAAGAGTGTCATCTAAACTACTTTTTGGCATAAAAATGATTTCGGTCAGACGGTCTAGTGCCAAGGGAGCAATAGCAACCTTTTTTTCAAATGGAAAGGGGGTTATGTAGCACCTTGTTTTAAAGGATTTTGATTCTTTAATTGTCACCGTTTTTTTTTTTTAATCGGCCGATTCTTTCTAGAGCTATAAATGTTTGAAGTTTAGCTCCAATTTGTACATACAGTGCGGTTTTTAAAAGTTCTCTCCCCTATAACTTTTGAATAGGACAAGATATCGAGACCGGGCAAAATTTGGGTAAAAGGGTAATACTTTGATAACCTTTGGGATTAAAATAATTTTGGTCAAGTGGTCTAGTGTCAAGGGGCATTACCAACTTTTTTTTCAAATAATAATGGGGTCATGTAACATCTCGTTTTAAGGGCCCTGTGTTTTTTTAAATCTTTTGACATCCCACGAAGGCTATGCCTAAATACCAGAGTACCGTGAGTGTCGGGTTATTAGATGTTTAACCCATCGTCCCCCTGTTCCGTCAACGTTGTCCAAGCACTGAAACATGCACTACTACCTAAATATGTCTCCCCGCTGGGAATCGAACCGCCGACCTCTGGCTTCGAAGATCAAAGCTCTGTCCACTAGGCCACGGGAGAGACCCTTTAATTATTTATTTACCGCCACTTTTTTACATCGGCCCAGCCGTTCCAGACTTACAAGCTAATTCTATTAAAACCGCATCGTTTTTACAATATTTAAGCAATATTTCAAACGGTTCTAAGTCTGGAATGGCTGAACCGATTTTACAAAAACAAAGTAGTGTCAGGTAGAGCAAGGGCGGATCCAGGGGACAAGTCTGGGAGGGGTATTTTTTTGATAAATACCGTTGATAAAATTTATTTTAGCAAAAAAAGATTTTTATTAATAAAAAAAATAACAAACTACTTTTGCAAAACGCCGACCCTTCTACACCTACACAACTTTAAACAATTAATACAAAAATATTGATCATTATTAGCAACATATATGTAACATTTTTATCAAACAAGTATCTATAAAATGTATAAAATAAATAAAATTTAAAAAACTTTTATTTGTGTATATTAAAATTAACTTTTCTATCTTTTACTACTGCGAACTTTTTAGTTATTTTATCATTATTAATAGTAATTTTTCTTTGTATATTAAGCAGCTAAAATTATTTAATGTGACATTGTAGATCTTAACCATGTTTCTAACCTTTTAAAGTAGAAAAACTTTCGCTAAAGCTTCACTTAGGAGAAGGGCGCAAATAATTTGTAGAATCGTTTTAATTATTGGAACTGTGGCTTTAACGCCAATTCCAAAAATCAAACTCGGACTTGAGTTATATTGACAACAAGTTGGCACTGGGTCACGTGACAGAAATAATTTTTATTCTAAAAAGTATCTTAATTTTACCCGATCTTGTCCCACTGAAAGGATAAAGACAGGGGAGAACTATTAATATCCTTACTGTATCTATAGCCAAGGTAGCTTTAAAAAGCTCGGATTCCTTTTTAAATTAGAAAGTATTTTCTCCTCTAATTTGTATACTTCGTATACATTAAAAATACGACCCTCTTTGGAATATTGTTGTCAGGTCTGGGGAATATTTTTTTAATTCTTAGCATCCTTGAATTCATTTAAAGAAGAGACTTATTATTATATTTTTGCTCTTCAACACGAATAGTGCTACACCTATGCATCCGTATGCTGTCCAACTAGATTGGCCCTAATCTTCTTACTTCATTAATTTTTTATTTCCAAAGTATCTATCCTGTGGTACCTACTCCCTGAGGAGATATTTTCTTTTTCTACTAATTTTTATTTATTTAATCCCTTGTTAACAAACGTTCCTACGGTACGCTACTATTTGGAAATTTTTCCTTTGACCCAGCAAAAATATATTATTTTTGATAAAATGAAAACGCATATTTATTACTAGAAGTAAAACAGCATTTTATCACAAGCAAATTGTTTATATAATTATCTTATCTATCTATAACCTTTTATTTTTGATTATCGTAGGCAAACTTGCCATACCTTTGCATGTTAAAACTGTTTTTCTTGAAATGTTTTTATCTAATCGTTTATAGTTAAGTTAGTTAGTGGAGGAGATAAAAACTTTCTTTTAAAAAATTATCTCTTATATTTTTACCTTACTAAAGGTTACCCAATGGAAGAGATTAGATAATGGGTTAAGGGGCAAGGGACTGTCGCATCAGGACGAAGAAGATTTGTTTAACTTAACTTTAATGAAAATCATTATAAAAAAATGCCGAAATTGTGGTACCATTAAAAAAGGAAAAAAAAAGATAATTATCAAAATTTCTTTTTGTCATAGAGTTTTGTGATACAGCACGTAAAACCATGGAATATAATTATTCCAATTTAAAAATCTAAGCCCGTGGGTGAAATTTGTCAAAATAAAATATTAAAAAAGTAGGGTTACTTATCATTTTGAGGAGTCAACTAATTCTGAAAATTAATTATAAGTAAACATTTTTGGCTGCAGAGAATTTTTCTTTTGGTTATTTTTACATTTAAAAACATCTGATTCTAACAATAAACAAATAAATATAAACATTTTAAACGTAAGTTTTACTCTTTTGGTTAAAAGAAGCTTAGTATTTTTGTTTTTTTAATTGCAGGAATAGTCCTATTATTTTCTAACCTAACCTTAGGTAACACAACTTTTTTATTTTTTTTTATTAAGTTACAAAATCCACCCCCAGGCTCAGCCTAATCCGAATTCTAAGTATGAACTCGCTAAAGTTTAACATCCAGAGTCTAGATGAATGGACTTAACCAAAGACAATTTTAGTTTTTACGAAAGACACTCAGCGTGGACGCTCGCTTGGCGAAATTCATAAAGCGGACATCCATCGGAAGACTATACGTACACATCGTAGGCAATTTGGCACTTTAAAAATTACCTAAATACCTGATTGGGATGGCCATATTTCCGAAACTAATAAAGTAAGATGTACTTAATGTGGTATAGATCTTTTTATTGGTAGTATACAGGGTGCTCCATTAAAAAATATACACTTTTATCCTACCCTGTATATTATTACTAGTATTACCATTAAAAAGATTTTTAAAAGAGCTTTAAGAAAATATCACATTAGGAACATCTAACTTTATTAGTTTTGGAAATTCGGGCACCTCAATCAGGTATTTGGGTAATATTTAAAGTTCCACCATTTTGTGATAGGTAAAGATATTGACTTAATATTCTAGGGTTATAAAGTACTCGTCAGGAGCATTAAAATGATGTACCACTTGACCCCCTTTCCCATTTAAACTTTATGACGTTTGTGTTGATGAGGGGAGGAAATAACCCTGAGCAAGTTAATTCTGACACAAAAATATGTCCCCCTAAAAATAAAAATTGACGTGTTTCTAAATTTTTTTGTGTGTACAAATAACAAAATTATTAAGGGTTCTAACTGGAATGCACTGTATATAAAATGTTTTAACTTATAATAGGTATTTATTATCCACTTTTATCAATTAACCGATGACGCAATAAAACTTTTCATTTTAGGAGCCATGATCTCCTCAACTAAAGTTATATTTGCTCGTTTATTGTAAATACTTCTAAAAGCATTTTACCCATTACTCATCAGTTTTAATTTGTCATCATCTACACAAGTCACGGTATATAACTTTAAGCGAAAAACAAAAACAGTTTCAAAAATGGTGAAAGAAGTGGTGATATTTGGTTCAACTGGTAAAACAGGACTATGTGTAACTCAAGCAGCAGTGGAAAAGGGACTTAAGGTTAAAGCTTTCCTTAGAGACCCCAACAAGTTACCCGAAAATCTTAGGGCTTCAGTAGAAATTATTCAAGGAAGTGTTTTAAACTATGAAAATGTTTTAAATGCAGTTAAAGGTACAGATGGAGTGATTGTGGCATTAGGAAAAGGAGAAGATCTCAGTCCAACCACAGATATGAGTGAAGGTCTTAAGAACGTACTTAAAGCCATGAAAGAATCTAATGTAGAAGTCGTTTCGGTTTGTTTATCAGCATTTTTATTCTTTGACATTGACTCCCCGCGAATTCCAGATAAAATGAAGGATATTACCAGGGATCACATAAGAATGTTTGAGGCTCTAAAAGCTTCAGACCGAAAATATATAGCAGTGTTTGCTCCACACATTGCTGACGACCCCAAGGCTGAGTATGTAGTGGAATATGATAAATACGTTGGTCGAAGAATATCCAAATATGATTTGGCAGACTTCTTGGTTGATTCTTTGGATTGTAGCGAGCATTATGGTAAAGTTATTGGACTAGCAGCAAAATCGTAGAATATTTGTGTTTTTGTATTTTTTTTACTTTTAAAGTAAATTTTTAATTTTAAGAATTCAGCTGTATTATTTTAAAATAGCTAATATAACGTCTTTTTAACTTGGATTATTTTTTTATTGCGTATTGTTATTTTTTTCTTTTTTTTTTATCTTTGGACAAACCACAAAGGCTAAAAGCCTAAATACTAACGTACTACTGTATTATCATTATCTTATATTTACATAGGTATTTTTTTAATCAATAGTAACAGTATTTTTTTTATTTTTGACATGTGCCGTATTTTTAATAAATTATTTTACGAGTATAAAATTGTATCATGTGATATGGTGTTTTAATTTAAATCTCCTTAAAACGAGGATACAAATACAATTTTTTCAAATTTTAAGATTTTTTTAACAGGACGTGAATAAATTATGGATTATTTAAATTTTTTCTAATATTATGCACACCATCATTTATGTTTCATGAAATCAATGCAGTCCGCATTTTTTATGGCTCATTCTGTAGCATGAATTCGCATAATTATATCGTCGGCTTGCTGCAAAAACAAAGTCACTTTTTTAATTTTACTTTTGATTTATCCAAACAATTATATGATATATATCTAACATTTTTAACAACATATTTTAATTCCAGAGACTTAAAACAATAAAATAATTTCTTAACGGAATTATCTAAAAAGCCATATTTTTTAAAATTTTATATTTCCAGACACTTGAATTTTTTACTTAATGATTTTTCGCAGCAATACGACGATATTAATATATATGACTATTTAGTCAACAGGATTGGTAGAAAAAACCAAAGGATTATCTTAGCAACCGTCAAATATAAAATATCAGGGGTAACTAAACATGAAAATTAAAAAATATATTTTAAATCATTCGTTTTTTTTTTAATAAACAAGAAGGCGTGTGATTTGTTTTTAAAATGTGTTGAGAAGGAACGTTATTCATTTATTTGTAATGTCATGGAGATTTCATATCCATATAACAATTGGAAATCAAAACAATTTAAAAGTAAGAAATATTGCAGGCCTTATTATGGCATTTCTACTAAACAAAAACAGCGCATATGTATCACCTATGAATTGTTTTGACATTTCCAATTGTTATGGTTATGAGGTCTTCATGACATTATAAACAAATAAACAACGTAACTTTCTAACAAATATTAGGAGAAAAATCACACGCCATATTGAAGTTAATAGAAGCAATTGATTACAATAATCAAAATTTGGATACTTTACACTTTTAAAATTCCCCAACATAGAGAGAAAACTATAAACTTAGCAACCTTGCACATATAATTTTTAAATCTTCATGTACAGTTACTCCTTTGCACAAAATTTGATTCTTTTATTTTTGACGGTTGCTGAGATAATCCACCGTTCCGGTTTTTTCTACTTACCCTGTATAATAAGTCAATATTTTACTTTTATTCACTGCTAAGTAATTATTTGTATCGACCGCGACTCCTCTGAGACAGTATTATTAAATAACTCAACTACTTTCTCTTTTTGTCTTATCTCATTGGCTATTAAGATAATTACGTCATCTTTTGTACATTTTTTTATATTAACCAATTATATTACGTATTTTTAAACAAGCCTGTAATAATTAGGGTCTGTTTTTTAATTGTTTTACAGTGCGTTACATTTATAAACTACTACCTATCAAAGATATATTAATAGATATAATATAATGTTGATGACGTACGCTTACAGTCTTTTTTAAGTAGTCGCGGGATCAGGCGCCGCCAAGTATTGACTTTAGCAGGGTGCAAACAAATGTGACCAAAAAAATAAAAATAGGGACTTCATGAGAAGGAATTGTACCTCTCGCCTACACATTCGACATTTTTACCTTACTATTTTTTTTTTCATGCGGGCGTGAAAGACCTTTGAGGAGCAAAAAGGTCGCTCACCTCAACAGGCGGCATGTTTTATAAGCATGTTCTATTGAGTTAAAATCGCGCGGGTATTGTAATAGACGGCCGGGATGTAAAGATTTTGAAGAGCAAAAGGCTTCACCTAAGAAAACTGTATGTGCTTTTTCTTACATTCTTTCTGTTCAAGTTTCGTCGGCACGGCATCTTCATTGCACCCCCACTGCTGTACACGACCTGCGACACCCACGAGTCGTTGAGCTTGTGCAAACTTGCTTTGCCGGCAATCTTACAATGTTTGACTGCATACAAGCTAATATGTTTGATACTAACTTAACTGAATTTGTTATCTCAACACTGGAAGTTAAATCAGCTACAGATGCTTGGCCTATCTCAAAAGCCGAGGCATGAGGCCCACACCAAATATATACTGCGTGGTTGTGCCAAAATCGGTGGCGTAACTACTGTGGGCGTGGGCGAGGCCCCGGGGCCTCAGCCTTGGGAGGGACCCCTTGGAGTTGTGTAGAGCCCCCGGGGTTAGTAAAAGGAAAATGTACAAATTTAGCTAAAGAAGAGGCAAACACCTTTTTTTGGACCGTACTTGCCCCTTTTGCCTCAGGGCCCTGGGTTAGGACCTAGCTTCGCCAGTGGATGTCATTGGGCTAAAGGGGAACTATAGTATTTAACAAAAGTTAGATTTTACAAAGAAGTTTGCATTAACTGTACCACAACAAGAACCACATTACAGATTTTGTAAAAGAAAAGAAACAGAGAGAAAAAGGCTGGCTTCATTATGGTCTTGTTTTGAAGTAACAGCATTGGGCGGAGCAGGCTCTCCCAGGACTGCAACAGGTTTGGATAACTGGAAGAAAACCTGTTTCAAAGAACAAGCTTAAGAGATGATTCTATTTTAGGGCTCAAAAGTATTTTCTACCTGGTTCTTACAACAAAAAAGGCTATTTATTCACAAGGTTTATATTTTGTTTAGACTGTCCTCGCTTAAGATCGTTTAACTCGTTAGATTACCTCAGCCACAATCACTCTGTACTGATTCTGCCAGTAGCACCTTACAGGCTGGGACTTATCAGCTGACCAGCCGAGCAGACCATTGCTGTTTAAAGAATCAGTGAACTCAATCATTAATTTGTCGACGGGAAAGAATTTTGTGCTGGCTTTGGGTTCTTGGAAGGTGTTTATAAAGTTTTAACGGCTGTTGACGAGAAGAGAAGCTGGCCAGGAAGCTAGATACAAACAATGAGCAATGCACATGATGTCTTTTTCATAATGAAGCACTACATGAAACCTTCTTTATGATCTCTCTTGCTGCTAGTTGCTAACTGTTTCTTCCAAACCAGGCTTTTTCGACAGCTCAGACCGTTTGTTTGGGCCCTGCCTTAATTCTTTGTTTGCTGGTTGCTGCAGACGGGCGCCAACGACCTGGAAGAGCACGGATGGAGGGAAAAAGCTTTACCTTTATTACATTTGACTGGAGAGGAACCAAAACGCTCTCTGTTTGTTTAGGAGTCAAAAATTGTTGCATTTGCAACATGACTGATGCATTCATGACTTGAAAGATGAAATCTGAAGAAGGAACCTAGAGTGTGGGGTGGCTGACCTGTGCTCTCTCTGAGACTTGACCAAACAATTTCTTTTACAGTTTGAACATGGGATTGGGTTGAAGATCGTCTAGTCAATTGGTTCCATTGGCACAGAATAGACTCTATTTAAAGAAAATTTAGGACTGACGCTGCAGGCATGATGCAGACTGGGGTTCGGGCCCATGGTGGACTGGAGGGACCGCAGAAATTCACGGGATCGGTGGTTACAGTGGAGTAAGTTGCTTTGTTTGATTGCTTCAAATAAGTTATTACGTTTTTATGATTTAAAAAATTCTTGATTTACAACTTCAGAGAATTCATATATATTCAAAAAAGACCTTCAGAGCAACTAATTGCTCAATTTTATAACTGACTTTAACCTTATTTGTTCGTTTTCTTTGCAAACAGCGTTACTCGAACACTTTTATGACCGTTGTGGTTAAATGCCTTCAGTCTCGGCGTTTCGGCTTAAACGTTTCTCATCCTTTATTTTAAACTCTTACGGTTTTATTGCTATTTTTAATTTGTGAAATCATTTCATCTTAAAGCCTTCCTCTTTGCATTCAATATTGCTGTTTCATGAAAGAAATTATCCCAGACTGTTACGTGTTGGCCACAGGCTTTGTTTACATTTGGTTTGCATTTTAGGTAAAAGGTAAAAAAAAGAATAAACTTATTACATATTCATAATGTTTTATTGCAACTCATTGATATCTAACAGCGGAAATTACTTTATTAACAGAAAGTAACCAGCAGGTACGAATTCAAGGGAGAACTTCATTTAATGTATGGATTGGTATGTGGAGGAACAAAATTATTGGACCTTTCGTTTACGAAAGGGACCTTAACTTCCGAACGATATCTAAATTTGATTAGGAATGATGTCTTAGACGCCCTAGATAATCAACTTTTGGCAGTATTTCAAGAAATATGGTGGCAGCAACACGGGAGCTCCTGCCCACAATGGAAGGGAAGTAGCTCAATTCGCTTTACCATATATTTCCTAATAAATGGTTTGCCAAGATGATTCGCTGAGAGCCCAGATCTTAGTCCCCTAGATTATTTCCTTTGGGGATATCTTAAAAACCGTTTATTTAAAAATGCACCTCACGACCTTTAAGTACTACGACAAAATTTGATAAGGAAGTCGCTGCCATTTCTGCGAGAACAATTAATCGAGCTGTATTAATAATACAAAGCAAAGAAGCAAGAAAATGCATCGAGACGGAAGGTTATCTCTTTAAACACTTATAATAGTGATTAAATTATGTTTATTTTTAATATGGGCATCAAGATAGTATTACAAATTGTTTATGTAAGCTGATTTGTTGTCTACCTTTTTGTATCTTATGTCTAATATTCATGAAATTTTCGGTTAATAAAGTAATTTCCGCTGTTAGATATTAATGAGTTGCAATAAAAAATTACGAATATGTAATAAGTTTATTCTTTTTTTACCTTTTTACCACAAAAACGTAGTTCAGGGCCGTATTATGATTAAATAAATATGCAATATTCTGGTGATGGAATTTTCTGTACGAAACGTCGGAAAATATCAAAGTGGCGATATATAGTGTTTTAAGAGTGATGAAAGGATTTAAATAAATTGAAAAAATATCAGGTCCGTATTTAAAAAATTAAGTTGATGATGGTCGCCAGAAGGCGAAACGTCAGATTCCATATTTAATCACACTGAATTATAGAGCAGAAAAAGTTGCCATGAAAACGTGTTTTCCATTTTAAGTTATCTTAACAAATATAGCCAGGAAGCAATAGAAGCCAAAATTGAAAATTCCGGTTTTTTTCGAATATCTTCGGAAGTACTCGGAATTTTTTAAAACGCAAAACGGGATTTTATTGAGCATTAAATTGCGCAACTTTGCCTTCATTTAACCGATCCTGTATCTCTTACGGTTTCCGAAATCCCAATGATGAGCGTCGAATTCGAGCCACCCTGAACAAGAAAAACAATGACATAGTATTATTATAGGTATATTGTATGCAGTCTTTTGCGTGTAATAAATTTTGTATGTCTAGTAATGCTACCTTCTTGGACTTTCAATGCCTTTTATTTTTAACTTAGCTGATACACGACGTTTCGGATGGCGTCTAGCCAGTTCCGGATTAACCCTATAAGCAAATGAAGCAATTGCTTAGGGCATTACGTTCCGGGAAGCACCACAAAGGGGGCACTAAAGATGTGAAAAGAGAGAGAAAATAGTAAAGACGTCGGTTCAGTGTTATATTTTTTGTTATTGAGCAAGGTGAGGACCTCTTTTTTTGCTATTTTTGGTAAGAAATACTCCTTCAATTTGTAATTTTTTTCCATTGCTCATCAAAAAATTTCTTGTCTAGGGGGTGACACAGGGGTCGTGTGCTTAGGGCATAATCCGGCACTTCGTCTAGCTCCAACCGTTTTCAAGTGATACAGCAGTAATCACTTAAAAACGGTTGGAGATAGAGACCATAAATAGACATCATCCAAAACGTCAAGTATCAGTTAAAAAATACAATGGTAGTCAAAAAAGTAATATTATTAAAAACGTAACATTGCCTAACACCTTTAAAAAACTGTGGTGTATTTTGCAAACATACTTTCGTTAAAATTGTATATAAAAAATAATTTTCTCTAATTTTGAGCTTTGTACGAGGACATTACTTTTGTAAAAACTTAAGTGCTTGTCTAGATTTTTTTCCCAATTTAAAAATATATAAATAAAAACATACCTAAACGAAAAACTTACGTCAACTCTGTTAGACATTGATTTTTTTAACTACATAATATAAAATTAATTACATAAAATTTTAGAGTCGTACTTCGTGTATTAGTTAAGGTAAATGCCAGCTTTTAGAATAAAGGTAAATAAAAAAATTTGAAACTTACCCAATTTAGATTTGCCTTTTGCTGCCTCATTCTATAAAACAAATATCCTGCTATAATTCCCACGATGTATGGCGTGCTTCTTGCATGAGATTTAATGTAGGTAAGCAAAAATCTGGATGAGTTTTAGGACTTCTAATGAAGTCCAAATAGAAGAACAAGACCGCGGGTCTTTCATTAATAAATACTATGACAAATGGAATTAATATTGAGGTAATAAAGATCAGCGCCAAGACGGTTAGACCTGTTTTCTTTTATAATAAATTAATATACTAAGAAACAATGCTACGATGAAGTAATGAAAGTCGCAGGATAAGTACCAGCTATGGACCATGCACTGAAACAAAAAAAATTTATTAGGCTACGGCTACGTACAACTGTCAAGCGGCGAGCGGAGAGTGTAGGTGCGCTGCCTGCACCGGCGTTACTACGGGAGGCCTAGGAGCTAGCCCTCAACAAGAAAATGTGCCTATATGGTATATGTGTACATATAACGTATTAACAGCGTCCGGGCACCTCCCAGGGTGTTGCCAGGACCCCGTAGGCCCTCTCCAGGTTTAATGGCTGCCCCTTGCCGCTTGAAACGAACAAATATTATTAGCAAAGCGTTTCTAGTTTCTAGTGTATGTAAACTGGTTTTAAACGCCTGTTTACCACAAAATATTGTTACCAGTACCCGCCACCAGTACAGGGATTTGAGAGTGACACTTCACGCTCGCCACTTTCGCTTGGTGTCGTATTAGCATAGAGTAAGGAAATTATAAGAGTTATCATGGAATATCCGATTTAAAGACAGGCCATGCGAAAACTCCCAATATAATTTTATTCGTTTCTCGTTAAAATACCGCCAGTTAGTCATTTCAGTAAGCTTACGTGTCTCCCCACCGCTGATGTTACACGAGGCGAGGCTTTAACCGACGCATTTAAAGTGTAAACTGGCAAAAATGACAAGCCTGCCGCAAAAGCGGTACTTTATTGTATTAGGTAGGTATCGCTGTGTAATCTTTTTAAAATTAAAAATTGGGGAAAAAGTTAGAATTAAAAAAATATGATTGAGTCTAGCTATATACAAGGGCTAACTGATAATTCATATGCAACTATACAGGGTTTTTCTAGAATGTACAGGGTGGTGCAATTTCGACTGTTTTAACAGAAAAATCGTATTTCCTGACCAAATAGAAAAAAATTGACATAGGTGTCAAAGGACGTTTTTCAATTATGGCTATTTTGAAAAAATTTCGTAAGTCCGTCATTTTTAAAAACATCCCAAAACAGTGTAAACATTCTTAAAGCACTTTTTTGAGTGAAATCCATTGGATTACTCAAATTTTTTAAATTATTTCTCTATATATAATATACAGGGTGTCCGGAAAAATGTGGGAAATCTCTCGCACACGTATGGAACAGATGAAAATAACACGGCAAGTTTCTATAAAATTTTTCCGTTTAAGCCCCCCTGCGGAGATATGATCCCCTAAAGGGGCAGCTAGAAATCGATTTTCGTGAATAACTTTTAAAGCGCTCTGTATAATTTGATAATATTTTAGTACGATGCATACTAGTAAAGACCTCTTAAAATAGTGCCCTTGAAACTTATGTCGCTTCTTTAGTTTGCCAGGGACGGACTAGTTTTCGCACATTATTGATAATATTTTTTACGCCCTGTATGGTGAAGACACAAAAGATATGTTTTTGGGTAGTTTAAACCTTTTGCTAAAAAAGGTACTCTTGTTTGACATCGATAAAATGGGCCGTTTTCGAGTAAAACATTATTTTATCAATAAGAGTTTGTTTTTGTTTAATAATACAATATTTTATTTTCTATGTAATTTGTAATTTTTGATTCAGTATTGAAGTCCTCTCGTAGCAGGTCAGGAATTTATTGTAAATGTTGTTAGGGAGATTGCGAAGTACATATCTAGGTACGAAAAAAGTTACCACCTTTCAGAACTTGTCAACTTTCACGTCGGTGACACATTCATTCTTTACTTCGATATTAACTTAACTAATTTTTGAATTTCGTCTTTGAATAAGTAATTGGAAATATGGAAAACATGTTTAGTGAATATGCAGACATGCACCTGATGTATGGTCTTGCATCTTGCAATGCTTTGGAAGCTAGGAGGTTATACCACGATAGATATCCTAATCGTATACTTCCCGATCATAAAACATTTCAACGAATTGAGCAACGTCTAAGGGAGAATGGTGGGCGATTCCATTTTAATAAAGGTAATACATTTACTAAATCCCTTCATACATTTAGGAAATTTTGGGAAAAGAAGTACAGACGCTGGTCGGGGAAGAATAGTACGTACAGCTCAATTAGAGGAAAATATTTTAAATGCTGTAGGTGACACTCCTTCAACAAGCACTCGAAAATTATCAGCGCAATTTAATACGTTGAAGACAATAGTACATGAAATTCTTAAAGAACAGCTTTTGTATCCATATCATCTGCAAAAAGTGCATGAATTGATTCCTGAAGACTTTCCTCGTAGAATGCAGTTTGCAAACTGGTTATTGAATCAGCAACGAAACAATGCAAATTTCATTAGCACGATTCTCTTCATGGACGAAGCAGGTTTTAGCAAAAATGGAATCATTAATTTACACAACTCGCAGTAATCACGTTTCACTGCGATCAAATAAGGAATAATGTTTGCCTATTCTGGCGGGTACAGCAGTCCTCAATTCGTCGGGCTCGTGAGTGTATCAGACTTCACGGAGGCCATGTTGAACCTTCTTACGAAGTTTTTAATCAAGCAGTTGATGTTCAGTTTTTATTGAATTTAATAAAAAATGTGGATGATAAGGGATTTCTTCCTCATATCAACCCCACAAAAATTAGAAAAACAAAGATTTTTACTCGAAAATGGCTCATTTTATCGATGTCAAACAAGAGTACCTTTTTTTAGCAAAAGGTTTAAACTACCCAAAAACATATTTTTTGTGTCTTCACCATACAGGGCGTAAAAATATTATCAATAATGTGCGAAAACTAGTCCGTCCCTGGCAAACTAAAGAAGCGACATAAGTTTCAAGGGCACTATTTTAAGAGGTTTTTACTAGTATGCATCGTACTAAAATATTATCAAATTATACAGAGCGCTTTAAAAGTTATTCACGAAAAATCGATTTCTAGCTGCCCCCTTTAGGGGATCATATCTCCACGGGGGGCTTAAACGGAAAAAATTTTATAGGAACTTGTCGTGTTATTTTCATCTGTTCCATACGTGTGCGAGAGATTTCCCACATTTTCCCGGACACCCTGTATAAAGCTAAGTTTTTTAAAATTTAAATCATAGTTGGCCATAATCTCAAAAAATTGCTTATTTTTTGCTCTTTCCAATAATGTATTATTCTTCATTCTTATCTTTAAAATTAAGCAAGATATTTCAGTTTTTTTATTTTTGCTTAACACTATTTTTTTCTTTTTTGGAAAGATTGAAAGATATAGTTTTTAAAGGAAGAACTATCGAAACACAGGAAGAGATGCAAGTAGCGACTAGACAAGCTTTTGGTGCGATTGGACCTGTTGAACTAGTAATGAAGTGAAAATAAGGTGTTTATTATGTATTAGGGAAGAAGGAGCCAACTTTTAACATCTACTTGAAATTAAGTATTTCCATAGGTTCTGGTTTTCATTTAAACTCGTTAAATTTGTTACGCCAATTTTTTATTATAATATTTTCATAAATATAAAGTTTGTAATTTAATTGCATTATTTTTTAGTCTGTGTTTAAAAGTTAACATATTTGCATGGCCTGCTTTAGCAAAAATGACAACACACACAACAACACAACAACAACACAACACAAAACAACTGGTATTCTATTTACCTGATTTTGACAAGTGCCGATTTTTTCCATGGCAAAAATTAAAAAACTAAAATGTCTTGGTCAATTGGAATGATATGTATGAATAATAATATATCATTGGAAAGGCAATAGGCAATTTTTAAGATCATGGCCAATTATGGCTTATATTTTAAAAAAACTAAGCTTTATTTATTTTTAACGAAACTAAAAATAACTTTTAAAATCTGAGTAGTTCAATGGATTCCACTCAAAAAAGTGCCTTAAAAATGTTTACACCGCAAAATGCCCAAAAATGAAAAACGCCTTAAATCTCAGATACCAATAGAGATTTCGGGATGCGGTTTTCACCATTCATCTAATTTCGGAAATCGAGCCCAAGACACCTATTTCAATTTTTTCTATCTGGTCAGGAAATACGAATTTCCTGTTAAAACAGTCAAAGTCGCACCACCCTGTACGTAAGCAAAAAGCCCTGCGCCTTGCCGCTTGAAACGAACAAATAATATTGGCGAAGCGTTTCTAGTGTATGTAAACTGGTTTTAAAACGCTTGTTACCACAAAATATCGGAGCCAGTACCCGCCACCAGTACAGAGATTTAACCCTGATACTCTACGCTCGCCGCTTTTGATTGGTATCGTATTAGGTAGGTATCGCTGTGTAATCTTTTAAATTTAAAAATTAGGGAAAAAGTTAAAATTAAAAAATATTATTTAGTCTAGTTATATTACTAGACTCAAATAATATATTGTATATACAAGGACTAATTGATTAATCATATTCAGCTATACAGGGTGTTTCTGGAATGTGTGTGTATAAGTGCTACCACAAATGATCTTACGTAGTTTACCTTAGTTAAATATTTTGTGTCCGAGTTGCATAATGTTAACTTTTATTTTATTTTAGCCAAATTGCGCTGTTTAAAAAAATGTTCTATTGATATTTTTATCGATAGCATACTTTATTCTAAATACATTTTTCAAATGACGTTTTTCTTACAAATAAAAAATAAAAGTAAAATTTACCCTTAGAGAAAAATCAAGTTTTAAAAGTATTTGCGTAAATTTTCTTTTCGTACATCAAATAATTTTTAGAAGCAAAAATTATTATTAAAAATAGTTTTTTATTAAAATTTGTTATTTATTTGTCCTCTTGTAAACACTATTTGTGGACAGCCTGTACACAGTACAAAGGGTGCCCTAACTCTATTGATACACGTAATGACTTTGCTCCTGTACACAATACAAATAAAAACTTAATTTTAATTATTTTTTCTTGCTACACTAATTATTGACAATATTGTAAACATACAGGGTGTCTCAAAAACAACCTTTTCATTGCCACGTAAGTTTTTTAATGAAACGCCCTGTATATTTTTAATTTAATTTACACATAAAATTAATAACAGATTTAAATAGCTTTTGTCAAAAAACCCCTAGCTACCGACTTTTGATGAAATATTCAAAACGTATTAACAATTTTCGGAAAAAAATTACTTTGACACCCTGTATCTGTTTTATTATTAACTTTTAAATATAGGTATGTTTAATTAAATCTTTATATTTTGGCTAAAGGAATCTGTAGCTTTTAGTACTAATAATTAGCGGACAAAATAGGGGATTATTTCATTTTATCCACGTTAGCACTTACTACGACTTATAAGGTTTTTTTTTAATTATTTTTTAACAAACAAAAATTATGTATAAAAAGAAAAGTTAAACCTAACTTCATTATTTATGACTTCATGGTTTGATGAATTTTTATTATATGCGAATTATGAATAAAAATAATGAAATATAGATACAATATTTATACAAATAATTTAAACAGACAGATGGTTAATTTAGTAATATCTTACCATATGATCAGCGTTTACATAATTGCTTATATACAATATGTTAGTCCACCAATTCTGTCTGCAATCGGCAACCTCAGGTGCTATTATTGTTTTCCACATTGCACCATGTCCAGTGAAGTCAAATAATGTTGCACAGAAGAAAATAACATAAGCATATAAAGGTGTCAGTCTAAAAATAATAGAATAAATAAATGATATATATAATAAAATTTACTATATACAGGGTGTTTCAGATTACGATGGTAATTCTTAATGATGAAAATCCTTAGGTGACTTTGGAGAAAAACTCCAAATAAACCTATGTCTTAATTTTAAGATACGGGGTGCTAAAGTTTAAAAATAAAAACATGTTTTTATATAATATCTTTTAGGAACCAACTATAAATAATTTCATACACCACTACTATGTATTAGGGAGCATTTTTCGAGGCACATAATTTTTTTATTTGTTTTTGGTGGCATTTGAGCGATATATGAATTTAAGAGGGCTTTTTTGCGATAACAAACGTAAGTTTCATATTTCTATTTGCTTTTGAGAAACTTTGATCTTTTGAGCTTTTATAAAAATCCATTCTTCTTTTTTCAATTACAGCTATTACGTATAATATCAAATATTACCCGAGAAAAAGCAATAACTTCTTCTCGGATATTACGTCTAAGGAGCATGGGACTTAAAACAATTTTGATTAGTGGCACAGGATACCCACCTATATTTTGACTCATTTTTATGGTAATTACCTTCGAAACAAATAAGGTTTTCTCAGAAAGCTTAAAGTTTTCTCAGAAAGCTTAAGGTTTTTTGAATTTTTTTATCATACCCTCGCCATTTGGTTGGGACGTTGTGACTTTTCATTGGCCGATTTTCAAATAAAGGGCATCGTTGTTACTTTAAATGTATATTCTATACTCTTAAAATTTAAACTTTTTCACTTTCAAAAAATCACCCTAGTGATGCAAAGTTTTACAACTTTTATTGTTTTTTTGTTGAATAACTTGTGGTCGTAGGAAAAATAGTGTACATTACTTGTGTGAAAATCACTTTCTTACACTCGTGGGTTTGTCGCACTCGGCTGACGCCTCGTGCAACAATATTCCCACTCATGTGAATTAGGTCATTTTCCACCCTTGTAATGTAATATACTATTTTCCTTTAACTTTAAAGAATGTCATTCTTATATGTCATGCAGTCAATTTTTAAAAGATCAATAAATCCATTATTTTACCAAAAATCGTTGCTTATGTTTCAAATATTTAGGATTAGGAAAAAAATCAAATTTTAAAGATATAAAAAAATATACATGGTGTACCATTTTTTTGTGACAACTGTGACATCCCACGAAGGCTTATGCCTAAATACCAGTGTACCCTAAGTTCCAGGTTATTGGATGTTTAACCCATTTTTAACCCTGTTCCGTCAACGTTATCCAAGCACTGAAACATGCAGTTTTTTACAGCACCTTTTAGACAACGCAGAAGTGCCACCATGGACGTAAGTTTAAAGTAACTACTACCTAGGATTGGCAAAATACTACATAAAGAGGCTTTGCATTCATTTTAAAATATATTTATTAATTTTAGGTATATTACATGTCACAGACAACTACAATAATTTATAATGTTTCATTGCTTCGGATAAGGTAGTGCGTCTCCACCGCAATGTAGTCTGGGTGAACTTTTCCACCCAGGGGGCCGATGTTAACCCTTAGAAACTGCATGGTGACCGCGTCGGTAGTTAGAGGGCTTTTTCCGATTGACTTCTAAAGCCATTAAAGATTTTTTTCGTGTTGTTGCAGAATGATTTCATGATTGATATTTTTGTTTCTGTTGGAAAATTAATACTACATAAGAAATTTACTAAAAAAACCTGTTTAATATTATAATTCGGTGTTAATAGGTTTCCCAAAGCAGCTAATACAATGCCACGGGATTCTATTCTGAGGTAGGTATTATTTTGGTTTAAAATAATGTTAAGGCTTTACCATTTCTATCTGTGAGGTGACGAGCTATTAAAAACCCGGTGGAGGGAACCGAGATTCGAACCTAGGTCGCTGCGGTGAGAGGCTGGTGTGTTAGCCCCTACACCGAGCTTAAAATAATAAAGTTTTCCAATTTCGGAAAAGTGGCCATTTTGTTTTTGTGCTATCAAAATGTCACAACTAAATGGAAAGGATATAACTAATAAAATAAACAAAAATCTAAGGCTTCCTACGAAAACGAGCACCCTGTTAAACGATTTCCCATTTTGGATATAGCAAATTGTCTTAGATATAGCCAAAAATTATGTATACATTTGAGCCACTCAATAAAATTTGACGTATAATGTGATTCCTTAACCGCACTAAGTTGTTGCCTAGTTATCGAAACCAGAAGCGATTTTTCAAATAAGTCGGCAGGAAACTGTACGTTGCGTCGTCCCGTCGAATATGGCAAAAACCACATTTTTTAAAGTTAAAAGCGCAAAACCAGTTGTCATAGGATTTAAATGAATTTGTTAGTGTTGGAGCCGACTGACACAATAAAAAGATTCCATTTTATATATTTTTTTATCCCAATTCTTTTTACGTCAGAGGTCATACAAATTAGAAACATTTTTTTCGTACACCCTGTATAATAAAGTAATTCCTCTGCACGGTAGTAAATTAAGCGCTTGTAAAATAATAATTTTGTGTGTTAAAAACACTGATCTCGATGGATTGCTAATATTATAACCTGCGCGAAACAAAAGTTACATTTCATTGGCAAAAAACCGGTTTGTACGCAAGCCAGTTGAGGGTAAACGCACCCGGACCCAAAAAATCTATTCGCATTATTGAAAAGAATGTGTTGACCGCGTCCTGGTTTTTTGTTCGAAGTACGGTAGCTAATGAGCGTTACGGTCAGACCGCGGACGAAGGGTACGGGGTGCCGGTGTTTGTATTTTGCCACGGCTTTTAAGTGCGCATGTTCGTCCACCCACTGCGCGCGGTCGTAAAAACCCGAAAAATGCTTTTTGCCACTGCTGATCTAAATGTAGGTTATCTATGGTTAAAAATTACTGGTTGTAAATGTATGTATCTCTATTTGTGTACTAAAAAATTATTTTTGGTCATATTTACAAAAATGTTAAAACAGTATGTTCAGCGATAGTGCCAAGAAGAGAAAAAAAACCGACCAAATTTTTTCTAGTAAAAGTGAGGAAAAATAGTAGCATTTATTTTTTGTTTTAAATTATGTTAATGTCAGAAAAAAAACAATCATAGAACTTGAACTGTGTTAAAATGAAATAAGTTATTCCACACAAATCCACCAAAAATGTTTCACGGTACTTAATTTAAATAAATCAGATTGAAGTAAAAATTGCTAAAAGTACTTTCTGATATCAAAGGAGCAAAACTAAGAACCTAAATTTAATTTTAAAACTATTATACCTAATAAGATATTATTATGAATTTAATAAAGCTGATAAAAACTTTTAAATATTAAAAAAATCAGTAATACTTTAAAAGTGTATGTAAAAAGTTGTTTGAAATAAAAAGAGAAATTTAATGGTATCATTAGTTTGTGACCTTAACTACAATTTCAAGGTCATATTTATATTAATTTTTTTAAATAAGAACCAAAAATCGTTTTGTTAAGAATCTTAATCTACGTACAAAAATGAGCAACTTATAATCACAATTTATTTTTGTTAAAATGTATTTTTTAGCATCAATAAATATGTTTTCGATGTTCTATTTAAATTTGAATTTGCCCCTTTATTTCAAATAAAATTTACTTAAAACATTTTTCTCTAAAATGCGTCCTAAGAAAATGTTCTTATTTTTTATTTTACTTGTTTATATGACTTTTTTCTCAACCAGCATTTAAAAGAATGTTTATTAATGGTAAAATATTCATTTTTAAATATAAAATTGCGATCATTCTTGTTACTTCTGAATATAAATATCATAAAGAAATGGGTTCTTAAAATTTATTATCTAACATTAAATTAAGTTAAAATCGGATTAAAAGAAGTGTTTTATGAAAGTTTCTTATTTTTGTACGTAAATTAAAATATATATATAAAAAAATTGGGAATCCTATTTAAAAAACAAAGTGGATATGGAACCAAAACTAGTGATTAGATTAGATTAGATTAGATTAGGAGGTGGATTGCATATCCTCTAACACTGCAACCTGCTCAGGTTTATTGTGTGTCCTCCGTTCATAGGTTAGAGCACGCTATCCAAGCCGGTCTGTTTAATCAGACTCCACAAGCTTGAAACTGCCCCTTGGTATATCTTGCCGCTTTAGGTTTTTCTTCACCCAGCCTTGCAAACCGCAGACGACAAAGGGCGTCGCAGTAGCACCATACGTGTTCTGCGGTTTCTTCCTCCTCCTGGCAGAATCTACATAGGTTTTCTTCTGCCAGGCCCATAGTTTCCAGGTGTTTATTCAGTCTGCAATGACCTGTCAGTTGACCCACTATTATTCTTACTGCCTTCCGGTTATAATTCAGAAGGTCTTTTGTAAATTCTGGCGAGTAAGCCTTGATGAACACTTTCGCCTGACGCTGTCCTGGTGTTCTCCTCCACCAGTCTTGTGATTCCCTCATAATCCATGATCTAATGGATGACCTTACCTGGCATGATGGAATACCACAGTAGGGCTCAGGACCTACCATTGTCCTGCCAGCCCCCTCCTTTGCCAATTTATCAGCTTCTTCATTGCCTTCGTGGCCTTCGTGTCCTGGTACCCAGGCAATGGTTAGCTTGTTGGACGCACCCACCTCTTCCAGGGAAATTACGCAGTCCCGCACCAGCTTGGAGCTGATTTTGCATGAACTGAGTGCCCTGATGGCTGCCTGGCTGTCCGAATAGATTACTATGGTTTTATCCTCATAGCTCCTTCTGATGATTTCCCTAGCACATTGTTCTATGGCTACAATTTCGGCCTGGAACACAGTAGGGTGTTGTCCGAGACCCAAGTTTATTTTCGTCCTTGGTTTGTCCCCATATATACCTGCTCCAACTCCTTGGTCTGTTTTGGAGCCGTCTGTATACCAGATTAGGTCGGCTTTAATGGGAGGCCCTGCCACCCGTCCTTTCTGTCTGGTATTAAAGTTTGAAAACCTTTGTTTAGGCAGTAGCTTGGTACCATTTTGTCTGAAGGCATCTCACACACTGAGTTGACTTCTTGGTCCTCCTTGAATCTCCATTGTATGGCCCTTTCCTGTCTTATGATAGGACTCTGGCCTTGTTTGAGACGGTATTGTACCGCTTTCACTTCACCCTGTTTGTAGATGTGAAGTGGCGGTAGATTAAGCAGCGCTTCCAGTGCTGCAGTAGGGGTCGATTTCATGGCCCCCGTAATACATAGACAAGCGAGTCTCTGTATACTTTGTAATTGCCTTATTGCCGTCTTTTGTAGCGTCTTTGCACCCCAGGCAATTGACCCGTAGGTTATCATTGGTCTGACGACCATTTTGTATAACCACAGGTTCATCTTCGGACTGAGTCCCCAATTCTTTCCACAAAGTCTTCGGCATCTACCCAGGGTAGTTCTTGCCTTCTGAGTGACTTTGCTTAAGTGTGGTCCCCAGGTTAGTTTTTGGTCAAAGATGACTCCTAGATATTTAACCACTTTTGAAAAGGGGATTTCCACACCATTGAGCCTGGAAGGTCTTAGTCCTTCAAGCGCTCTTCTTTTTGTGAAAAGGACGGTAATTGTTTTATGAGGGTTGACTGAGAGTCCCTCCTGTTTGCACCATTTGTCAACGGCTAAACTAGCGATACCATTAAATTTTCTCGTTTAATTTAAACAACTTTTACTTGACACATTTTCTTCTTAAATGCGCTATTTTCGTATTATTTGCCTGTCTCTGGTTAAATGGACCACCCTTTGTACTTATTTGTAGTTTAATAGTCAACTTACAACCTATCTTTACCTATTTATAGCATACAGTACCTTATATATCTCATTACAATAACAAAAGCTGGGTTTAAAAATTTCTTTTCCCATTGTACCAAAAGACAGTAAGTTACTAGGAGTCCACTAATAATGAAAAATGAATCAACAAACAAATCTCCATGGAAGAAAAGGGTGCCAAAAAACGACCTGTATTGCTAAAAAAATAAAAATTTTAGTAAGTAAAACATTTTTCCTAACATCTTTTCACTAGGTAGATTGCTTGAATATACAGTGATAGGTGTTGCAAGAGGACAAATGAACTAAAAATTTATGAAATTTTAAACTTCCTTTTGGAAAAACTGGCCCCGTGGTCCAAAACTAGAAAATACGAAATTTTACTTTAATTTGTAATATACAGAGCGAGTTATAACTTAAAATATGAAAATTGACCAAGAGTAAAAGTACTTTTATTTTTTAAAAATAGATCAAACTTGTACAGGTAAATGTTGTATAGAATTAAAATTTTGTGTCAAAATTTAAAGTTCAAGAATTCAAATAAAAAAATATTTTAGTTAATTTTTTACATTAATATTAACATTTTTAAAAAACTTGGCTTAAGACAGCGAATTATAAAAAAAATATATTAAATTTTTTTCTAAATTTTGCTTCCTCTTGCTAATTTTTGGGTTGTAATGCGTAATATTAAAAAATCGACAATTACATTTTTTTACTCTTATGCTTCAAGTTTAAATGTTTACACAAGATTTAATTCTCTACAAAATTTATTTATACAATATCGTTCTATTTTTGAAAATAAAAGTATGTAGTCAGCTCCTGGGCATTTTTCATATTTTTAGTTATAACTTGCCCTGTATAATACCAATTTAGGTAAAATTTGGTATTTTTCTATTTTGGATCATGCGACCAGTTTTTTCAAAATTTTGTTTTAAAATTCAAAAATGTGTGGTTCATTTGTCCTCTTGTAACATCTATCCTAGGACACACTGCAGAATTATTAATTTTAAAATTATTAAATTTAAATAAAACTAAATTAAATTTAAAAAAATCCAAGTATTACTATTTTAAGATAACGAGTTTTCTCGTAAAACATTGTAATTAGCAAATAGTATGAAATTAAGTTAACAATGGAATAACGGTGTATGCCACCTAAAATAAATATTCCACCATAAATAAAATACTTTATTTTACACTTTTGCCAATATTCAAAAGGCCAACATTACACAATGATATACTGGGTTAGTAAAAAGTACTGCAACTTTTACATATTTTTAAAACCACCAAAGCTACATTTACCAAATTTGGTATCTGAAAGATTCTATTCTATTCTACTGTTTTTCTTGGGTTTGGTCCTTTCAGGTCCAATCCACCAGCTCTCCCCTTTCGGACTATGCTTTCCAGGGCTTCGTCGGCGGAAAATCTGGATAATCGAGCTCGTAGCTCCCAGAAATTCCAAATAGAAAACAACAATAATTCTACAATCGATGCAATGCATAAACTGTCGGCTGTCAAGCCAAGAGCCGCTACTGGTGTTACGTATAACCTTAACTTTCACTGCTGTTAGTTCCTACGGCACGCCTATCTATTTCCCGCCATTCGAGAAATACCTCGTGTTCACTACTAAACAGGATACCATCAGCTTATAGAAATCTTCGCTCACAGCGCTTAGCTCCAGAAGAAAGATGCCGTCAATTTAGCGTGAATCTTTCCTTGATCCCCGAAGGTAAAAACGTCCGTACGGCACCTCTAACCGCCACCCGGGAAGAACTTTGTAGTTCTCTACGCACGTTCGCACTGTCCGGAGGTCAAACAAAGAGTCGTATCTGAAAGATATCGGTCAAGAATTTAATAGTAATATCGGCACCGCTGCCAGATTTCCCAGTTTTGTGCTAAACTTATCTTTTTCGTTTATTTTCATTGCAATAAATTGCGCGATTTAATAAGTTCACAAATTTTTAAAACATTTTAGGTACAAAGTTTTAATGCGCTCGAATATCTCTAAAACCGCTTAAGCTGCGTTTACAAATTTTGGTAGGTTTCTAGGCAAGTACAATTGAACAGTGATACTGTCTTTGTTGACAGATTTTTCGGTTTTGCGCCACACCTAATATTTTTATATTTTAAATGGAATGCCCTGTTTATTTTAGTTGAAATAAAGAACCGTGCCAACTTAAATAAGATTCAAAATTTTCAAACTTAAATCTTTTACATTTACCAAGATATGACAACATCGCAACTTTATTAAAATTTAGCAATAATGCTAATATTACTTACGTAATAATTAGGTATCCCTAAAAACCCCTTAATACCAAATTTTGTAAACACGGCTTTAGCGATTTTAAAGATATTAAGGCAATAAATTCCTTTTGCTGAAAATGTAGTGTATCATATCCGGGCCACAAATAAGGACAGAAATTTAAAAATTTAGAAAGTTACTAAATTTGATTCGCCCAATTTTATGCAACAAATATAAATCAAAATCGAAAATCTGAAAAAATGTAGGCGTAGCACAAAAATGAAAAATCTGGCAACAGTACCGATATCACTGTTTAATCCTCAGGTTCAAAACACCTTTGGTACCAAATTTGGTAAATATAGCTTCAGCAGTTTTAAAGGTATTTCAAAGCTTTTTACTAACCCAGTATAGGTTTGTGTCCCTCCTAAATAGTTAAAATAATGTAAGTTACAACGTTATTAAAGCCAACTCTTTACTTTTTAAAATTTAGACACAAAGTTAACTACACTTTTTCCTATTATTTTATACAGGGTGTTTCACAACTTATCTGACAAACTTTAAGGGCTAATTCTACAACAAAATATGAAAAAAACTTCATAAATACAAATGTCCTAAACGTCTTGGTTTTGAAACTACGGTATGTTATTTTTTTAAATATTGTTTTGTTTTTGTAATAATTTTTATACCAATAAAGATATAAAAAAAAGTGTGTAACGCCTTCTATGCACCAAAAGACATTTTTGGCTTAAAAGAAAAATATTAAATTTTTCCAGTGTTGTCCATAAGAGGTTTCCGTTTAATATTTTTAATAAAAAAATGGTACGCCACGGCATGTTTCTGAAATAAAAATAATTTTTAAAATTCCCATTAGGTTTGAAACAAATTTGATCTCATGACTTTTTATTTGATGTACGGTTTTTCGCGCAAATATAGAAAATCCATTTCTCCGCATGGTCGTTTCGTATCAAAAACATCAAACTCTACTGTAAAAATCACCCTTTGTTATTTATTTTTTAATTAGATAGGTATGTGACCATGCAGAGAAATGATTTTATTTATTTACGCGAAAACCGCGCATCAATTAAAAAAGTCAAGAGATAAAATTTATATTAAACTTGGTTGGGAATTTAAAAAATATTTTTATTTTAGAAAAATGCACTGGGTACAATTTTTTTCTTTAAAAATATTTACCTTAAACCCCTCATGAACGACACTGATAAAATGTTTTTCTTGTACCCCAAAAAATGTCTCTTGGAGCATAGGAGGTGTTACCCAAATGTTTTTAAAATATTTATATTAGTAAAAACATTTATTACAAATAAACAATATTTTTTAAACATTTTAACATCCTTTAGTTTAAAAACAAAGCCGTTTATGACGTATTTTCCTATTTTTATTGTAAATTAGCCCTTAAAGTGTGTCGGATAAGTTGTAAAACATTCTGTATACCACATAATAATAAAAAATGTATAAGATACCAAAGCGGTACTAAGGTATTTAAAAATCCATATATTTAAATTTCAAATGCAAAATAATATATTGTACCTTGTTTTATCGTATCTCATTTAAAAGAAAATGTTTTTACCTCCTCCACTGTATTAAAATTAAGTATGGCACTACTTAAAAAGGTACCAAAGCGATGATCCGTGATGATCATACAAATGCAAAATACCCTCATTCCATATAATACTCTTAGAGCTGGGTTTGAATCTTCGCTCCTTCCTAATTTTGGATAATTCTTTTTATTGAAAATGATATAAGAAGATTTCTTAGAGGTGAACCTAAAAAATAAAAAAACTACTGTTTTAAAACTGGTAACAAAACAAACTTTACAACTGCTTAATTTTATACTTTGTTAAAGCCAAAAGTTAAATTTATCTTTTTGATAATGGTTAAGGTTTGTTTCAAGTAAAAACCTATACACGTTCAGCCACTTTAAAAGCTTCATAAGCAAGTTTTGCCAATATGTGGACAGGAGATGGTCTAAAACGTGTGGTAACACTTACAGGTAGAAATGAGACAAGGAACGCCGGCATAATAATTGGTAAATATAGCCTGATACAGGGCATCGGTCTCGCTTTAATTGGCTATGAGCCTTTAAAGTGGCTAAACTTGTATATTTAAACGCTACAAGTTTTTTAGAAAGTTCTAAAAAGAGTTGTACGGGGTGGCGAATTTTCGTTAACCTTGCAGGGTATAGCGAAAAGTAAAAGAGATAGAAAAATTGGGATTGCGCTATTTTGATTTCAATTTTTGAAACAAATTCAAAAGTGAAAGTAAATCAAGGCTAACGTGATTTCTTTTGAAGAAATAGAGTGTTTTTCAAACTTTGCCAATTTCCAATCCAATAAAAATAGGATATATAACATTTTTACTTTTTAAAAGCTCTTTAATAGATCTTTCGGATGGTGTTAAAATTGTGTTCCAATAAAAAAAAACAACTTTGTGTTACATCTTTTAAATAAAAGTCAAAGGCATAAAGATAGGTTCGCCACCGAATTCTACGGAAAAAACCCTAAAACTTTTCTATTCACATTTTTTTCTATCTCTAGTATATCAAGCGGGTTACAAGTGCCTAACTCGCTACAAATAATAAGACAAAAAGTTACATTGGAAATAAATTTTAGGGGTTGAAAATAAAGTTCCTATAAACATAGGTCCGAAAATGCATAGTTTCTAAGATACAGGGTGTCCAACATTTAGGTTCAACATTCACGTTCTTTAATCTTCAGTTGGCCTTCACTTTTTAATGTCATTAGATGGTCCTTAAAAAGTTAAGATAGGAAAGTAAAATTAATTTTGCTCTATCTTTAACTGTTTTTGCTCAGTAAATCGTCAAAATTCAAAAATTCCGTCCCAAGAAACATGCAATAAAGTGGTTTTTATTTTTTTCTCAGGAAAACGAATCAAGATACAAAAAAATTTCAAGAGATAAAAAAGTTGTATTTTCAGTTGCTTATTCTAAAAAAATAAAAAAGTTACAAAAAGTCAGTGGCGTACATTTTTTTACAATTAGTTTCGATAAGATGTCCCGTGAGACGCCACTGGACTTAATAATTTTAATTTAATTATGCCTAACTTTGGCCCTTATTACTAGAAATAACACTGAAAAATTTCAAGAAAATCGGTTACAGGGTATTCAAGATAATTACAAAAACCTATTTTATTTAAAAAGTTTAACACCCTGTATCTTGGAAAGTATGCATTTTCGGACCCATGTTTATAGGAACTTTTTTTCATATTTTTCAATGAGGAATCACCTCCTTTAATGTTCTACACTTATTTAGTTACACCCTGTATAATAAATGTGATATTTCTTATAACTTTTAAGGGGACCTTGCAATAGATAATAAAATATACAGGATGTTTCATTAAAAAATTATAACTTGAAATAAAAAGTCAATGGAAAAACAGGTCCGCCACTGAATTCTACGTAAAAAGACCTAATACTTTTCTATTTACTTTTTTTTCTATCTCTAATATTAAGCAAATTACAAGTGCCTGGCCAAGTTGACAAAATTTGAAATACATTCTGTATCCCCAAAACGAATTAGCTAAGCCATGATTTACTTTCACCATTGAATTTGTTTCAAAAATTGAAATTGAAATTGTGCAATTAGATTTGTTCTATCTCTTTTAGTTTTCGCTATACTCTGCAAGGTGGACAAAAGGCACCACCCTGTACTTACTACCCTTACTTACATGAATGATTCATTGGTTAATGCGACCTTTAAATACGGCTTTTTTATTGTTTTGTTACCCATATTTTCTACATTTTTTCATCAATAAATTATTCTTTTGGTGAATGCGCTTATATTTAACTGCTACGCATTTAAGGTCGGACCTTACATAACCGCAATGGGCCCGTGGTCGTACGTTTCCCTGGTGAAATAAATTGGGGATGCGGTGCAAAAATTGCAGTAATATGAGTCAATTATACCACGCTTTAAATTACACCTGACCATAAATTTAATCTTTACAAGCCGTAGGCTCAATGACCTTTATCATCATCAATGCGTAGGCCTAATATCACCGGTCCGAGCCCGACCACATACCCCGCACCGCATTTTAAGAAGTAATCAAACATAAGTTTATTTGATTTCTTATTAATTTTAAAACATTAAAAAACAAAAAATAACAATGTATTCGTAACTTTTACTCCTATATTATTTGCCAGATGTAACAATAAAATTATTTTTTTACTTTTTAATACTCATTAAATCGCTTTTTCTTGTATTGTTTGTTTACAAACACTAACCTTTAACAACTGACTTTTATATTTTATACGTAATGAAGTGAAATCAAAGGTGACGCCCGTAAACTCAAAGCCTTGTTTGGGGAACATCGGCGCTATCCGTTTCACGTATGATTTCATTTGCTGGGCATGTTTCATACTGTTTCGGTCGTGCTACGATACGGGTCTTGTGGGACATCGGTGCCGTTATGTGTACTTAGTTTGGAAAAAGGAAACAGAGATAAGTAGAAAAATTTGTTATATCATAATAAACAGATATACATATATAAAGTAAAAGATTTAACTTAACAAAAATGCTTTGTATATTTGTGAGGGCATAAAAAGTGCTTTTGAATTTTTTCGAAATAATTTGCTCCACTTTCCTCTATCACCGTGGAATCGGGCTTGGTGCGGTTATGTGTAACCCGACCTTAAAACAAGTAAGGCGATGTGTGACATTATATTTTATTTTGTTTTTTATTATACAAAATGTTAAGAAAAAAAATATATTACTTTTTTAGAATTTTCAAAAGTTCATTAAATTTTAGTTGGATGTAACAGTAAACAGTCCAATAATTTAAGGGTATGCGGTAGATTTAGCTAATTTGAATTTGGTAATACTAAACTAAAAAATTAATATTCTTTAAAAATATTATTTAAATAATATTTTATTTAAAGTAAAACAATAAACCCATATAAAATATAAATATTATTAAGGTAAAAACATACCACCAAACAATTTTTCTTCGTTTTTCCACATTACATCACATATTGTGGAAGCAATCACAAGGATTATCAGAATGGCTGTCACCAATCTGAAAAAAAATGCAAATAATTACAAGCACAAGCAAAGTTAAGAACAACGTTATGTAGAGACAAGCTTTTTGCATTTACTTGTCTAGTAAATTGTGCAAATTATTTATAAAAACACTGTCAAATTTATTCATATACCAAAAACAACATTTTTAAAAGTCTCATCAGGAAGTGCTTAAAAAAATTCTATACGTATTCTGCATAAAAATCTTGAAAAAAAAACTAGACAGATCTAGTTAAAGTACTTATTTAACTTTACAAGACCTTAGCGCCTTTACACACTAAGCCGGTTTTGACGGACAGAGAGATAAAAAAATTTGTGCCTTTACACACCAAGCCGGTTTTGACGGACAGAAATATAAAAAATTATACGAAGCCTTTGAGTTTGCCGACTTTCCCCGTTCTCTGCGTATGAAAGGTTTCATTTGACTACATACGCTTCGATAGCGTTGGTCCGTCGCCCGTATTTCCGTCTTTCGCTAATATGAAAAGGCAGGAAGACTTTGAGTTTGCCGACTTCCCGTGTTCTCTGCGTATAAAAGGTTTTATTTGACTCCATACACTTCGATAGTGTTGGTCCGTCGCCCGTATTTCCGTCTTGCTAATATGAAAGGGCAGTTAGAGTTAGGGTTGATTCTTACTATATGTTTCGTATACCGCCAAGTTCCGTTAGCATTAAATATTATTAGGGTATATACGCATCCACCAAAGCAACAATTAGGAACTTTTTTGTTTATGTTGGCATGTTTTTAAAAAGTTCCATAATGATCCAGTAAGTTGAGCATGGTTTCAACAACAAAATAAAAATGTTTCCGGGTGTTTCGTGTTTCGATTTCAAGGCGATAAGATAAAGGGAAAAGTCGAAACAAGTTGGATCAAATTTAGTTGTTGCTGCGGTGGAGATATTTAATTCTCAAAGCCTCGCAAAATGCAGACTTCCACGACATTGTATAAACGTTAACAATGATTAACAAAAACTAAAACTATTTCTGACTTCAGTTGCTTTAGTGGAGACAAAAAGTTGAAACCTGTTGACATTTGTTCCGCAATTTTTGGAACACACTGCAACATTTAGTAACAAAAAAGTTCGTCATTGTTGGTTTGGTGGATACGAACCTTAACACGCACATCATATTCTATAAGCCAGGGTTCCTCAAACTTTGGTCTCCACGTACCCCTGTTGAAGTTTCCAAGTAACAGCAAATTCCCTTAACTCAACTAACTAATTAAATCCACCCACCCCTCAAAAATACAATTCAATTGACTGTTGAAGAAAATATTGTTTATATTTTTACTATGATTAATTAAACTAGAACTTATGCTCTTGGTTGTGACCGCAAATGGGTTACGAATCCACCCATTCTTAGCAATATCAATATCTGGAAAAAAAGAACAATTTCATTCTTCATTTTGGATACACGGAAAAGTCGTTCGTCGTGATAAATTTATACAAAAGATACAAAACATTCAAAGATATTTGATCTCAAGCAAGTTTTCCAAAATTCTATTTTTTTTTTTGCACTGGCCCGAGGCAACACTGGCGATAAACGATGAAATCAGTCACGCGCGCGCACCCTTTTGTACCGCACGTGTCTGCTGGTCATCACGCTACCGCTACCATTGCGTAAATCTTGTCGCGAACCCTCTGCCATAAAAGAACTGAGATAAATTACCCGTATTTAAAGCCTGTAAAATAAAACGGCGGATCGTGCAGATACCGGCTTCTAGTAATTTTATTTTTTAATCTAGCTTTTACTACTATTGGCAACATTGTCACTTGTCACTCGTTATTCTCAATTCTGTCATTCAGATTGTGGCATATTTTGTGTTTCTTGGAATTTTAATTCCATTTTTGCCGATTTTGTGATTTATTAAAAGTGATTTACAGAAAAACATTTAATTATTGAACAATGCCGACGCGCTGTTTAGTGCAAAGTTGTTTTAATACTTCTAACAACAAAGGATGCGATGTTACGTTTCACCAGTAAGTAAAAAAAATATGGTATTATTAGATTTGGTAATTATTTACAAACCGGACGCATCGCCGATTTTATTAAGATTTGGTGTACGCTGCTCACGAATTAAAAGAATTTTTTGTCCAATTTATTTTCGAGATATCAATTATCACACTTGAATTGAAAACTAACCTAAATTCGGCATATTCCCCATTTTTTGCAGACAATTCTTGAGTTTTCTCTAGATTGACAATTAATATTTGATTTCCACCTCTTAAAAACCCATTTTTTTTTTATTTATTTTAACCATTTTTGCAAAGCCTTTCAGTAAAACTTAACATTTTTATGGAAAAAAGGGAAAAAAAGAATAATGGGACTCTAAGAGGTGGAAATTAAATATTTAGTGCCAAATTAGCTTTATGTCAAAAATTGCTTGCAAAAAGAAGGAGAAATATAGTGAAAATAGGGTAAATTTGGTTTTTAAGTTTAAAGATGTATGTATATCTCGAAGACAAAACGTGTACAACAAAAAATCCTTCAGAATCGTAATCAGCGCCCCAAACTTCAACAAATGAAAATTATTAATACCTAGAAATTATCTTTTTTTAAAGACTACCAACAAGTCCTCATAGAAGGAGGAAATGGCTTATAGCGGTTAAAAGAAATCCCGATCAGGTATATGGCAGAAATGTAGTATGTTCTGCACATTTCTTGCCTCAAGATTTTGTGCAGTGTGGACGCCGTAAAAGGCTAAAATTCACAGCATTGCCCTCCCAAAATCTACCTACTGTTATATCTGACAAAAGAAAATATCATTTTGAACAACCTTTGACAACTTTAGGTAAGTAGAAATAATTACTCTTCTTTTCATTTTGTAAATTAGTAATCTTTGATTTTAATTAAAAAAATGGTATATTGCTGTATGTAAGTCTGTAGGTACCTACAGTTTTTTAAAATTTACAACAATAATGACTAAAATAGTCTCTATTTAAAATCTGGTTGCCAGTTTTATACAGTATGTCCATGGATGGACTTTACAATAGGACAAATGAACCAAAAATTTAAATTTTACAGAAAGTCGTGTAAGTATGGCAACTGCTTTTTCTTTTAAAAAAACAAGATTCACTTTGGAAAAATTTGTTATATTTTGTACAGAGGCTCCAAAATTATAAAAATGTGATGTACCAAGACAAAACTGCTTTTATTTTTAATAATTCGGCAAAATGTCAAATAAAAAAGGTTTTTAGAATTGAAAGAGGACCCTAAATCTAGAATTTCTAAGCAAATAAACAATTTTTTAGTATCATTTATTTTATTTATGTTTTACAACAATTTTACATAATTTACCTGATTTTACATTTTTTTATTTAAATATATTGACAAAGTTCGACATTAATTATATCGATTATTAGAACTAGGTAAATGATACAAAAAAATAATATTATTTATTTTATGTAAAATTTTAGATATTGGATTCTTATTCAATTCTCTTTTTATTTGACATTTTGCTGAATAATTAAAAATGAAGCCAGTTTTGTCTTGGTCCATTCTCACATTTTTGTAGGTTTTGGAGCCCCTGTACAAAACAAAACAACTATTTTAACGTAAAGTTTGTTTCTTTAAAAGGCAAAAGCTGTTGGCATACACAAACATTTACGTTTTTTGGTCCATTTTTCCTATTGTAAAGTCCATATCGTCAGTGCGATTGCTATACCTAATATGTGTCACAGGATAAGCATGTCACATATCAGATTTAAGGCACGCACCGACGATATGTGGACATATCTAAGCACTTTTTCTTTTTGATATTTCAGCTTCCTCAACAAGTAGATACTGGGATAAGAAGTCACCTAAGTGAAGAATTCAGACAATGGAAAAATAGGCAAAAAGATATTTAGTGAAAAGACGCTCCAGGTCAAAGACAGGCGAAACAGACACAAACAAAAAACAATAAATAATCCCACTGATTTCAAGACTTAATATTATTTGTAAAATTCCCTTTTAGCAAATGTAATACAAAAGTGGTTATTAAAAATTCCTCACTAGTTGATTATTTTTTAATATTTTCTTCCCATAGGAAGTGTAGACTGCACATAATTTACATTGGGTATTTTTTCTATCTTTTAACTTGTAAATGAAATGAAATAAGTTTTAAATATCAATTTAAACTAAAAAAATATGGAAAGGTAAAAGGGAAAAAACACAATGATTTAATATGGTTTTATTTAAGGACATATGACATGTTTCTGTTTTAATGTTGAATTATCTGGTACAGGTATCCTTTTTTAAAAGTAAGCATAATGCTTTATAACCTGCTGCATACATGGTATACTCTGAGATACTATTTCCACAGACCATACGGTACGAATATTTCAATTTTGTAATTTTTTAACCTGTCTTTTTTTTATTTCTTTTTTAACAGCTGTTTTTTACTTGCAGTAGATAACTACTTCAGTACTTAATTATAAATTTTGTTCTTTTATTTGTGAAATTTCCAGAGCCTTTTCACTTGGATCCATATTTAATCTAAAATATTAAGTAAATTAGTATACTCAATATTTAATACAATAATTTTTAAAAATTAAAAATTTGCTGTAAATAAAGCTTACCCAATTTACTTTGATGTGCACTATTAAAAGTTCAGATATTTGATTCATCTTGATGCTCAAGAGCAATAGCCTAATGCCGGAGGTACTAAAAGAGCCATAAAGGGTTACTCAATTTTATGTGTATATCTCAAAAATAAATATTTTCTTTGAATGGCTATATCCAAGCCAGCCTTTTCCTTAATTGATGGCAACTGTTTTAACTTGAGCAAATTAAGGTTGTATTCTGGTTCTAATTTATTTTCAGTTTTGGACCCTTTTTTGACTGATAAGCTAAGTTTTTGCTGCAAATTTCTTTCAAAATATCTGAAACAAACTCTTCTAGTAGCACAGCTTAAACAATCTTTCCTGCAGGAAGCTGATAACCATACTTTTTGTGTCAAACTAGTTTTACGGAAACCATAAAATCTTATATTATGGATATGGATTTATCAAAGTTTTCACTTAGATTGTTACTTTTTCATTTTAAGAAATGGGCGTATATATACAAAATGTATAATAATTGTTTACAAATCAGTCGCTTGGAGCATTAAAGCAAATAAAAATATCAAATGAATGATGTCTGGTCTCATACACAGGTAAACTTTGAAAGTTTTACTAATAAACCATTGTTTAAAGCACTTAAAAACAATTTATCTTATAATTTAACTAGTTTAAAGTCAGAACACTGCCGAAAAGCAAAGTAAAACCATAAAATAATAAAAACCACATAAGAACTTGTTTGTTTATGTTTGGTGATCATCTGTTAAATGACATTGCGGATACATACCTCGAACGATGTTGCCAACAGAAGTAAGTGACTGTTCCCAATATCGCGAAATAAAAGTCACTAGAAGCCGGTGTTCGCATAAACTGCCATTTTTAGAAACTAGTAAGTATTATAGTTCTTTTTTGAGGTATGTGGCTTGTCATCACGCTACCGCTACCATTGCGTAAATCTTATCGCGAACCCTCTGCCATCGAATGGCGAACCCCTAGGGGTTCGCTAACCTCACTTTGCGAAACCCTGCTCGTTTCGTAAACGTCTAGTAAGTGGGGAGTTTATGGTGTATGTGACAGATATGGGAGGTAAACGTGACGTACTTCCGTGATGTATTACAAAACATGTACTTTGGTAACGACGATACTATATCCACCCAAAAAGAAAAGCGTCTCACTCTGTACAGGAGGATTTTTCTAAATTCTATCAATACTATGTGTTGGCTTCATGATATAAAGATAAAGAAGATATGATTTATAGCGAGCTTAAATTTGTCTGGTTCGCTCAGTGACGTCATGTGGTGACGAATTTTTATTGACGCAACAGTAATACATATCTTTCGTCGGTGATGTTGGATTCTAACAGTTTAATTTATTTTTAGTTGGTATATTATAGAGATTAGTTATTTCTTTTTTCTTTATAGATTAAATTCGTTAATGTGTACTTCTAATTTCTCGTTTCTGTTTAATATAAAACTTTTTGTTGAATGTTAAATTATATTTACATTCTTATGAGAAAAATGTTTAGATGGAACATTCAGCAAACTATCAGTCTATTAACTATCATACAATAAATAAATATTGGGAACAAACTGAAGGAAAGTATAGAAAATTAATAATTCTAATATACAGTGTGTCCGCGCCTAAGTTGTGTACATACATATGGGTAACTTTTTTTATTATTAATTTTACGAAAAAAAATGATTCCCCATAAAAAGTTCTGCAAACCTAAAATGCAAGCAACAATTATGAATTTTTTTGAGTGGTATCTCAAAAATATGAATTTTCTTCAGGAGAAAAGTACTGTTATTTTTGACATTATTGAAAAATATTTTAAAGAAAAAATGTTTAGTACTAAAAATATTATTCAAATATGCAAACTCGTTTATTGACAAGAAAAAACTTTTCTTTAAATTTTTATGTTGTATGTTATAACGCGTGATTCTGTTTGCTATTGAGTTGTAAAAATTTACCATATTTTTTATTTTTGAATTCTTAAAAATAAAAGTTACACTAAAGAAGGCTTTCAATAATTTTATTTAAAAAATATATATACAATCAACTAAACACATAACATTATGACTACTACAATTACTTCATAGTAATTCATTGGAAATAACCATAAAACCAAATTGTAAGTCTACAGTACATACGTACACGGATGGACTTTACAATAGGACAAATGGAACAAAAATTTAAATGCTCAAGAAAGTCGTGTATACAACTGCTCTTGCTTCTTAAAAAAGATTCACATTGAGAAGTTTGTTTTGCTTTGTAGAGGGGCTTCAAAAACTACAAAAATTTGAAAAGGGATCAAGAAAGCTGCCTTTAGTTTTAATATTTTACCAAAATTTAAATTAAAAAGAATTTTAGATTTGAATAAGAATTCCATATCTAAAATGTAATATAAAATGAACTTAATTTTTATTTAAGCATCATATTTTTTTCGTGTTTTACACCTTTTTTATGTGATTTACCTGGTTTTACGTTTTTTATTTAAATATATGTGTACGTAAAAATGTGTAAAACATTAATAAAAAAATATGATACTAAATAAAAATTTTGCTAATTTTATGTAAACATTCACAAACGGCTTTAACAATTTTTCTTTGATCCCTTTTCGTAGCTCTTTCTTTTCTGTCTTCATTTTGGGGCATCATTGACGGCTTTAGAGGCAAATGCAAAGTTGGTACAGCATCGTCCTTTAAAAGCCTATGGTTTTTGTTGAAATACCCAGTAATTCAGCCTTTAAGTCCCTTTTATAAGAATCTTCTGGAAAATGTTTAGAACAAACGCGTGCATATTTAACATTTATACTTATTGTCTTTTCGTTTGCAAACGTTCACCCACATTTTCTGAAGACTTTCGTCTTTTGGAAATCTAAAGAACATTATGTCCTTGTAACTTTTGTTTTGATTATTTGTATTACACATCGCCACTGAACAACGCATTTTGGAAAAAAATATTTATAAAACCAGATTAAACTGTTTGAAATACACAAATCTTTCAACAAATCGTACTTTCATCCGCACGTTTAAACCACGTTTAACCTAAATTCGTCACCAGATGACGCGACGTAGCAAAAGCACAATGAAGCTCCGCCCACCTGCGCAAGATCATATCTTCTTATTTCTGTGTATCCTTTGTTGGCTTGGTATTAATTCTCCCCGAAACATCAAAAATAGAATACTAAATAAAAATTTTGCTAATTTTATGTAAACATTCAGATAACGGGCTTTAACAATTTTTCTTTGATCCCTTTTCGTAGCTCTTTCTTTTCTGTCTTCATTTTGGGGCATCATTGACGGCTTTAGAGGCAAATGCAAAATTGGTACAGCATCGTCCTTTAAAAGCCTATGGTTTTTTGTTGAAATACCCAGTAATTCAGCCTTTAAGTCCCTTTTATAAGAATCTTCTGGAAAATGTTTAGAACAAACGCGTGCATATTTAACATTTATATTGTCTTTTCGTTTGCAAACGTTCACCCACATTTTCTGAAGACTTTCATGTTTTGGAAATCTAAAGAACATTATGTCCTTGTAACTTTTGTTTTGATTATTTGTATTACACATCGTCACTGAACAACGCATTTTGGAAAAAATATTTATAAAACCAGATTAAACCGTTTGAAATACACAAATCTCTCAACAAATCGTACTTTCATCCGCACGTTTAAACCACGTTTAACCTAAATTCGTCACCAGATGACGCGACGTAGCAAAAGCACAATGAAGCTCCGCCCACCTGCGCAAGATCATATCTTCTTATTTCTGTGTATCCTGTGTTGGCTTGGTATTAATTCTCCCCGAAACATCAAAAATAGAATGTTCTCCCAACAAAGCATAACAATAATATTTATGATATGGGTGTAATCGCCATACTCTCCTTTACTAAATGTTAATCGTCTTATAAAAGCAGAATCAAAAATTTTAAAAAATACCGCAACCATATGAAGAAAAACCATATACAAATTATATATTGCAACCAGAAATAACGTTTAGACTGCAAAATATTACTTAAGGTCAATTCTCACTATGCGTCCCGTTTACCTTCCATATCCGTCACATACTAACTAGGCGTCGATTTACGAAATGGATAGCAGGCATAATAAAATAGTATATGATTTGCGTGTTAGAATTTATGGAAACGGAACGTGACTGTAACCAGGGCGTATAGTGAGATTTGACCTTAGAGCTGCTTGTCTTTATTTTGTATAAAATCTTTTCCTTCCACTCTTCACTACATCGTATAAAGCAAAGTCACTTTCCGCGTCCGTCTGTACCTATGTATGCTTAGATCTTTAAAACTACTTAACAGATATTATTGCAGTTTTTTTAATAGATAGATTGATTCAAGACGAATGTTTACATGTATAATATCATGCATAATATATTAGAGAATCACTGATAATTTCAAGATTTTTAATGTGAAGTCGTAAATAAACACATTTATAAAGGGGATTTTTTTAAATTTAAATCTTAATCTGGTTAGACAAAATTTAACGCGTGCGAAGCCGCGAGCAGAAGCTAGTATTATAATATTTTTGCCTATGCTCCCAGTTTAGTTGCAGTTTTATGTAATTTTCGATACAAAATAACGGTTTTTTTACTTCTTGTAAAATCTCTCTACTATGTTTATCCAAAATCGTTTTAAATATTTATAGGTAGTATGTATTAAATATTATTTACTGAGAATATTGTTTCAGTCCTTGCAAAAAGTACTATTGTATCGGTATAATATTAATTAACAATTAAGTAGCAAGGTGGAAATAAAGTAAATTTTATGGTCTGCTGAAAGTACAAACAAAAAATATACATATGTATTCCTATGACCTAGTAAGGTTTTTTTTAAATTTGTATGTTAAAAAATGGAATGTGTAATGCATTACTGCTGTTGTTTTAGAGACTCTATTGTAAAATGCTAGTAAACCCGCTGAAGTGGTAAACTAAGCAACAAAACAATATTTTAATTTTAAAATGTTATTTGTGAAACAACCCAAATGCATAAGCTTAATGTTCAAGGTATTTTATGGATGCTTTTTTCCACTTTCAACAAGCAACGACTTACATTTTTACTTGGATAGGGCATCCAATAACGACTAAAGACAAGTCTTATAAAATAACTACTGACTATCTAACCCTATAATATATAAACAGTAAAAAAAAATAAACCGACTTCAAACAAAAAAATAAAATCACCAAACAGTAAAAAATTAATAAATAAATAAAAATGTAAGAAGTCAGTAATAACAAATGGCAATAAAGTATAAAAAGCTTTTGTTTATTTATTCATTACCATTTTTTTATCTTTGGACAAACCACGAAGGCTAAAAGCCTAAATACTAACGTACCGTGGGTGTCTTAAGCGAGGTAAGAAGGAGTATGTTGATACGGGACTTAAATACTTGGAGATTTGGGGGAAGGAAAGACCTCCGCGGGCAGCAGTTTCCACAATCTAGAAACTCTAGGGATAAAAGAACGAACAAAGTGAGAAGTTCGGGGCCTGTCAGGTTGGACCGTATAGGGATGTATACGCGCGGAACCACGAGTTTCTCTGTTGGGAACTGTGAGTGGATAAATTATACTGGACAATTCTTCAGAGCAGAAGCCATGGAAGTACCTATAAAAAAGCGATAAATCCCCCACAGCCCGACGATGGGCAAGAGAGGGAAGCCTTTCTGTAAGTGAAGGATCATTAATGAGACGAATAGCTCTTCTTTGAATAGAATCAAGAATGCTTAGGGTTGTGGGACGCCATGCCCCAGATATAAGAACAATATTCCAAGGGAGGTCGGATTTGGGACACATATAAAGTGTATAATTTAGAAGCGGAAAAATACTTTTTGGCTCGAAAGAGAAATCCAAGCATTTTTGAAGCTGCCGTGGCTATAGATACAATGTGTTTATGCCAGTTAAGGTTACTTTCAAATGTGACGCCCACAAGATTGAAGGTGTCTTTGCTCTGTAAAACTTGGCCGCTCATAAGTAGAGGATAAGTATTTGATGACTCTTTTCGCGACAAGGAACATGATTGTGTTTTGGATGCATTAAAATGGACGAGATTTTTGGCGCCCCAATCCAATATTATATTAAGATCCTGCGAAAGAGATATCTGCATTGCTCTGCGTTTGTTTTCCAAGTCAGGTTTAGTGATGGGTTTAGGAACCTGAAAACTAGAGTGAAGGGTACTATCGTCGGCGAAACTATGAATGGAATTAGTTGTGGACGAGAGAAGGTCGTTGATGTGAAGAAGAAACAATGTTGGTGCCAGAACTGAGCCCTGAGGAACTCCAGCATTTACTTGGTGAAAGCTTGAAGAATCGCCGTCCACAATAACTAATATACGTCGATCAGATAGATAACTAGAGAGCCAAGTACAGAGTTTAGTTGAAAGACCATAGGAGGGAAGTTTATTAAGAAGTGCGGCATGCCAGACCTGGTCAAAAGCTTTGGATATATCAAGAGCAACAATCTGGGACTCACCTAGAAACTCAAGAGACTTATTTCAACAGTGTGATACGAAGGAAAGAAGATCTGCTGTAGATCTTTTGTAGCGAAATCCATACTGCCTGTCATGCAAAATTTTGTGTTTTTCTAAGTACTTAAGAATTTGTGAATTAATTAATTTTTCCATTACTTTACAAAGAACTGAGAGAATTGAAATTGGTCTATAGTTAGATGGAAGGGATTTAGATCCGTTCTTGGGAATACGTTGAACACGTGCAGCTTTCCAGATCTCCGGAAAGATACCTGTGTCGTAAGAAATTCGAAAGAGCCGAGTCAAGATTGGTGCAAGTTCTGGAGCACATTGTTTTAAAACGATTGCTGGTATGCCATCCAGCCCAGACGATTTCTTGGTGTTAAGGGAAGAAAGGATACGCTTAATGTATGTTACTTTAAAAATAATATCGGGCATTTTATGAGGAACTGGGGTAACAGCTGGAATTGGATGATTTACGGAAGGGTCAAGGGTTGAATTGGCAGCAAATTGTTTAGCAAATAGTTCTGCCTTTCCTTTAGCGGTAGAAATAATGTCATCTTCCAAAGTTAGTAGTGGGAAAGAACTGGTACAAAAATTCCTACTTATGTTTTTCGCAAAGGACCGAAAAGATTTGCTGCCATTTGAGCAAGAAAGAACTTTGTTTTTAATACGATTGTCGAAGGAGTCCTTGTCTTCGGAAATTGTTTGATTGTAGTAGTTTCTTGCGTCAATGCTGGCCTGTCGGTTTTCTGGACTAGGATCCTATAGAAACTTCTTGTGAGCCTAAACTTTTAAAATTCTAGCTTTATATAAGATTTGGAAAACCAGGGTTTGTTATTGGATTGTTTGGGGTTCTTGATGGTGTGTGGAATATAGGTTCAATGCCCAATTGAATTGGTTCAGTTAGTTGATTGCAAATTTGAGAAGGATCACGAGAAAAAAGCAGATGGAATTCCAGGGGTAAGTGGCGAAGAAGTCCCTTAGGCCATCCCAGTCGGCTGAGTTGTAGTGCCATACGGTGCGTGGTGGCATGTATTCATTTACTTCGGGATGTGCAGGGTAAGATATAGTAACTAAGCCATGATCTGAGCGACCTAGGGGTGCTGTGACAGATGTTTCATAGAGTTCGGGGTTGGTAGTAAGAAAGATAGATAGATATATATTTTTGGGATCTAGGGGATTTGAACTATGATTTGGGACTCTAGGAAAGTAGGTGGATTTCATAATAAGGTTGGTAAGAGAGTTACTGACTGCGAAGATTTCGACTGCTCTGCCTTGAGGGTCAGTTTTTGAAGAGCCCAGCCAATCCTTATTATGCATATTGAAGTCGCCAAGCACCATTACTTCAGCCGATGGAAACTAAGAAATTATGCTATCGATCTTTGTTGAAAGAAAGTCAAAGAATTCGACATAGGAAGTATTAGATGGTGACCGGTACAAACAGCAGATAAATTTAGTGGAAGACCTAAGGGAAAGTTTGAGCCAAAGGATATCAGGCCTACCCGATTCAAGATTGGAAACTCGAGCACAAGCCAGATCGTTGCGGACGTAAGCACATACGCCACTATGTGGGCGGAAAGACGAAATAAGTTCGTAGCCTGGGTAGAGAAGGTGGCTGGTTAAACATTTAGAACTTATTTGTGTTTCTGTTAGAAATAGTATATGGGGCTTAGATGACTGAAGGTGATGGTGAACGGAGTTTATATTGCTGTTAAGACCACATATGTTTGCAAAAGAAAATATACTTCTCTATGAAGGCCTCCCGGATGCCCGGAGATCCGAATGGAGAGGTATTTTACCTCCGGAATATTTTACTTCCGGGTGTGCCGCCATCATTTGTACATAGTTTGGGGGTTAAAAGAAAAAAAGAAAAGAAAAAGAAGGAAGAAGGAAAACTGAGGAAAAGAAGGAAGAAGGAAAACTGACTCACACACCCAGAACCCGAAACGTCCGTTAAGACTTCACGGACCCTTTAAAGGGTGAGTTGGGTGGACCTTCTCAGGCGAGGAAAGCTCCTCTACCACCTATCAACATTGTTTTATTATTATTTTTTTTTGGTGATATTTTTTTAAGTCAGTTTTTTTTATGTTTATTTTTTGCTTTTTAGTTTATTATTATTACTATTAAATCAGTAAATAAACAATAAAAAAACTACTAGTCCTTTTTTTAGTGAAAAAGGTAAATTTTACCCCAAAGTTGACGATTCTAAATGCGCCCTTGAGCGCAGCCTTACGACAGCGGTTGTGGTTCCTCTGTTTAAAGGTGGAGACCCTGAGAACTGAGCAAACCTTCGGCCTATCTCACTGCTTCCAACTACTGCAAAAGTTACTGAGAAACTTGTCAAGAATCTTTTAGACAGGAAACAGATTGTAAGATCGAATGATAGCAGATCCGATGAGCAGATAATGTATCATGGCGTTCCTCAAGGTTCAGTCCTTGGACCTATCCTTTTCCTTCTCTATCTGAGCGACCTTGCTACACTTAACGTTAGGGGACGATTTACCATCTTTGTCGATGATACTACTGTTCTGTGACTTGGCAAGGATTCGGATAGTTTAGCGCAGATTATCTCCGAGGATCTGCTTCTTATAAAGGATTGGTGCAATGCAAATCGGCTTTGTTTTAATGTTAACAAAACTAATGCTATTTCATTTAAGTTTATTTTACCGCACCTCAATATAGTTGATTGTCCTATTAAAAACAGAAATTGCACAAAGTTCTTGGGTCTCTATATTGATTCTGAATTAAAGTTTAGGACCATATCCTTAGTTTAAATAAGAAAGTTGCATCTGGATGCTATGCTCTACGTATAGTGTCAAAAGAGCTGGGCATGTCTATGGCCAGATCGACCTATTTTTCTTTTATAGAGTCCAATTTGAGATATGGTATTGCTTTTTGGGGTTTGTGTTGTAGACAACTGTTTAATTCAGTGTTTGTACTTCAGAAGATGGCCATAAGATATCTATGCAAAGTAAAAGCTAGGGATCACTGTAGGCCATTGTTTATAAGGAAAAAAATATTGACTTTACCATCCCTCTTTATACTAGAGACTGTTATATTAGTACATAAAAAAATTAAAAACTCTATAAATCCCAGTGTCTACAATACACGTAATGGAAATAACTTGCCATTACCTATTCCGAGAGTTCATCTACCAAAAACTCTTTAATATATGAAAGCTTAAAATTATACAATCACCTACCTGATCAATATAAAAGTAATAAGAATTTAAGAAAATTTAGTAATAAAGTAAAACACATTTTAAGATTAAAGGAATATTACAGCCTGGAAGAGTTTTATGGTGATATATTGCAGGTACTTTTTGTTTTTTTTTTCGTTATATTTAATTTTATATCTTTTTAACTTTATATTAATTTTAGCATGTGTTATGAGTGTAGAAATATACATATATGTTGTTATGTGCTTTTATTTATGTTTTTATTGTTTATACTTTTCTATATTCTATTTTATTTTTTATTTTATTGTAACGTAATGGAGATCTTTTTAACTTTATACTCTTTATATTAATTTTAGAATGTGTTGTAAGTGTAGGTATATAAGTGTTGTTATGTGCTTTTATTCATGTTTTTATTACTTATACTTTTTTATATTCTATTTTAATTTATTTTATTGCATTTTAAATTCCTCTAATAATTTTTGCATACGTTGTAAGTATAGATATATACAAATATACTGCTTTCTTTATGGCGTTGCTGCAAGGCAATTGCCAGATATACAAATATGATGTAAGTAGGTTTAGTATGTTAGGTTAGCAAACTATTTCTTATTTATTTATTATTTATTTCTCTTTATTTTGAGTTTTTTTAACGTTTTTTTCTTTAACAATAAAGCCTATTTTGATTTATTTGATTGATTGATTGATTCGCATTTATAATAAGGTGCGAGTAGAGATGCGACATCGAAGCCAAACATCGATGTTGAACATCGATGGTAACATCGAAAGCTAACTATTGATAGGAAAAAACATCAATCAAGTAACAACAACTTTTCTAATACAGTGTTTAAGAAACAATATTTAAAAAACATCGATGTTACTTGCTCAATGTCGCGCTGTCATGGCTAATAGCATGCTAATAGATACGAATAACCAAGAACCCCAGGGTGAGTTTTTTCTTTTGTGTTTAGTACCTACAGGGAGTATAGAAACTGCTGCTGCTTCAAGGATCGTATCAAACACTTGTAGGTATTTTTAATATTGATTGGGCGTATTCAATTACTGAATATTCTTAGTGGGGGCCAGAAAAAATTGTTCCATTTTCTTTGAAGGGAGAAACACTTGATTTCGGCTTATGTCTATAGCTATTTAAATAATTATATGTATTTTTGAGAATTTACTTACAGAAAAGAAACATCAACTTGATCGAAGTTTCTGTCTTCATTTTGTGCTTGACAACTTTGTTCTCCAATATTTGCAAAGTAAGTTACATTTTTTGACCTTAGAGGTGTATCTACCGTAGCTAAGTAGGCATTTAAATGTTCTTGTAAATCTGCTGGTTTACAGGAAGCTGGTACACACCAGCCTAAAAGAACAATATTTTCCGGTTGTTGGGCAGGGTCTTTTTTGTCCTGGAACAAAGAAAAATAATTTGTGTAACAAAAAATTCTCTTAAATAAAATAAAGTATATTTCGAGTTCTCCTTCTCCTAACTTTTTGGCATAAAAATGGTGATTACTTTTTCTTAAAATGAAAAGGAAAGTAGTGCCTTTTGATTTCCTACGCATTAGTGCTTTGTTTTTAAAAATCGTTTTTTTATACGTACACAGTGCCGAATCAAGGTCCATTTTTTTACTAAAGCAAAGAGCCAAACAACATTTTTATTATATTAAAAGGTCTATACGTTTAAATTTACGCTCCTTTCTTTCACATTGCCCATGTATAATTTGGATTAAACCACTACTCAACAGAAAAGTTTTACATTGTTTATACCCTAACTTTGGGCCGGAAGCCTGGTAGCCGTGAACCGGTCGCTCCACGGCTTCACGATTGATCAAGCACTGAACTTACCAACCATTTTCAAATGCGTGCTAAGACATTGGGCATTACCGTAGCCAGGATTTTGTTTAGGTGGGGAGGCAGGTAGAAGAAAAGTAATTATATACCGGGTGTTTTTCAAAGGTGGTTCCCAGTTACATTCATTTGGTTTTTACTTTTCCATGCAAGGTTAAATTTGCAAAATTATGGTCGTAACTTTTCTCGCGACGATATATTATTAATAATTTATTAAGTGGTTTCCAAAAGTACACTAAGCCTCACTACTTTTCCGCACTAGTGCGGAAGTAAAAAATTTTAAACCAAATACTAGTGAGTCGCAATGAAGAATTTTCATGTACTTCATATTTAAAAAAAAATTGCTTTGGTATGGTAGGATATTAGGTAGCATTGTGTTAAACTAAAAAAATTAAATTTTAATTTTTTTGTTTTTTTACGCACGTAGAAAAAATAGCGTTTCTAACACGTGCCGAAAATGCCTTTTCCGCACTTAACTGCTTGACCGAACTCCGCTACGCGTCGTTCGGTCAACTGCAGTCTCGTGCGGAAAAGTGGCACTTTCAGCACTAGTTAGGAAATATACTATTTTTACGAAGTAAGAAACTAAAAACATGTAATTTTATTTGACCAATTTAAATAAAATAGAAGAAACTTAAACAAAATATTATTTGGCTTTTCTCCAGAATAAAATTTAAAAGTTTATTTAACATTTTAAGAAAATTAAAACTTTTATACATTATGAAGAAGCAATTCTGCTCTTACATAATATAATAAAATTTATTATTGCTTTAAAAGAAATAAAATAATGAAATATTCAATATTAAGTTACTTACATTACAAAGCTTTCAATCTATAAACATATACATATATTTAAGATTGAATATCCATATATATACATGCTTTGTATTGTAAGTAACTTAATATTGAATATTTCATTATTTTATTTCTTTACAAGCAATAATAACTTTTATTATATTATGTAAGGCAGAATTATTTCTTCATAATGTATAAAAGTTTTAATTTTCTTAAAATGTTAAATGTTAAACTTTAAATTTTATTCTGGAGAAAAGCAAATAATATTTTGTTTAAATTTAATCTCCCAGAAAAAAATAAAACATAAAAAAAAAAACTTAGTTGCATATATTTTTTTTGTCAGGTCAGAAGTATTCGTTTACGAGCCACTCAAGACGCCACTATGCTTTTAGAGAGAGAGAGAGAGGAGTGAGAAAAATTTAATCTAGCTATAAGCGTATAAATGGAAGCCAAATCGATCATACGTGTTCAGAAAATAACAAAAATCCCAGTGAATCTTTAAAAAAACGAATTGGATCTACCCCTAACCCATCGAATCAATATTTGAAAATGCCTTTTAATAATACGGAATGAAAATATTAATAAAAACGGAAGTTTCTATTAGAACATGTAACATTTTCGGGTTCTTTAAATAGACTGTAACATATGGTATTGCCAGAGTTAAAAGAACTATGGTATTGCCCTCTACAAACTGCTACAAAAAAAATACACGTGAGAACGATAGAACTGACCGGAACATGGGGTAAATAGTCTAAAAAATAGCAATGAAAGTTTGAACTTTATATGACAATATTGTTCACCACATTCACTCCTGACCTGTTTAAAAACATATTTTAATGATATGAAAGATGCTGGTAATACAATATGAATTTTAGTATTAGTACGAGATCCGAATAGGAGGCCTCCCATTAACCGGATAAAAACTCTTTTATCTAAAGATAGTAGTTAAACAAAAGTATCGCCATGGGGTTGCCTAAAAAATTAGGTCAAGGCCATATTTAAATTAACAAATGACCTCAAGTTTTTACAAGCCTTGTATAATGGCAACCCCTATATTTTAAAATACATACGTATGCTAGTTATTAAAATATATATTTTTAAATAATACAGAATGTATCAAAGAAAACAAATTAAGGTTTAAAATTTAAAAACTTACAACAGCTTTATTTATAAAATCAAAGAAACAAAATGTAATAATATCTAAGTATTGTCATGTACAATAACAAAATGAATACTGATATTATACAGGGTCACTCAAAAATTTAAGAACTTACTTTTTGATAATTGGTCATAGCCTTGACCTAATTTTTCAGAAAACCCCATAGCAATACGTTTATTTAAATATTATCTTTTATATAAAACAGTATTTATCCGGTAAACTGATGGGTGAAGGTCGCTTCCTATTCGGATCTTAGACTATAGGTTTTAAAAAAAGGATATACTAAATTTACTGGGTTTAAACATTTTTTTTGTGCTATTCCCAATATTTACCCCTTTCGAAACCCTTGAACCACTTAAATTCCATTTGTTGGACGGTTTACCCTATATTTAAATAGTTGCACAATTTTTAATTAAATAAATAAAATTGCAAAGGTAATTTACCAATATCCTAAGGCTATAAAAATAGCAACGGCAAACGCGTGTAATAGTTTGGCACTGCAACAATAATGTCCTAATAATGATCAAAGTAACAATTCGCTGACCCCTTTACAAAAATAATAATCAAGACAAGTCTGTACTACTTAAATGCTAATTAAGGTAATTAAACTTTTTGAACACAAATTATATTTGCAAAATGTTTTATAATTTTTGTTGCAGTTTTATTCAGATTGCAAAGATACATATTATTAACCGGTCGAGTAATTTACAACGAAAGGTAAAATATGCTTAAAAACTTAAAAAAATTGAAACATTGCAAAGGTAAAAGAGTAGGTATTTCTTCATTAGAATTACAATTACAAACCCACAGCCCCACAAAAAAAAAAGAAAGTTCATACACAAGAGTCAGACATGTATTTTTCGATGCTGAATCCGATTCCAAGCTCAGAAATAGAGCTACCCGTCTGGAATTGGCCACACGGGTCGAAAATTGATTTCCTCGATAAGGCGGGGTCGAGGGTGATTTCTGACGCCAAAGCCGGTTTTGTGCTCGACAGGTGTACAGCTAACTCAAATTTCCTGTTTGGGATAAAGAAAATGACCCCCTAGGGGCCGGAAAATCCTGTTTTAGACGTAGCAATCAAAATAATGGAATTTTTATGTACTTTTAAATTCTGTAGCTTAGATTGTGCTCGACAGGTTTAAGTATGCTCAAGTACCCCGAGAAAGTTATTTTCCAGGACCCAGACGGGGAATTTTAACGGAACCAAGGTTTTTGGGCATAGTATTTGGTCCAGAATTTAAAAGTACATAAAAATATCATTGCTGTGATTGCTGAGCCTGAAACACGATTTTCCGGCCCCTAATGAGTCGTTTTTTTGTCCTTAACATAAAATTTTTCTTGGGCATAAACCTGTCGAGCCAATCTAAGATACAGAATTTAAAAGTACATAAATTCCTACTGTTGTGATTGCTACCTCAAAAACACTATTTTATGGCCCCTAGGGATAATTTTTCCGGTCCCAGATAGAAAATTTCAGTTAGTCGTAGACCTGTCGAGCACAAATCCGGCTTTGGCTTTGGAATGCACCCTCGACCCCGCCAAAAAATACTAATCTATAGAACGTCACAAGTAAAATTTTAGTACCTACCCTGATCACCAGGTAGCGAAAGTCTACAATCCGTTACATGTCGTTGGACATCGACCAATAGAAACTCGACAAGTCATCAATACGCCCATTGCAATAACGCAAATTGTGTGCTAAAGTCCCCTAATTAGTCGATTGGTCATTCCAGTAACTTGTTTACAATTGTTAAGTGTACGTTCAGTGTTCGTTATTTTCATCAGAATATATAAAATAATTGGTAAACAGTGCAAAAATCGTATGGTAAAAAACTATTTAAAAAAATAGCATCATTATCGCTACGTTTTTAGTATTACAAGTGTGCATGTGTGACTTAACCCTAAAAATCACACAATAGAGGCTTTTCGCCACCTTATGTTTCCTTCTTTTTCAGAATAAAAACAACTAAAATCAGTATGGATGTATTGGTGTTGTGGGACGACAAAACAAAAAACGTTGTGAATTCTAATGAACGTAAATTTAAATGACAATCAAAAATACTTTAAACGAGGCAGTAAAATTAAAAAGATGTACAAGGAAAAGTGGTATTACGGAACTGTGTTAGCATGTGAAAACAAAAGTAACTTAAGTTCAGACAGTTTATCCAACAATGTGCCTCTTAGTCGGCTTTTAGATACATCCAATGACTCAAATTCAGACAGTTCATCTGACAATCTGCCTCGTAGTCGCCTTCTTGAAACTTCTAACGCCAAAGAACATGTAATAGAAAAGGAAGTTCCTTTTACAAAACCGGGCAAAGCTATTAAAGAAAATAGGGTATTACGAATCAATTTTGAAAAATAAAAGCTAAACTGAAATATTATGTTCGGATAGTTCGCATGAACATTTTTCAGTTTGTCGGCTTCTGGAAAGCATGAAAGCCAACAAATCTGTGCATCTGAATAAAGAAATTCCTTGTATCTACAGCTGTATAGTTATAATACAAAATATATCCATACCAGCAGATAGAGCAGTTGTCACAAACGAAGCATTTCGTTCTACCCGTAATATCCAACACGCGAAAAGCTACAATTTTAAATCAGATCAAATTCCTAATGATGAGACTGACATAGCATATTATAATAATGATGACTTGGATAAAGATCCGAACTATGTAGACCTGTGCTCAGTAATAGGGTGCAGACAAGAAAGCGACCAATTTTGCTCTTTTGTGAAATTAATACGTGTAAAAGGCACTTTAAAAATTCATGCCGCGAACATGATGTACTTACCTAAGACAAACGAAAGTGCTATTTTTATAAAAGACGACTCGCTGCCTACAACTTTACCTTTACAACCTGACAACAAAGGACTGCTTTTGTTTCACATGGAGCGAGGTAGACAATAAAAAAGGATCTTCTGAAATTGCAACTTGCGTTTTTAAATTTTTACAGTATTTTGACAAAAAGGAGATTAAAACAGTGGCCTTATTTGCCGATGGATGTAGCGGGCAAAATAAAAACTCCATAGTTGCTTCAATGTTACTCTATTTTGTAACAAATAGCCGATGATAGAAGAAATAAGCCTTAGGATTTTTGAGCCATTCCACAGTTAAAATGAGGGAGACTCTGCCCACAGCACTATAGGAGTTGCTATTTCAAAAGCAGGAAACCTGTTTGTCTCTTCACAGCTCATACCCATATTCAAACTGGCTAAAAAGAAACATCCATACCATGTACCACAAATGATTTTTCGGATTTCCTAAACTTTAGAAGTTTATCAAAGGATATGCGAATTTTGAGTATTTGACAAGATGACAACAAAGAGATAGCATCAACTGGACGGAAATATCTAAAATTAACGAAAAAAAAGTTTAGGTTCGCGAAAGGCGCAAAGTTCTATCTATAACATTAACTGAGATACCCCACTGTTGCAACCAAAATGGGACACTCTGTACAAGCTTTAATTTAATCTTTTGACCATACGTGGTTCACTGACATTGAAAGTAAAAGTTATATAACTGACCTAGAAGCCTCGTAGCGTGGATTACCTGAAGCTAAATAATAAACACGTAACGTTGGTATTTAATGTGGTTTGGTCATGCTTTCAACCAAAAATTATGACACTCGTTAAATTAATATACTTCGTTGATTTACTTATTAATTGTATTAAATATAATTGTGTTAAATGGCAACATGTGCTTAAAATACATTTTTTTTGGTTCATACATAAATTAAAACGCCATTCTTATTCTGCACTCTATAGTAAAATCGACCAATTTTTTTCGAAAATATATTGAGAATATTGTTTAAAGTGAGAAATAAACAAATACCGTCAAGATTTAAGCCCAATAAGAGATTCTTTAATTTTGTTATTTTTTGTACTTTTATTTTTGCGTCAAAGTTGCCTAAGTATCAAGGTAAAAAAATCATCTGCATATACAGGGTGATTCAAAAATCGATCACGAAACTTAAGGGGGCTGATTCTACTTGACAAAATATAGGTAGAGCTTCATATAATTTTTTTTTAAATATCATTCGTTTTCGAGTTACAAGCCGTGTTTAATTTTTATTTTGGTTTTTCGCCATATTGCATTTGTTTTTTAACCAATCCAGTTGATATTTGGCACACAAATCGAGCTTTGCAGATTCTAAAATTTTAAGACAAAAGTACTTTTTTAAATACCGCCAGAGGGCACTTTACCTAAAACTTAAAATTTATTTACATCATAACTTTTTATTTTGACAGATATCTCAAAGCTGGGGACGCCATTTTATAGACAGTCAAAAACTTTAAAAATAAAGTACTTTTTATTAAAGTCGATATACCTCACCGTTTAGGCACCAATAGACATCAAAGTTTTCATCAATTTCAAGCAAATTATCTACATACATCCAGGGCGTCCAGTAACTCAACCGACAAACTTAACCAAGCGATTCAATAACAAAAAATAAGAAAAAAATAGTTAACAAAAAGTTTTTTTAAATATTTAACACACAGTAGTTTAAAAACTAAGACGTTTAGGACATATGTTTATATGAAGATTTTTTCTTATTTTTTTGTTTTAGAATCGCCCCGTAAAGTTTGTCGGTTGAGTTACTGGACACCCTGTATGTATGTAGGTAATTTGATTAACTCGAAAACGAATGACATTTTGAAAAAAATATAAGAAGCTCTACCCTTATTTTGTCAAGTAGAATCACCCTGTATATGTTTAGAAAATTAATTTGGCTACAAAAAATGTCACTTTTAAAAATTTTTACCAGACCAGTATCCGAATTATCAAGCTTTAAACATTGATATAATTTTTAGATTTACCTTTTTATATTGGGATTTTGTAACTAACAAATAAATAAATTTATGCATATTAAAACATAGATTCTTAAAGATTATTTAATGTACAATTACAAAAAAGATCTCTGAACGTTTTTACATAAAATAACTCTTTAAAAGTTACTTATTCAAAGTTAAAATTACTTTTGGATTCGACTTGAACGTCGAATAACTTTTAAAAAGTGAATTTATTGAAAAACGTCAAAAGACTTTTTTGTAACGCATTAAATTCCCATTATAAACCTATGCTGCTTAGTTACAAATTTTATTTTTAAAATGGTAAATCTAAAAATATATTATTGTCTAAAGCTTGAAAAACGTCCTGTGCTTTATAATTATATTTTTAAATAATATCTGCGAAAAATTACACACATCAATTTTACGCGAAGAACCAATTCTAAAACGGTATTTACCAATCGGTTATGTTTGACGTTTATAATTGGTTGAACGCCTAAAATTGATGACAGAAAAGCTTGGAATGCAATAGCTAAATGAGTCAACCTGTCAAGTAAGAAATTTTTTTATTTTTTGTCTGTAAAATAATGTTCGGTACGATTCAGGCTTTTGCGTACGTGTCTTGGAGAGCTCTGTTATGGCACTCTTTGACCCGGTGGGATAATTCAAAGGGCAAGTTTTTGTCTCGTCGCGGTCGGGTTTGCTTAATATCGGCGCTCTTCGATCGGCATAATAGGATTTTATTGGCTGATAATATAGTAAAAATTAACCATTAAACGTATGCTTGTCTCTGTACGGTTGTCGCCACTTCAAATACGTATATAGGCGTACATAGTGCGAAAGCTTGTCGAATCTCTGTCTTGTCGCTGTTTTACGGACTCATGTGCGGAGTGCCTTTGGAGAAACAAAACGTGCCTTTTCTCCTTATTAATTGTATCTTTATTTTATGCATATGTAACAGTTTTCTTTTATTTTTCTTAAAACAAACCACAAAGGCGCAAGTATACTACTTTATGTATGTACACTGTACATTGTACAGGGAATTGGCGTTGATAAGGGGTGACAAGGAGGGTAAAGGGAGTTATTACCTCTCCCAGAAATGCCTCTTTTGTAGTTACATACACAAAACAACATGTTTTATTTGTAACGAAAAGATCTTTTTTATTTTTGTTTCGGGCTGTTATATACATCGAAGAAGGTCTATAAACCCCCTCCATTCTCCATAGAAAATAGATTGCATGACAAAATATCTTAGTTAGTAATAAAGATCTTTAGGTTTCCATTGTATCTTGTTTTTTGTATCGGTTTGACATTCCACGAAGGCCTATGCCTAAATACCAGAGTACCGTGGGTGTCGGATTATTAGATGTTTAACCTATTGTTATCCCCTATTCCGTCAACGTTGTCCAAGCACTGAAACATGCCGTTTTGCATTTCACATCACCTTTTCAGTGTTTAGTGGTAGTGCCCTCACGGACATTAACTATTACCTAAATATGTCTTCCCCTGGGAATCGATCCGGCAACTTCTGGCTTCAAAGATCAAAGCTCTGTTCACTGCCCCACGGGGAAGACAAAATGGTTTAATGACTTATCAAAAAGGGTGTCAATAAAAATTTTAGTGTGAATTTTAAAAATTAAAAAATTGTCTCAATTTATTAAAATAAATCCACGCTGTTATGCATTTTTAAAAACCCTGTGATGAGACAAATATCTTTTCACAAATATACAAGATGTTCCATTAAAAAAGTGTGTAAATACTTATTTTAAAAACCATAATATTTAGAAAAATTCTGACTACCTCATTGATTATACGGGAAAATTTTTCAATCTATTTTTATTTTAAATATCACCCTGTAGCTCAGAAACTATGAAGAGGGATATGGCGCCTTTGTTTAGAATATCTTTCGTTAAAAAAAAGTAGCCTAGGTTCGAGACACCGCCAGGCAGTTTATTGTAACTAAGCTTATTGAATTTGCCAAGTTTTTGTAAAACATAGTTTACTTACGTATATTTTCCTTAGCACAGATTCTGTGGAGTCATATAATAAAGACTTTGGATCTCTTGGAGGATTTGGCTCTGGCACCTGAGCTGTTACTGCAGTAACGCAGTATTGTGTTGGAAACGGTGCTTTGGCTGTTAAACATTCTTCAAAATGGCCAAATTGAGCAAGGCTCCCACGCAGGATGCCCGAAACTGATTTGGCAGATGAGTCTCGCACTGGAATTAAGAAAGGACATTTGTTAAAGAAGGCAAATTAGTTAAAGTAAATGGGATTAAGTTATTTATAATAGTTAACCTACAAAAAGCACAAAAACAAACTATACCCTGTTTACTTTTTCGTAAGTATTAAGAAAATCACGTTCGTCATATACCGGCAATAAATCATCGGCGTGTTTTCATAAGTATAAATTACCGTCGTGCCACTTTAAAAGTTCATAGGCAACTTTTGCTAATTCGTGGAAAGGAGTCGTCCAAAGCTACACTCTATCCGAAAATGTTTGCACGCCGGCATTCTTTGTCTAATCTTTTACACACTACATCAGTTTTGGTTAGTTCTGGTTTGTTTAAATTTAAACTCCTAGAAAAGAAATAAACTATAAAATACTTATTATATTGCTAAACACTTTTCACTATTTTTATTTTCTTACCTGGGTATGATACCTAACAGGTGTATCTTTTGCCAGTTTACCAATTTTACCAGAGTTATGTCAAGGTTAGAATGTCAATCAATCAGTTTTAATAAAAGTTTATACATTTTTCTTTAGATCAACAGTAATTTTTGGTAAAAAGTTTACCACATTTTGAAACGCGATTAAGGGCTGAGTTCTTGTCTGTCTCTGTTGCTTTTGTATTGAAAGTATTTTTTTTTTGGTATAACCTAAATTAACATATATATATATATATATATATATATATATATATATATATATATATATATATATATATATATATATATTAATTTAGGTTATACAAAAAAAATACATACTTACTAATTATTTATTTATGAACATCATATGAAATAACCTCAACAAAGATGTAAGTTCGTAACATTCTTTACTTAAATTGTATAACCTTACATCGTACTTTGTATCCATTTCAGTATCCTTGAAAATGGAAATAAACATTTCGAAAGCTTGGAAAACTTTAAACAGTATTCTGTCTTTCATTTGCTGCAATCCCCAATATTTACAAGTTTGAATTCCAACTAGTCAGCAACGACTACTCTCTCTATTATACAGGGTGTTCAGTTAAGGGTGTACACTATCTATATCTCAAAAACCCTTGACCGCAGCCAATTGGCAAAAAAAATTATAACAAAAATGGCAACGAGGAATCGTCCAAAAATATTTTTAACTTTGCAATGTGGCCGTAAGAGGGCGCAACTGTCAAAATAATAATACAAATTTAAAATTAGACCAAAATTTCCAAATTAAGATATAAGTTTGATAACGCCATTGGAAAGCTGAGTAAATTTTCTATAAATTCGGCTTAAACCAAATTTTAATTGGATCAATAATAAGGATGGGGAAAACAAATGAATGTTGTCATATTTAAATCGCTATATCTTGAAAACTTCTTAACCAATTTTAATGAACAAGGTGTCATATGAAAGATTATTTTCATCTCTTTTTAATAAACTTTTACAGTGACATAAGTTAGTTTAAAAAAATAAGTTAGATGGCGCTGTTCGCTGTTGTTAGAGTTTTCCTCAATTTTTCTAAAATATCAAATGGATCGGTATGCTTTACCTTACAAATTGTAAGAGTGAATAATAAAATCTACATTTCGGCGAAAACCGCATATCGATATCTTTATTCGTTTCGGAGTTATTGCCAAATAACTGGTGATAATAGAAGCAAAAACAAAAAAACGAGTTTAATGTAGTTAGTATCTAACAAATAAATGAAATATGGATTTAATTATAGCATATAAAAGGTCTGCTTAATATCCAGATTAAAAAATTTTAACTGACTTGAACTAATTGTAACTAATATCGAACCACGAGGTAATGCGTTCTTATTTTTATTTGCCGTTCTTGTTCTGTCATGGCAATAAAAGCAGTAACTGTCATTTTGATTTGTTTGTTGTCTTGTCAAAGTAATTTTTCTTCTTATTTCCGCTATTAAAGTAAAAATGTCGCTTACAAATGAAGAAGTATTTATATGTTACGTGTGTATTTTGAGTGTTTTCAAAATGCAGCCAGAGCTTCAAGAGAGTATGCTTTGCAGTACCCTAATCAGGCGCATCATTCCAGGCACGTGTTTACTCGTTTAGCAAGGCGACTTAGAGAAACGGGCAGAGTCCAACCACATTCGGCTCAAATAAGGTATCGCAGAGTCAGAAATGAGACAAATATCATAAACGTTTTAGCTTATATCATTGTTGATCCACATGCTAGTATTCGCGAAATTTCCAGGGATTTGGGACTTTCAGTTGGTTCCATTCATAAAATATTGACGGATTTTAACATGCATCCATATCATATTGTTTTGCACCAGGCTTTACTGGACACGGATTTCGACAACCGCTTAAATTATTGTCATTGGCTTCTTAACATGATAAGGGACGATCGTCGTTTTTGGATAAAGTGCTATGGACGGATGAAGCCTCATTTACCAGCAATGGTACAGTTAACCCACATAACATCATTACTGGAGTGATAATAATCCTCACTGGATGCGTGAAGTTGACCATCAACATCGTTGGACAGTGAATGTATGGTGCGGAATTGTTGAAGGAAAGATTATCGGCCCTTTTATCTTTGATAGAGCTCTAAATGGTGAATTATACCTTCAGTTTTTAATTGATGATATGCCACAGTTATTAGAAAACGTGACCCTCGCGACAAGAAGAAATTTATGGTTTCAACACGATGGGTGTCCTGCCCATTTTGCAAACCAGGTGCGTCACTACCTTGACCAGCAATTCCCTTTCCGGTGGATTGGAAGAGGAAGTTTATTTCCTTGGCCAGCTAGGTCTCCGGACTTAACTTGTCTCGATTTTTATTTATGGGGTAGAATAAAAGATCTCGTTTACAAAACTCGACCAACAACATGAGAAAATATGATCGAGAGAATTAGAATGGCTATAAACAGCATATCCGTGGCGGAAATTGAAACTGCTGTATCGTCAACACAACAAAGGCTGCACCGCTGTATTCAGAATGATGGAAAGCATTTCGAACACATCAAATAAGTGCCCAATTTTTCTCAGAATTTTGTTTTTGTTACTTATTACCTGTTGTCTGTTGTAAATTGTCTTTCATATTGACTGTTGTTAATTAAAATTAGTTAAGAAATTTACACAATAAAAATAAAATAAACTCGTTTTTTTGTTTTTGCTTCTATTATCACCAGTTATTTGGCAATAACTCCGAAACGAATAAAGATATCGATATGCGGTTTTTGCCGAAATGTAGATTTTATTATTCACTCTTACAATTTGTAAAGTAAAGCATACCGATCCATTTGATATTTTAGAAAAAATTGAGGAAAACTCTAACAACAGCGAACAGCGCCATCTAACTTATTTTTTAAAACTAACTTATGTCACTGTAAAAGTTTATTAAAAGAGATGAAAATATTCTTTCATATGACACCTTGTTCATTAAAATTGGTTAAGAAGTTTTCAAGATATAGCGATTTAAATATGACAACATTCATTTGTTTTCCCCATCCTTATTATTGATCCAATTAAAATTTGGTTTAAGCCGAATTTATAGAAAATTTACTTAGCTTTCCAATGGCGTTATCAAAGTTATATCTTAATTTGGAAATTTTGGTCTAATTTTAAATTTGTATTATTATTTTGACAGTTGCGCCCTCTTACGGCCACATTGCAAAGTTAAAAATATTTTTGGACGATTCCTCGTTGCCATTTTTGTTATAATTTTTTTTTGCCAATTGGCTGAGGTCAAGGGTTCTTGAGATATAGATAGTGTACACCCTTAACTGAACACCCTGTATATATATATATATTAAAACTCCCTCTTAGGTTAATTTGACACATCGTTTTTGCCTTATAAGAACGATTAATCCTAAAATCATTTTTTTAAATTTTATTAATTTTCTTTTATTACCATAATCCCAATAAAGTTTAATTTTTGAACATTTTAATTAAAAACCATCAAAGTGGGTTTATATTTTTTAATAGTTAAGATGTTTTTATAAGGCAAAAATGACGTGGAACATTAATCTAAGTGTTTAATATTGGATTGAACCACAAAAAAGCAAAAATTTATATTTATCTTTAAAATTGATGTAAATGTACTTAAATGCTTTGTAAATACCAAAGTTTTGACATTTTTTTTTAATTTAAGGGCAAGAAGGATAATTTACAGCAGTTAATTTAGTTCGATCTGATCTCTATACGGAGTAAGTGGAGAAAGTAAGTTTTTCTTCCAAATTTTTTATAGAAGGCTTTGCTTTTAAAAAGGACATAACTTTTAATTCTAAACAAGTTTTTCAATAACATTTTTCTCTAATTTAAAAAATAAGGGTAGTTTCCTCTTGTACCATATTCGTTAATTTGCATCTACCTCGTATACGCTATGGTTTATTTAAATTTTGATTGGTGTTTTGTAAGTTTCGCCGTATGCAGAGATTTTCATCAAGAAAACACTTTTTAAAAATCAAAAATAAAAAGTTTTTCTTATGGTTTAACATTTTTGGCGGTCACTGTATAAAAAGTTTAATTTTCTTAAAATGTTTATTAAATATTTGTATTCTGGAGAAAAGCCAAATATTATTTTGTTTATAGGGAAGTCCGGGTAAAGTGAATACCTTAAGATGTTTGAAACTTTATCAAGAAAGGTATAAGAAATAGCAACAAAATAAATACTACAAATTAATCTTTATTAATTGCGTCTACATATTTTGTATTCAATTAAGTTCACAAGTAACTAAAAATAAAATTCAAAAATGTGTCATATTACTCACTTTACCCAGACTCCTGTGTAAAGTGGATATAGTGCCTGGGTAAAGTGAATTACGATCTTCTAATCACACAAATATAAAAATTATATTTTGAGACATAACTTATTACTGTAAAAAACCTAAATTTACTTTTAAAGGTAATATCTTAAATTAAGAATGGCGGTTATCACAGATAGGTATAAGTAGGGAACCTTAGCCAGAGAGCATCTTCCCCCACTCCTTCCAATGACCTTGGCCACGCCTCTCTGACCTTGGTGCGCATGCCCCGCCCACTTGACCTTGACCTTGAGATTTGGTCCCGCCCACTTGGCCTTGACCTTGAGATTTGTCCTTGGCCTTGAGATTTAAACTTGGCCTTGAGATTTGTCTTTGTCCTTAAGATTTAAACTTGGCCTTGAGATTTGATCTAGAGAGAGAAGGGGGAGTCTATTGTATGTTAGCCTTGAAATATCTCTATATAAATGTGTGCTCGAAAGGTAGACGGTATATTCGTCAGAGAACTCTTACAGTAAAGTAGAATCTGTGTATTGTGCAAGTGACTGTTTAAGGTATTTGTTTGATATTACACACACACACACACAATATTTTTCAACTATGAGCATTACAAAAGAAACTATAGATAAAATTAATAAAATGATTAACAGTGAAGATGATTTTGTTGAACGTAAGAAAATTTCCGATTTAGTTGTGGGAGGAGTTTATTTAATTGAAAAAATGGTTGCAATGACTACTCGTTTTGGGAAAACTATTCTCACAACATTGTATGATCAAGTAAATAATGTTACAATTCAAGTATTTTTACCGAAACGTATATGTGAAAATCTGTCTGATGATATTTTACTTGCCATGAATGAACCTGAGGGCAAATATACGTTAACATATCTGGGGCAGAGTAAGCGTATATTTAATGGTGGTAACAGTTCTAGGGCATTATTAACTTTTGATCGTTTATTGTAAAATATATCTTTGTTAAAATGTATCATAGTTGAAAAATGTTAAAATATCTTTTGCGCGTTCACAAAATACAGTCTTTCTTTTTTTCTGTAAAGATGTTGGACGATGCAATAACTGACGAGTGCAGATACACCTACATGGTTTGGTTGGGGTTTAAATTAAGAGATATAGCGCGAGAAATATTGGACTTTGCAACATGTGATAATATAGCTATTGAAGCAACTGTTAATCAATATAGAAAATATATGAAGGAAGCTACCAATCTGCTAGCAGGAGCACACCTATGTGACAAGTATTTGTATGGTTCCCTGAATCTTGAGGAATTTTGTGTTGAAATGATTGATGAAGATCTAAAGGTGTATCTTATCAATATTCCACACCTACCCAAAGAAATAATAATCAAGTATGAGCTTATTCCCGCCAACACCACCACCACCACCACCACCAGCACAACAAAGCCTAATGTGGATGACGAAGGAAATGGGTCGCCGCCGCCGATTCCCTCCACCTCAACCGGGGATGATGATGACCGTCTGAATAATGCAAATGTTTATATAGAAGATGATAGCACATAAAATTAACTTGTAAAATAAATATTTTTAGTATATTATTGTGTTTTGATTTTCGAATGGTGGTGGTGGTGGTGGTTTGACTCTTGACCACCACCATCGATTAACAGCTAGTTACATATATATATAGGAATTCCATTTGGAATAGTTTAGTTTAAGTTAAAAATGGGTCGTGTCAACAACACAATTGATAAATTTGGTCGTCAAGGTAATTATGAAAAAGTTCAAAAGATCCGTGGTTTTCCAGGGGTTGGATTTATAGTTACCTCTGATGGTCAATATGATATTGTAGGAAAGCGCCTAACTAATGTTGCTCCGCCTACAATAGCTAATGATGTTGCTAATCAGGAATATGTAATAAAAGAGATTCACGAACTTCGAATCCAAATGGCTAAAATAATAAATGAGGATATTATACAATTATACGATGCAAAATTCAAGAGATTGGAACAGCTAGAAAAAGATGTTCTTAATTTTGATTTAATAAAATTATACGACCGACTTGAAAAGGTGGTGTTCGAACAAGATTTTTGTTGAAGTTTTTTCAAGAAAAAATAGTACGTCACTGCTTTTTTCTCGAATTGATAATATTTTTAAAAGATGTATTTACACTTAAGTTAATTTGGTCTCTTGATATTTTTTAGTACGAAGAACGGTGTTCGTTTAAAAAAATAAAAGCCATTTTGATGCCGGGCGAAATCGCCAAAATCTGATATGGTGTTTTGTATGTAAAATTCGTTTTTGTCTAATTTGTATTAAAAAAGGTCAAAAACTTACATTACTACAATTTAAATCTAATAAAAAATAATAAGTAGTTATAATTTTAAATAAAAGTCAAAAACGAACATTAAAATGGCTTTTACTTTTTAAACGAGCACCGTTTCGTCGTACAAGAAAATAACAAAAGACCAAAGTAAATCCAAAGTAAATTGTTATTGTAAAAATAATATTGAAAAAAAACCGGTGGCGTACTACTTTTTCTTACAGAAAAATCAATACAAATCATCGTCGAACGCCACTCGTAAATTAAAAAAAAACTTTTACAGGTAGTAGGAAAGCTATGACAAAAAAGTATTTTATTCATAAAACTATCGTTGTGAGTGTCAAAACACAAATGAAAACCCTGTACTCTTGTACAACAGCAATCAGATAAAGGTTGATTTACACGTAATTAAATGACCTCAAAAATACAGTGTTCACCCGCCCTTAAAATTTCATGTACTGCGTCAAAGCAAAACGCTTTTTTAAAAACAAACTTTTTACTCTGACGACCGGACTTGGCGTGTGTGTGTGTTCCGGGAGCTTTTCTATCGACAAACCGTCATGTGCGATGGACATGTCATTAAAACATCGGATTTTGCCGAGACATAAAGTTTCTTTGGCTCACGTTTCCTGACTTTGATTGACAGGTTATTTAAGTTGCTTTAATGTCATCCTTTCAGCGTCGTCGTAACAAAATTATAAGTGCACTTTAACTAGCTCTGTGATGTCACATGCAGTAGACTTAAAAATAGCTCTAGCCCACATAGAAAAGTTTTTGATGTTGGCTGTTGTCGTTTTGTATTGATTCGGGTTTTGTTTGATTTTAAGCTCTTTGTTTTAGAGGAAAATAATGCTAAAGTTAAAAGACACTTTTCAGTGGTTAAATAAACCAGTTTATTTATTTGTGTATTGGGGTTTTAATGTAAAAGATATGGCTTAGGTAAATTTCAACCATTGGCAGGTAATGATTAGGGGTTTTAAATATAATAGAGCATGAGCGCCGCCAGATTATTTAAATTTAGTTTATCTAAAAACGGAGACATGGGCCTCGTACTAAATTTATATCAGATGCTATTGATGCTAAGAGGAACACTTTGGTAAAGAAAATTTTTACTTTGTAATTTGCGAAAAAAAGTTTATTTTTTGTAAAATAATTTTGTTAGTTGATTTAATCACGTTCTATCGACAAATCTTAATTTTTGCAAAAATATCTGACTATTTTCTGATAATTAGGGACATCTGAAAATTTTAATTTATCGACATCCAACATAGGTACTTTTTTAGGTAAGGGTTAAAGCTACCCTAAAATACCTTTTTTATTTCTTTATTATACAAGGTGTAAAAATATTTAAAAGTTTTGAGTAAGGGTTAGTCCGCCCCTTGCAAACTAATAAAGGCACATATTTTACAAATATACCATTTTAAGGAGTCCTAACTAGTATTTATCACATTAAAAAATTATATCAATATTGTGAACACCTAATATAAAAAAGTATACATTTTGGGAATTTTAAAAATATACATTTTGGGAATTTTAAAATAAGTATACATTTTAACTAGGTTACTTAACATTGGGAATTTTGCTAAATAAAGATATACGTGAGGTGTCAAGGTTTTTAAAGTATAAATTAAACAATTTTCTAGGTTACTCTTATAATAATAAAATAAAAACATTAAACAAACTGGGTCGCGTAGAAATGCAAAACAAACACTGGAAAATTAATTATTTAAAGGGAGAAAGAAGTTAGAAAAATATTAGATAAGAAGTAGTTAGTGAAGTCAAGTATAAAGTTAAAGTTTTAGTTAACCCCGTACGGGCTACCCCTAGTGGGGGTAGGCCCATACTAAATTTAGTTAGTCAAATAGGTTAAGTTGGTTTTTAAAAATGCAAAGTTAGTTTTGATGGTCCACCGGTCTCATGGTCCCAAGAAGATAGTTCCATATGGTAGATTTGTCCCAGTGACGTCAAGTGGCCCTATGTATATTCCAAAAATATATACGTCACAATACCAAGTACTATAAAACTTATGAAATTTTATAAAAGAGAAACAAATTTCAGTGGCATCCTTTAATCTTTGTAATATGGGGCTTTGGGAAAAAAATTATAGGTACTTGTCAGATTATTTTCATGTGTTCTGTATAAATCCGAGAGATTGCTTGCTTATTCTTAGACACCCTGTATGTTACAATAAATTTAAATTTATTAACACATTTAAAAATTGTCGAAAACAATTGTCTAGATTTACCGCAAAGTTTAAAACAAACATTACCCTAAATCCAGAAAACTATAAAATAACCACGAGTAATCTTAAGAAAAACAAAAACCCGCTGACGAATTGCCTAAAAGCAGAGCACTCGCATACGCAGTAAATCCTGCCCCGACCACCCCGCCGCCTCCCCTTTTCCCTTTTCTGCTGCGCTTGATGGTTTCAGAACAATAAAATTGATAAAATACTTAAGAACATTAGTGTCACCCGGAGAAGAAATGCGACCTCGTGTGCTGTGGAGTCCGCATTATTAGTTGTGCCAAGCCGAAGAGTTATGAAGAAACAAGGGAAGTAAATTTTTGGTTAATTTGTTTTTGGAGCAAATATAGAGTTTAGAAATTGTGGATCAGTGTTTTTTTGTGACAGCGTTTTTATTTTATGTCGTATGGTCGTTATGGTCTTGATAAATACCTAAAAAAATAGCTATTTATGTATCAGGGCGTTAGGACTAATGCTCTGAAGGTCGAACAGCCTGAGTACCTGGTCCTGACGCTGATTTCTGACCTGATGGGCATTATGGTCCAGTAAAGCCCCGTGGTGCATACAATGCTTTATGTTTTTACCCAAAAAGTAGTTTTCCAATGACTAATTACATTATTTATTCGCAATATAAAAATAAGTTGCACCTGTACCTGTATACGTAAGTAGATAATGACTGGTGTTAAGTTTGACTTTGATGTTTCTATCAGTTAGTCAGTTGGCATTTTTTATTTAACGATTTGCTCAAAATGGAAGAAATTCCACAAAATATAAAGAGAAAAGGCCATAAAAGCGACCGAAAATCTTTTGCCAGTTAAATCAAAGGCAACAAGTATGATCGGGAGTATGGCATATTTGGTATTTGGAAAGATGCGAACGCAATTCTTCAAATAACCGAAACCGTTTTAATGGCATATTTTCAGGAACTGGTAAGTTATTGATTTTATTTTAATACATATGTTTAACAAACTTTATTATTTTTAGTCGGAAAAATACAGTCCGAACTCTCTCTGGACCAAGTATTCCACCCTAAGGTCTACGTTGATGGTCTATGAAAATATAGACATTTCGCAATACCATCGTCTCATATCTTTTTTAAAAGTTAAGTCGAAAGGATACGTCCCGAAGAAGTCTAAAGTTTTGGAAGGAGAACAAATATTAAGAATTTATTAAGAAGGCTCCTGATGATATCTACTTGGTACACAAAGTCATATTGGTAATGGGTGTTTTGGAGGTTTAAGACAGAGATGAGTTGGTCAAAATGACTATTGATGACATTGAAGATAGAGGAACAGTCTTGAGTTATAAAGGTACCAGAAACTAAAACTTCAACTTCAAAAGTTTTACTATCATTGAAGAAGATTTAGGCGCTTTTAAATTTAATAAAAAAGTACACAACATTAAGACCAGCTGGAATAAAGGAGCGAAGATTCTTTCTTACCTATAGAAAGGGTCGATGTACAGTACAACCATTGGAAAAAATACCATAGGAAGCGTCCCAGCATTGATCGCAAGAATTTTTAAAATTGGATAATGCAGAAGCTTACACCAGCCACTGTTTGCATCGCACACATCGTCAACTTTACTTGTTGAGGCGGGTGCTTCCGTTTGAAACGCTAAAACAACATGGGAAATGGAAAGAAGCTCTTCAGTAGCTGAAGGATATATAGAAGAAGAAAGTATTTCATCCAAAAACAAAGTAGCCAAAATGATTGCCAATTCAGTTAATTTCGAGGTTAATTCCGTATCGACTATTGAAAATTCTTTAATGGACTGTTCTTCTATACAAAATAGCGTTAGTGCTTTACCACCGCTGCTACCATCACAAAGAAACACCGACCATTCTATAGTGGGATCAGCTACATTTTCCAGGACATTTCAAAATCGTAATTTTTATTTTGGAAATAAAGTTTAATTTTTAGTATTGTTTAAAGAAAAGTATTTTTATTAAACTTGATCTTTATTGTGAGAGAAATAAAATTGGATAAGCAATAAAATTTCCATATTAGCGCATTAGGGCATTATAAGCGGGCGTTATCATAATGCCCGCTTATAACTGTCCAAAGTATGCAGGTATTATTGCTACCATAACATATTCCGTTTCTAAAGGTATTACAGATCAATAATAGATGGGTAAAACTGTTTTGTATCTTTTCTTTAACAAAAATTATTTTTGACTTACCTCAAATAAAAAAATTGCTGATTTTTGTTACATCTTGTAAAATAATTAGGTATACAGAATCAGCGAAATAATGTCGTTTATAGGCAATGTTTGGAAAGAAGACAGTTTAACACGAATGCCGGTATGTTAACATTTTGGATTGGATGACTAATCGTACTTCCTTTGTTGTTGCTTTACTGGCCAATATACCAAATATATATAGAATTAATGGTAAACAAATAACGGCAGTTTTTGCCTCCTCAAAATCACTGGGGCTGAAAAAATAGCAGTAATTTTTTACAAACTGAAAAGCGTGCGTGCGCAGCTAGAAATATTGAAGCAAGAAAAGAAAATATTTTAAACATTAAGAGTTTACACATTAAGAGTATACGTACGCTAATTTCTCAAGACACTCTCAACGGTTTTTTCACTATATTAAAATGCTAGACGTTAAAAACTTGTTCATATAAACGCTTTAGCGTATGCGTGCTCTTGATATAATACGCCATTTTCATTTAAATTATCCCGGTTTCATATAATAAAGACAAGAATTCCGAACAATATATTACTGATAAATCGACATTTCTCGACCGCCTCTTCATTTTAAAACAACTATTTCCATCTTCTTCTGACACTTAATTGAATGTCCGGTGGTGCGTGGCCTGCCATAAAGTGTCATAAACCATGACTTTGCATGTCCATATAGTACGTACAATACAAGACAGACCGGCTCTTGTCCATAAACAAGACATCCAGCTCATTTTAAGTAGTAAGAACGTCTCGGAGTGTTGTGTAGTATAGGGTGTCCCAGTCAAGACTTCCCCTTGTTTTACCTTAGCAATTTTAATTTGATAATTGACGTCATTTATCCCACATAGGGAACTTGTTTTAAAAAGTACGTACGTAAGATTTCTTATCTAAAAGTTACATAGGACCCACACCAAAGATTGCGTAGTAGCAGATGCTATTGGGCTTAAAGAAAAAACGCTTTTTGAGTTATTTACATTACAAGATGCGAAAGTTTACTTTTGGTGTGAGGTGGTTTTAAATGGCCGAGGCGAAGCCGAGGCTATTTAAACCTCCGAACACTTGAAAAGCCTTTCGCATCGTGTAATGTATTATATTTTTCTGCTACTGTTCTATGTATCGCATAATTTAATAATCATTAACATCATGTTTTAATAGAAATATCAGAGATTTTGAAATTTTACCTGTTAAAAATTAATCCATAGCAACACATTTATTGTTGACATTGTCTGTCATCAGCACTTGTCAGATATTGAATTATTGTTAATTTAGTATAAATCCATTCCCATTTTAAAATGTTAAATGAATATGAAAATGGCATCCAAAAGGCAGCTGACCTTGCGTGTGCCTCACTTCTGCCAGACAAATCTAAAGAGAGGTACCATCAAACATATAAATCGTTTTCTGAATGGCTTGCTACAAAAATGTGGGGCGGATTGACGAGAATGTGATGTTGGCGTATTTTCAAGAAAAATCCGAGTCTTTATCACCACCAACCCTCTGGTCTGTATATTCCATGCTCAAGTTAACAATTTCCGTAAACAAAAATCAAGATATTTCGGAGTTCAAGAAACTAGTTGCTTTTATTAAAAGGAAAAACGATGGTTATGAGGCAAAAAAGTCAAAAAAATTTAAAAAGAAGAAATCATAAAGTTTTTACTTAACGCGCCTGATCAAAGTTACTTAGCAATGAAAGTAATAGCCATTATGGGAGTGGCTGGGGCATGCCGGACAGACAGAAATATACAGAATGAAGCTAAGTGATGTAGAAATAAGAAATGACGTGGCTATAGTAAAAATAGTGGAGTCTAAAAATAAAGTTAAAAGAAACTTTGTAGTAACCAACGATGAAGGCTCAGTTCCTTATGTCAGATTTCTACAGGAATATATTAAGCTGGAGACCAAGGAATGCTCTAGATAGAGCGCTTATTGTATCGTTATGAAAGAGGTAAATGTGTTAATTGTTACCCAAAAAAGCTATAGTTAGTAATTATTCTGAGTAACCATTTTCGAAATATTTGCGTTAAGTTGTTTGGTTCATCAAAAAATTTATTATTTTTTTACTCATTAGTGTATGATGGAAAGTTGAAGATATATATCTATATCTTCTGTCTTATATATCTTAGAAACGGTTACTCAGAGCAATTCTATACAAAACCGCCAAACCTTCCATCATAATAAAAGATCTGTTTTTTATTGAAAAAAACATAGGAGAATTCTCTATTTTACTCAGATAGCACAAAAAAGAAAGCAAAAATAAACTTGCGATGTTTTTAGAGAGAATATAAAGTACTGTAGATGGCGTCAATAACATCGGTTTAAATTAGTAATTTTAAAGAACCCCCAGGTACCGAGTTTGCCTACAATATTTAAAACGTATAAATATCTGCCAAAATAAATTATAAATATGTTTTTCAGTTTGACCTACTGTATCTTTCTTCCTATCAACTTTTTAAATATAGGTATATTTGGTTAAATCCTGTGTCGTTTCTCTATCTACCATTATTTAGTGGACACTCTGTGTATATCTCATGGACAGCAGATAAAAACACCCGAAATACAGTCCGTTTGTTGAAGCTGAAAGAATCTTTGAGACTGTATACCCCATATCTCTTACAATTTCCGAGATCCCAAATCTTAAAATAAGAATCAAACCCTAAACTCCCTATATAAGAAAAATTTATATCTAAAAGATAATAATTTTTATAATAACTTGTTTGACAAATTATTTGTTAAAAGTAATAGTGCTTGTTTTTCATCACCCAGTACAGCAACGCCTCAGCACGTCCAGTATGTCAAACTCTCATGTACATAAATAGTTCTTAAGTTGTCCATGAGTGTCCATAAAGCGATTCGAGTCGCTGTCTAGATTATGTTGAGTTTATGAAGATTACTCGCAAGTTCGTTTTTTGAGATTATTTTCATGGTGGGATTCCTCCGGGGTCGCAAAAACAATATCTATTAATTATGGTAATAAGTGTCGCTATATCAAAACTTAAATGAGTTTTATTTAATTAGTATTTTAAAGTGGTTATTGTGGGATTTTAAATAATGTTTTTAAAAGCCTTTAAACCGCAACCTGAGTTAGAAATACGTAATAATTTACAGCGATTGCTGGTTTCAATGCCAATAGTACGAGGAGGTTTAGGGATATGAACCAGATAGCTCAGAGATCCTCTTTGCGAACGCACTGCCTCACTGGCGTGAAGTTATATGCGGGCATTGCGATGTCGCTTCCGTTCCTGTATTGTTACGTAATACACCGTATAAAATATACATCTATCGTCGTTTTACCTTTATTACCAATGTAACGTAACTCATCGTTTAAAATATTCTTTTAAACATTAATCTTCAAATCAACTAAAAACTTTATTGGAAATTCCCAAATTATAACAAGGCTCTTCTCCCATACTGCTTGAGCAAGCAGTTTTGGTACATCAGTGAGTAATGGAACAACACAACAAGCAGCAGTAGTCACGCATGTTTACATGGCGGCATTTAGTTGGATTGCCTGCCTTCTTCACATTGCCTATGTGTTATGTTGTTTAGCTCAACCTGTATACTATTACTCTCATTCTTCATTTCGAGGCAACTTTTGGTTGTGTAACTCTTCCTCAGCGCCCATTTGTTGTGCTATCTGCCTTTAACGCCTTTACCACAAAAAATCAGTACATAAAATAATTTATAATCATCTTCAAAAATCAAGAATTTTATATATCCATCAATGGATTGAGTCTCTTATCGTGCGTTTGTATCATGTGACTACCGCTAATGAAGTACTTTTGACCTACAAAGACGCTGGAATAGGCAGCTAACGCCATAATCCAGGAAGAAGAAGAATAAACGTAACTATGGTTACAACTACTACAAAATCTGTGGGTATCAATATCTTAAAGTGAATAAATAGTACAGATTAAAACTATACTAACTTGCGGTGGTTTTTTCGTCGTTATTTTATAATAATGGGAGAAAAGTCTGGAACATTCTCAGATATTTCCGGTTAATTCTTTTAGTACAGGATGCAATAAAAGTTCTAAAATGAATAACTTGAGTCACTTTAAGAAACCTTCAAGAGTGTTGAAAGCACTTGGAAGAACGAAGGTAAGTGTATTTAACCATCTACTATTTTATAAACTAAACACAAATTTTAAAAGTCTATAAAAGTAAATACATAAAAAATAGGAATTGGTTTGTGGAATATTAAAAATTATAATTTATCAAATTGGTGGGGTACTTTGTAGTTCCCAAAAGTTCAAGTTTGTAATTTAACTTTTTAGTTAAAAGTAATTTTTACTTATTCGGCTTGTAGCTAATTTTATTTAAATTTTGCATAGGGGATTTTTGGGGCGCTGATCACGAATCTATAAGGTTTTTTATTGGTACGTTTCGTTTTTGGGATATTCATCATCAGACTTAAATACTAAATTAACCTTATTTTTACTATATTCCTCCTTGCTTTTTGCATATTTGCAGACAATTCTTGATTTAAACCCAAAGTGGCACAAATGATTAAAAGAAAAGCTTTTGAACTTTATAAAAAAAAAGCGTTAAATATTACTCTTTATATACCAATTTATAGTACCAAATTAGTTTTAAATAAGGAATTAGGTGTAAAGAGAGGAGGTATAGTAAAAAGGAATGAGATAAGTTTGTTTTTCAAATCTGATGATGATTATATTAAAAACGAAACGTGTCCGTCCAAAAACTCTCTCCAATTCATAATCGGCGCGCCAAAAACCACCAAATGCAAAATTTGAATAGGTTCTGGTTTGTTCTGGAATACCAAAATAAGAGGTTTCTTCTAGGGTTATTTTTTTAAAGATTTCTGTTAACTTACCCATAATAATTAACAAATCGGTAATCTTGTCCCAAAAGGTAACTTACCTAAAAAAAAATATATAATTAAAATTTAAATTATATCAATAAAATATCAGCTTAATTATTAACATAATTATTTGAGCCATATGGTTGAAAAAGCATATTTTCAAATTTCAATAAATTAATTAAAAATGGCCATTAGAAAGTTTCAAATACAATATTGTTTAATTTAGATAGCTTGGGTACTTCTCCAAAAAATGCCATGCGACCAAAAGTAATTTTTTTTCTTTGGACAATCCACGAAGGCCAAAAGCCTAAATACTAACGTACCGTGGTTGTCTTAAGCGGAGTAAGAGGGAGTTTGTTGACACGGGACTTAAATACTTGAAGATTTGGGGGGAAGGAAAGACCTCCGCGGGCAGCAGGTTTCATATTCTAGAAACTCTAGGAATAAAAGAACGGGCAAAGTGGGAAGTTCGGGGTCTATCCAGTTGTACCGTATAGAGATGCATACGTGCGGCACCACGAGTTTCTCTGTTGGCAACCGTGAGTGGAGGAATTATACTAGACAACTCTTCAGAGCAGAAGCCATGGGGGTACCTATAAGAAGCGATAAATTCCCCACAGCCCGACGATGGGCAAGAGAGGAAAGCCTTTCTGTAAGTGAAAGATTATTAATGAAGCGAACAGCTCTTTTTGGAATGAAATTAAGAATGCTATGAGAGAAATACAAGCTTTTTGAAGCTGCCGTGGCTATAGATACAATGTGCTTATGCCAGTTAAAATTATTCTCAAATGTGACGCCCAAGATTAAAGGTGTCTTTGCTATAAAAAATTTGGCCGCTTATAAGCAAGGGATGAGTATTTGATGACTCTTTTCGCGACAAGGAACATGACTGTGTTTTGGATGCAATAAAATGGACGAAATCTTTGGCGCCGCAATCAAATTTTTTGTCAAATTTCAAATTCGGCAAAAACATCTGACTCTTATAATTTGTGGCATAAGAAAAACTCTAGTAAAGTGAAAAAATTTAAGTGGTTATAGTTTTTTCAAAAATATATATATATATAATTTTGATAAATTTGGGATTTGTCTTTGAAGTGTAACCAAGAAATCCACTTTTTTTTTGCATTTGTTGGCGGTCGCAACATCTTGAAGGTGTAATTTAATATAAATCACAAACAGTTGAATTCAGACATTTTTTCCCGTGGGGAAGGAGAAATTTTACGCTTTATGGGTTGGATCCTAAAATAAGAAAAAAAGATTACCCTCAGAAAAGTTAAAGAACATAATAGGGGTCTTCAGGTGTAAAAACAAAACCGACCACTTACTTTATGCTTTTCTTGACGCTTTTGTAGATCTATTTAGCAAATAGTATATTTTCAGAATATATTTATACTTGAATTTTTACCATATTCAACCGGGAATTTTTTGCCTCGGGTGGGAATATCCGCGCGGGTCACCGCTGCACCCCCTGAAGTTCACGCTAATCACAAACACCATCATAAATTTCTATTTTTATTAAATAAACAAATTTTTAATAAATATACTAAGTGACATAGAAATCCGAACACCCAGTTTAAATGGTTTTATTTTAATGAAATTTAGTGAATTTATTTATCTTACTGTAAATAACAATTGATAAAATTTTCAGCCTTATCAGTTCGACATTCCGGTTTTTATACGGTTTTTTTTTTTTTTTTTAATTCACTAACGATCTAAAAATGAATATTGCAGCCGCAGTAAAGATCCAAATTTGGCGGATTTTGGTTATTGACATTCTTTACGATTGGTTACGATGCCTAGAGTACGAAGACCTGTACGATTTCGTCAACTTAGTGAGTGTGAGTATAGTGGGACTTCGGGAAGCTGGACTTTCTTTTCGGGAAATTGCAGTTAGAGTGCAAAGAAATGTAAACACTGTGGTTAGGTGTTGTCAGGCATGGCTTCAAGAAGGCCGTACGCAAGAGCAAGGGGCACTGGACGCCGCCGTAGAACAACAGACCGTGAAGATCGCCGCCTAAGATTATTGGCCTTAAGGGACCGTTTCTCCACTACCAGGTCCATTGCAAATGAATGGTTTGCAGAACACGGAAGACCTATTGGCATGCGAAGTGTTTACCGACGAATGAGAAGTTTTTGCCTGTTTTCATACCGGCCACACTGGGTCCTCCCTTTAACTCGAGAACACCGACGTGATCGCCTTGAGTGGTGCAGACAACGGTCACTCTGGGATTAGGAATGGAACAGTATTGTCTTTAGTGACGAGTCTCGATTTTGCTTAGGCATGCACGATGGTCAAGCCAGGGTTAGAAGGCGACGTGGTGAAAGGAGGAATCCACAGTTTTTGTTGAAAGACATGTTCATCACACTGTTGGTGTTATGGTTTGGGGTGCTATAGCTTATGGCTCCAGGTCACCTTTAATCTTCATCAGAGGTAACATGAACGCGCAGCGTTATATCCAAGAAGTTCTAGAACCCCATCTTTTACCCTATCTTGACACTCTGGCAAATCCAACTTTCCAACAAGATAATGCCCGACCACATGTTGCAAGAGTCACAATAGACTTCTTTCAACGTAATGATGTCACATTGTTACCATGGCCACCAAGATCTCCCGACTTATCCCCAATTGGGATATGATGGGTAGCAGATTGCTCAATTTGCAACGTCCTCCTCAGATTCTAGAAGCACTTCGAGAGGAGTTGGTGGTGGCCTGGAATGAGATACCACAGGAGGACATTGACCACCTGATCAGAAGCATGCCTAGGCGCGTTGGAGAATGTGTAACACATCAGGGTGCATCCACACATTATTAAAGGTAAAAAAGCTTTAAACCAATGCAATCATTTTGAAATTTTTATCATTTACTTATTATGCTTCATTAAGTACTTATACAAAATTTTATTAAAATAAAACCATTTAAACTGGGTGTTCGGGGATTTCTATGTCACTGAGTATAAATAAAAAAATTTCTTTATGCATGTTTAACTACATGGCAACAAAATATATTTTCACAACATGTTATTTGTCTCCATACTATATTTAATTTGTATAGAATAACCCACATCATTTAAATCGGATTCAGGCATTTATTTATAAAATGTCAACCCGTCAATAAAATAAACCAGAATATATTATATTTATTTAAAGTTATTTTATTTAAAATGGATTTAATCAGAAAAATTATGAGCCCACAATGACATTTAGGTAGGCAATCTATCTATCTCTAACACACATTAAACATATGACGATTTTTAACATAATTTTGTAAAAATATTTTAAACTTGGCAGCTCGAGATAAAATATTATGATGAAAATAAACAGTAAATTATACACATTTTAGTAGTTATGGTAATTTTTAAATTTATACCGGGGCGCATTAAATAGTAATATCAAATACTGATTTGAGTGGTCCGTTACTTTGTACCGGGTGTCAACCCAAGCAGAAGCCTGACGTCATTATGACGGCATTTTTAAGTCATTTTGGTCACTGGACGTCACCAGACCAAAATTATGATGTCATTTTAACGATGTGTTTTTGACGTCGTTGAAGTGACGTCTTTTCGACGTCATTTTTTTCGTCATACTAGCTCATAAAAATCTAATGACGTCATGTTTGGAAAACCCGCCGGAAAAATTTTGTGACATTATATGATTCGTGTCAAAATCCAACCAAAATATCATATGACAGAAAAATAAGACTAATAAATTTACAAAATCGAAATAGGAAAAAATTCTACCGATAGATGGCGCAATGGACAATAAACTACAACGTTTATTCAACATCTTCGCTTTTTATCGCCTACACCGTACCGCTGGAGACCAAAATAATTCGAGACCGGTCTGCGGTTGGTGATCTCAATTAACTTTGAAAGAAAATATGTTGGCTAGTGTAGAGTCTGCATCTCCTTTAGGTTGGACAGTGTCCCGAGAGATGCGAGCTTGCAGTGCAAGAAAATTGCAAGCAGTAAGGAGTTTTTTCCTATTTCAATTTTTAAATAAAATATAGTATCATTTTAGCTTTAAAAAAGTAACTGCGTCAATTTTTCGTCATCTTAAAGACGTCATTATGACGTCATTTACGAGACGTCTTTTGTCTGTGACTTAGGAAGTCAACTTAACGTCATTGATGTCGTCATCTTGTGACGTCTTTGCTGACCAAATGTGACCAAAAATGACTAAAAGAGACGTCAATAAGTAAATGTAAATAAATTATCCGAGAGAGAGATAAGCTGCCGGGCCTCTCCTTGTCTGTCTTCAAGGAAGGCAAACGCAGATGGCGCGTGAGTCGACTTTATCGTTTGCCCGCCAAATTCAAATTATATAGGTGTGCTATTTTTGCCCTTAATGTTAGGTACTTGTTTTTGTTTCCTATTTATATAAAATATTGGGGTTTAGTTCAATAATTACACACACCTTATTAAAAATGTCTTTTAATTGGTTTTTATAAAGATTTTTCTTACAGATAACCATGTCAATATTACCTTAAATTATCTGTTGAAAAGCACAAATATAATATATACACTGTGATCACTAATAAAAGTCAATATTCAAAGTCAATTAAAGGTAAAAAACCACGAAACACACAATAAATCACAGAAAATGTAAACAAACTGTCCAAACAAATCGGCCATTGAAAAATATCAAACTCAATTATCGATTAATATTTCGGCGTGACTGCCTGCGGCAACGTTTGTCAAGTTAAAAAATTCGATTCATGGTATATTTTCTTTCTCTTAATTAGATGTGAGCCAAAAAGGACATTAAAGTTTACATGCAGAAATTGTAAACAACTTGGCAACCAGGGCAAAGCGATGATTGCTCCATCTACGATAGCCTGCCATGATGAAAGACAAAGACATATTTATTGGAACTTGCGTTAAACCGAAAGGGAATAAATACAATGGACACATTGTTAGGACCAGTTACTAGTCTCATTCTTGTCTCTGACGGCACCTTATTTTTATACTGGCCTTTACTTTGCTTAGTTGCTGGCAGAATAGGGCCATCAAAGGGTCTTTTCATTTTTAAATCGTTAATTGTACAATAAGCACTAAAACATGTTTGAATATTTTTCCACACATCGTAAATCAAATTTCGGTTTTTGTGATTTGGATCTTTAGGATTCCAAAGTATCTCTCTTTTTGGTAGAGATCAAAAATTCATGTGCGTTTAGTGTTCCACTTCATTATTAAATTCTTAAGCACAAATTGGTACTGCACTAATCAGACAAAATATTGTGTGTGTGTGTATCATAGATAACCTACATTTAGATCCGCAGTGGCAGAAGCATTTTTGGATTTTTACGACCTCGCGCAGTGGGTGTGAGTGAACATGCGCACTTAAAAGCCGTGGCAAAATACAAACACCGGCACCCCGTACCCTTCGTCCGCGGTCTGACCGTAACGCTCATTAGCTACCGTACTTCGAACAGAAAAGCAGGACGCGGTCAACAAATTCTTTCCTATAATGCGAATAGTTTGTTTGGGTCCGGGTGCGTTTACCCTCAACTGGCTTGCGTACAAACCGGTTTTTCGTCCATGAAATGTAACTTTTGTTTCGCGCAGGTTATAACATTAGTAATCCATCGAGATCGGCACAGTAAATTTTTTGTCCATTTTCAATAAGCTGTAACTTCGAAACAACTAAACGGATTTGGTCATTTTTTTACGTTTTGAAGATCAACTCTTATACTTTCGACTGCTTTTTGCCGATTTTTTGTAAGCTAAGATTTTCTATGATATACAGGGCACGGAAAAAAGTGTTGCAGTTTTGCAAAGTTTCATCATACTCTCATTTTGCTAAAACATTTTTTTTTCACTAAAATTATAATTTGCGACTATAGCTAGGACTAATATCTCGGGACGTATTTGGTATTTTTTTGATAAGTCTTCTGAAACAAAAGATAATCGATTTCTATTTAAACTCGTATTTTTTGAAGTTCTTTGAGAACTTTCTGAACATAACTTAATTACCTTGAAAAATTCGGATAAACACTTTTCCGATACATAAAAAAATATGGTTTAACTCTTTACAGAAACATACAGGGTCTCTCATAAATACCATACAAAATTAAATAATTTAATTTAATTTGTTATGTAGATTAGGGGCACTTTCTTTCGACACGGATTAGAATGTTCCGAAATGATTGACAGTTTCTCATTCATGTGAATATAAAATTTGACGATTGAAATGGATCATGATCTCATAATCACGGACGAAAGAAAGCGCCTTAGAGGCGCTTTCTTCGACTCGGATCACAGAATCATGTTCGGTTAGCGATTGACAGTTTCGCAATCATTGTGAACATAAAATTTTCGTGATTCGTTTGTTCAAATGTCAAAACAAAAAATCGTTCTTTTGTTTTGACGTTGAATCATGATCTGATAATCATGCACGAAAGAAAGCGCCTCAGTTGTTAATTCTGCTTTATCAAAAGAATTAAATTATTTAATTTTGTATGGTATTTATGAGAGACCCTGTATGTTTCTGTAAAGGTTAAACCATATTTTTTTATGTATCGGAAAAGTGTTTATCCGAATTTTTCAAGGTAATTAAGTTATGTTCAGAAAGTTCTCAAAGAACTTCAAAAATACGAGTTTAAATAGAAATCGATTATCTTTTGTTTCAGAAGACTTATCAAAAAATACCAAATACGTCTGAGATACTAGTCTAGCTATGGTCGCAAATTATAATCTTTAGTGAAAAAAAAATGTTTTAACAAATGGGAGTATGATGAAACTTAAAACTGCAAAGACTTTTTCCAGCCTGATATCATAGAAAATCTTAGCTTACAAAAAATCGGCAAAAGCTTTGGATCAATCCACGAAGGCTGAAAGCCTAAACACTAACGTACCATGGGTGTCTTGAGCAGAGGTAAGAGGAAGTTTGTTAACACGGGACTTAAAAACTTGAGAGATTTGGGGGAAGGGAAGACCTCCGCTGCGCGAGTAGGTTCCACAGTCTAGAAACTCTAGGGATAAAGAATGAGAATGGGAAGTTCGGGGCCTGTCCAATTGGACCGTATAGGGATTCATACGTGTGGCACCACGAGTTTCTCTGTTGGGAGCTGCAGAGGAGGGACTATACTGGATAATTCGTCGGAGCAGAAGCCGTAAAAGTATCTATAGAGGGCGATAGATCTCCACAGCTCGACGATGGACAAGGGAAGGAAGTCTTTGAGTAAGTAAAGGATCATTAATAAGACGAACAGCTCTTCTTTGGAATGGCATTAAGAATGCTAGGGTTGTGGGGATGCCATTCCCAGACATGAAAATAACTAGAGAGGGTGTCATTGGTATGCCCTAATGTACACTTAATTTGTTACCGTTAACGCACAAAAAATTAAAAAGTTTTTAATAATATTAAAAATAGAGGTATTTTCCTCTTGAGCGAAATTCATATTTTTTTACATACCTCGTATATACCACTGCAAAAATTATTATCTGATGATTGCCTTGTAGGTTTTAGATCATGCAGAACATTTTTTAAAAGATAACTTTTTTTTTAAATCAATCAATAAAAAAGTTTTTCATAGCGGGTAGTGAACTAAGCAGACATGCTGTATTCTAACTTAGTAAAATCCATTTTAACTTTATATCCCTGGGCCACCCAAGAAAACAGTTAAGCATTTAAAAACAATTAATATGTTGAAATTCGGTACTTTATATGTTAATTTTATTTAATTTAATATTTCTGAGTGTTCTTACATATTAAAAAGATAATTAGTATTATTTATTCTTTTTGCGAAAAAGTTATTTTTCCCATGTTTATTCTATGGCTCAGGGACCACACGCAATTTATCGGATTCTATTTTTTTTTCGAAAAACTAAGCAAAATTCGAAAAAATATTAGGTAAGAGAAACTCTTTACCTTTAATTTGCCTTTTATTTAAAAAGGTTCTAAAAATTGCGCAAAAGTCAGTGTCGTATCGTTAGTATTTGGGCTTTCAGCCTTCATGGATTGTCCAAAGATCTTGGAAACCATAAATTTAAATCAAAATGATTCAATTCCTTTCTATTTATGAAACTGTTTGGTTTTTTGTAATAAATCAATCTTATTTTAAGAGTCTTGCATACAAACTGCCTAATTTATATTTCCCATATTCCAATATTTTAACATTCCATTATTTTAAGAAAACAGGAAATACCATTAATTAATTTACCCACAAAATAAACTTAAAATTTATGATGCGTTATTGATTGACGAAGAGAATTAATCAGACTTACACAACTAATTTGTTTTTATGGCGAATTTATTTAAATGGTTGTTTAGCTAAATTAGGCAATGCAATTTAATACTGGAGCTGAATTAAAGTAGTTATTAAAATTAATAATATTGTGACGTACTTGTAGCTACGCTGCCTCCCTTGCAGCTACGCTACCATATGTGACGTATATTTTGAATATATACATATAGGGCCACTTTACGTCACTGGGACAAATCTACCATATGGAACTATCTTCTTGGGACCATGAGACCGGTGGACAAAAAACTAACTTTCCATTTTTACTTAACTAACTTAATTTAGTACGGGCATACCCCCACTAGGGGTAGCCCGTACGGGAACTTAACTAAAACTTTAACTTTATACTTGACTTCACGTTTACTACCGACTTCTTATCTAATATTTTTATAACTTCTTTCTCCTCTTTAAATATTAAATTTTCCAGTGTTTGTTTTGCATTTCTACGCGACCCAGTTTGTTTAATGTTTTTATTTTATTATTATAAGAGTAACCTAGAAAATTGTTTAATTTATACTTTAAAAACCTTGACACCTCACGTATATCTTTATTTAGCAAAATTCCCAATGTTAAGTAACCTAATTAAAATGTATGCTTATTTTTAAAATTCCCAAAAA
>JACEGR010000629.1:0-238064 GCA_014170235.1 Listronotus bonariensis
GGACTCTAAATCAAACTGAAAAAAAATATTTAGAATAAGCCCCAATATCCTTTTCCTAAAAACCTTGCCTTGTTAACTTCCGAAGACCGCACGCCAATGGCGATTAAAAGTATTCTCTATGCCAAACACTTTATTTCTCTAGCATACCATAATACCAAAATTTAAAGAAAATTGCATTATTAATATCTGAGATATCAAGGTGTATTTATGAAAAGAGGAATACACTGCATATAACCGTCCCCCACTTAACTCATTATTATACCTAACCTATTATGTGGAAGTTGACGTTACGGATAATTGCTTTCGCTATAATTAAAGGTATACCATTTTTGTGTAGGGAAGCTTGAAAGGGGCTCTGAGTTACTCAGAAGGTACTTATGGGATATCACAAAACAGTTGTGACCTTTTAGATGTGTTCTATAGTTAACACAAAGTTAACATCGGATCTAAAAGTTTTTGTCAAAAAAACGCCAGATACCAAGTTTCATTACAATATCTAAAATTTGTCAAAAACTATCGAAATAAATTTATAATATTTTTTTTACTTCAACCACCCTGTATCTTTTTTATTATCAACTTTTAAAATATGGGTATGTTTAAGTAAATCATAATATTTTAGTATAAGAAATCTGTTGTTTCTTTATGTACAATTAATTAGTGGAAATTCCCCATTTTTTTTTTTTGACCCTACAATAAAAACATTTTAAATTTATATCTTTATAAAAAAGTTTACTTACCCGCACTTTTATTTGTTGTAAGTCCTTCGTACAATTCCTTGAAGTTAAGTGGTGGATAGAATTTTCCACTGGTATACCGAAGATTTCTTAAAGCTTTAATGAAATGAGGAACTGGATTATTCATTATATCCAGCAATATTTTCTGGGCATAGTTTAAGTATTTTCGCGGAATATTTTCAAACAAATTTCTGTCTTTAATAAAATAATCCGGTAGAGATCCTAAAAATTAAAAAATAAACATATAAAATTAAAAGTAGGGCACAGTAATATTTTTAAAAAATATATAGATATTATCGATGTATTTTTTCTACCAGGTTATTTATTATTTTTCTTTGTTATTAAGAAGCCTTTATGTCCAAGAATTTAAAAAGTTTTAATTATTGTTTGCTCTAAGGCTCGAGAATATTACTTCTTTATTATGTATTAATATCTACATATGTCGATAAGTCGACATATAAGTACATCGATATCGTTTAGTTGAAAAATCTACCTAATGCGGATTTCTTGCCCTAAGTTGAAAATAATGGAATTTATACGTTTAAAAATTAATAAAGTACCTATAAAGTTTTCTTGCCATTTTATCACTGACTGCTTTTCTGTATTAAGAAAAGAAATCCAAGCGTAAAAATTCAAAAATTACTTTCAAATAATTTTAAAATTATTTATCTTAAAATTTAAAAATAAACTCATTATTTTATTGTAGCTTTATTTCAATATCTTTTAACTAAATATTAAAAAAAATCTTGACAAAAAGGCGAATTAAAATGATATAAGTTTGATCAAATATTAGATAAAATTTGTTTGAAGACGAAGGTCTAAGTTAATAGACAATTTTTTTGAAGAAAAGTTGTTAACTAAGGTGATTCTGGCAAAACAACATATGTTAATAACTTCCAAAGGATCTTTAAGTTTTCCGTAAAAAGCAGTTATTTTACTTATACATATAAGCACATTTCAACGTTGTCCTAAAAATCTGTAAATAAACACTCAATGAGAACCACAACAAAAACCAAGCAATAAGTAATCACCATAAAATTGAGGTTATGTAGTTGCCAACTGTCAATTTTAAATAAATGTTGGTAGTTTGGCATCAAATATTTGAAGAAAAATAGGACGCGTTCTAATCCTTTAAACAAATTTGACAAAGCGACCTTGAATTTCTTTGATATCCAATTTGCTTCTTTACACTGTCAAATTTTTGCAAGATAAACTTGTTCCAACCTATTTGACAAGAACTTTGACAAGTGTAAGACCAGCTTTAGCGATGTAAAAAATATATAGATTATACAGTGTATCAATTTGAAACGGATGTCACTACTAATCTGTCAGGCCCGATGAAAAAGCTGAAGAAATGCAAAAACACGTAAACGTAAACTTTATTTTATAGGGGGACACTTTATATGCCTATTTTCACAAAATTTGTATTAACCCTCTTCATTTTCAAGAGGTTTAAATATAGGGTTAATTATTTTGTAGACAGTAATATAGCATACATTTACAATGAACATTGTTAAGGATAATATAAAGATTTTACAAAAACTTAATAATGCTGTGAATAAATTTTTATAAATTATTTTTTATTATCTCAGGCCCTTAAAACAAGGTACTCAACCCCTCTTTCCATTTTAGATTTTAGGGTGTACAGTCACCAACTCTAAAGAGTTGATACAATTTCTTTGAAAAAAGCATACAAAGTGTCAGTGGCGAATTTACATATTTGCCGCCAGTAGGCTATTAATTTTTGCCGCTCCTTAATTTAGCTACCTTAGTCCACATTCTCATATAAACGAAAACAAATTTTAAAGAGCAAAAAAAAGGTGGTCCTTAACTCAAAAAGGATCATTTATTATACAAGGGAAAAAAGCTATGGATTCTTCCTCGAGGTTGCTTTACTATGGAAACCCCTAAAGAAATTATTAAAAATCCGGTAATAAATTTGGTGATTTGACGGATTAAAATCAAAAATTAGGAACTTAAAGTGATTGTTTTTAGTAGTTATTTCAGATATTATAAAGTTAAAATTAAAAATTAAACATCTACCTTTAAATACGTGTATGTACGTTCGGGAAAAAAGGAATTTCATAAAAAGCCATATTTTAGTACCAACAGAAATAAAACGCAATTTTTTTCCCGTCACGGAAAAAATACTTATTTATTATACGAGGAAAAAGCTCTAGATTCTATCTCGAGGTTGTGTTATGACCGAAAACGAAAAACCGAGAGCTAAATTCTACAATTCTTTCCGAGTATAATACACTATTTTTCCAGTGCGGAGAAAAACGCCGACTTAATGTTAAAAAAAAACATATTATTAAAATGTATTAAAGAGAGAAAATTAATTACGTAAAATTTTAAACTAGTTGTATTTAAAACGGCAATTAGACCATGCCTTACTATGGAAACCTTTAAATAAATTATTTTGTCAAAGTAATTTTGTGATTTGACGGACCAAAATTAAAAAGTAAGAACCAAAACTGATTGTTTAGTAGTGAATTTAAATATTAAGTTAAAAAATGTGTGATTAGACTTTTGATATAATGGAAAGGTAGGTAATTATTTACAAATCGGACGCATCACCGATTTTAATGAAATTTGGTATGGGGGATTTTTGGGACGATGATCACGAATCTGAAAATATTTTTAGTCGGACCCGTCTTTTTTAAGATATCCATAATCCAAACAATTCTTGATGTAAAGTTAATTTTGAACTCAATATTTATATTTTACATCTTTGTAAACTTTTTACTAGAGATCTCAAAACTTTTAGGATAATTTTTTATTGTTAATACCAAATTTAACACAAAATTATTTTAACATCGTAGGAGATACACAAACAGAAACTAATGTTTTTTATTTTTTAAACTTTAGCAATTGTTTTTACAACATATTCTATTAGTTTCTGTTTTTATGGCAACTACGACGAATTGCGATGTACGCCATTCAGTATCAAAAAGATCATTTACCCACATAATTAATGTTGTTTTTTTAAAGTAAAGTGTCGTAGTGTTTTTTTACATCATTGGATTCGCTTTAAAATACTGCATTTAGAAATATTATGAAAGTGATATGGTTCTATTTTGGTTTTTGAGCAAGGGTAAATAAAAACAAAAAAGTAGTATGAGGAGTGATTTTATAATGATCATGACACTTTAGATAAAAAATAAAAATTTACTTTAAAAATAAAATTTGACCACAGTTTGTATTAAAAATATTGTATTCCGACTAAAAATAAACTGGAGAATCCGAAAAAAATATATACAGGGTGTCCCATTTAAAAATCAAAAGCTTTAGTTATTTCCGGTGAAACCGGCAGTCGTAAAAGCCTATCATATACACCTAAAAATAAATTTTCGTTAGTCTAACACCCCTGCCGAATTTTGTCAGTAACGATAAAGAAATTAAAAAAATGGCAGCCGGAAAGTGATCTCGTTGTCACCCGGTATTTAGGGTGGTACTTTTTATATTGAAACCTTCTAAATTTCTTGCATCTTACCCCTAAATAATCGATGTTGCAAATTCTTAATAACTCTAAGTATTTTTGTTCCTAATCGATGCTCTGGCCAATTTCTGAAATCCCTCTCGCACTCCCAGTACATGTGCGTACGAATATGTTCCGGAAGGAGACCATTTTGTTCTGTGACTGGTGCTATAAAAGTTTTGTGAATTGTAAGAAGTATAAGAAAACATTTCATTTGAGCATGTGACATTCGTGCCTCTAGGAAGCGTTCTGCTTTTGGAAAGTTTATTTCCCATTCCAAACCTAAAAGTTAAAAAAAAAACTTTATAGAAACACATGTGCTAAATGTCCTTCTTTTGGAACTATAGGCTGTAAAAATTTTGAAAAATAATTGTTTTTTTTTGATTATAACTTTCTTACCAATTTAGAAACTTTGGCAGTGCCGTATTAACCATTAGGCGGACTAGGCTATAGCCTAGGGCGCCATGAAAAATAGGCGCCCAGACAGGGGAGTAATAGGCGCTAGACAGGGCAGCGGTGATTAATTTCTCTGTAAATAAAGTGTTTTGAAATGAAATAGGCGCGAAAAGAAGGGAATGCCTTTTTATAGGCGCTACGAAGGAAAGAACTTATATATTAAATACTAATAGTTATTTTGCAAATCTTTATATTTAAGCAGTTTTGTAAACCTCTAGATGCTATAATAACATAATTAAAATGCATTTTTGTTTTAAGGGTTTCTTAATATAACATCTTTTTGACCCACCCCGTGTGGCAATTCTATATTTTTATATAAATCATAGATACCTGTGCACAATTCCAATAAACATTTTTTTCGATTGCAATAGTAACATCATATCGAATTTTTAATGTAAACTATTTTTTTAAACACTGTATATTTTTTGGGATATTATTATTTTACATATAAACCTTGCTCATAAATAAAATCGCGATGAGAATAGTAACGTCAATGTTGAATTTTAAATGTAAACATTTTTTTTAAACGCACTGTATATGTTTTTTTAAACAAACCTTTCTCTTAAATCACTCTATCTATTAATAAAAAAACGCATTAACATCCGTTGAGAATAGTAACGTAAATATCGAATTTTAGTTGTAGTTTATCCAAGACAGCCGACCCGTGCCCACTTCGTTGGACGTTAATATTTTTTTTGTTGTTCACAAATTTATTTGGTGGAAAATATGCGCTCCGGGAATTTTAGCCTAGGGCGCCTCAAACAGTTAATACGGCCCTGAACTTTGGGAAAATTTAGAAAAGGTTTTTTTTCAGATGCCCATTAGGTTTTGCACTAATGAACAACCATTAAATATAAATGAATTAAATTTTGTGCGAAGGGGTACCTAACTAAACATATAGAATTTAAAAATTATATTTCAAAGGTTGCCAAGTTTATAGCTTTCTCTCTAGGTTGGGGAATTTTAAATGGATATCCTATTTTTTATTATTGTAATCAACTGTTTGTATCACATTTGTTATTACCTAATATTATTGTTTTTATCGTTAAAACTAAATGAGAATTAAATGAAAAAAAACATTTATATTTTAAAAAACTATGATGGCGTACCATTTTTTCTTAAAAAATATTTACCGTAATTCCTCACAGACGTACTGGTTTATTTCTATATAATCGGGAAAATCCTTGAGATGTTACGCTAGAATTATTCATTAATATTTTTAATTACTTTGGGATTCACATTTTTTTTAATCTTTCAATTATGTCAATACAACAGCTAAGCAGCAATCAATAACGTAGATAAACTTAAGATAAAATTATACATTAAAGTATTAAATTGAATATTACTTACAACAAATATGGTTTACACTTTAATAATGAAATAAAAAAATTACTGGAATATGGAATACATGGCTTGGCAGTTATAAATCCAGCTGTATTTGTACGTTGCAGCAAATGCAAAAAAAATACATTTAAAAAAGTTGAATTTTTTTCGACGTTACTTGCATTATTTAATAATGCCAAAGATATTCTTTTTTAATACATTTTTAAAAGTGTTAAATAATGCATTTTTTTCAAAAATATTTCTTTTTTAAAACCATAAATTATTTTAGCTTGCTTGACAGTATCAAATGGTTAATATAGTTGTAATTTATAAATAAACACCTACTTGCATCTTTGTTGACCCCTCTTTTTTGAAATACCCATTTGGTACTAACACAGCTGTCATCTTTGTAATTTCGTCAATCATACCATTGGGACCGTCAGTTGGCCATCTGTATTTTATGCACGTTTTTCTATCAACAATAGTTGGTCTATCTTCCCTAATAACAAAATCAAAGGTTTGATCATGCGGCCATGGAATACTAACCGCTGGAATAATCTGAAAAAATTGATAATTGTCTTTAGATTATTAGTTCCTGGGCCAGTAATGAAATTCACTTTATGATAATAACACTTATAAAACCTTTTTAGGGAGGTTTTTTGTCTACCACGAAAATGCATACCGCCATATACATATGGAAGCGGTGCGGTAATCCAATGTCAAATGCTTCGGGTGTCGGACCGGAAATTTTGTGCTGCTTAGGGTGTTTTTTTTTCGACAGTATAAAACTTTCTTATAGATTTTTGTTAGACAATAGAGTTTCTAAAGGCAGTGAGACCTCGTAGAGTATTGGCCCTTGATAAAGTGGCAATTCAGCCACGAAACATTAGGATAAATACTATAGTGGTTTTTATTTGTCTGCCCTTATCCTGCTATACGACTCCAATTTGTTTACCACAATGTTTTACATACAATTTTGAAGCATTGTGCCAAAAATCGTAAGTATTACAGTCACGAAACCATAAGGCCCATTGACATGTTATGGGTATCGGATTGGGCGGGTAGAAGATGGTAGATTTAAGAGGGGCTGGGATAACCCTTCACTGCAGTGCACCCTGGTTTTACGTCTGAAAAATGTCAGCCAGACAAGACCTACAGCTTTACGTGGGTCCGAACCACAGATGTCCTATTTACGACAACCCAAAACCGGGCTCCCAACCAGAAAAGGTCGTTTTCATTCCTTATATTCCACTGGTTGGGATCCGCAAGTCTGCGTTTGCGTAGAACAGGGTAAAGTGTGTTCTGGCGCCTTGGTCTTTGTGGGACTTCAGCGTCGATATATTTTACACTTTTTGACCGTCTTTTGTTAGGCTAAGCACTAAATGTCTGACCAAACTGTTTTTTCCTTATTGATCTGGCCTCGATTCGAACCAAGTCTGCGTAGGTTGTGCGCCTAACGACCCAGCGCTTTAACGCACAGGCCATCACACCGATCTTTGGGCTGGTTTCGTAACTGTAATCCTTACGATTTTTGGGACAAAGTTTAAAAAGTGCATGCAAAACATTGTGATTAACTTGTCCGACAAAAAAAGTGACGCGTTTGTCCGGTTCAACACCCAAAACATTTGACACTGACAGGCTGGGTGAACGCGCCGCTTCCATATATGTCGGTATGAATATTCGTAGTTGACTCGTCAAAAGGAACCCCATTAAAAAGGTTTTAAAAGTGTTATTATCGTGATGTTAATTTTATTGCTGGCTCAGGGGCAATATTGCCTTTTTAGAACATTAAATGTAAACAATATACACTAACCTGAAAAGTCCTAAGAATATTACTGTCTTCCTCCAAATCTTCACAAAATATTTTTCCCGGAATAGCCTTGGCCATAGCAATACTTTCTTCATTAAAGCCAAGTGATTTCCCGAGTGACGTAGGAAAGAGGGTATTTTGAAAATACTTCATGAACCCGTTAGAGTTTACATAGGTCACTTCTTTAAAAAGATCTTCTTCTTCAAGGCTTGCTAAATACTGCATTTTTGCTTCTTCATCTTGATCTTCTATATCCTCAATTACAGGAAAATGTTTAATTCTTTTGGTAGTAAAACATGTCTCAGGTAGAGTATCCCGTCTTTCAATTGTTGAGTCGACCTCTAATGGTCGTGGCGTTCTCAAAGCAGTGATAGTAAGATAATCGTATTCAGAATCTGAACGGGACGAGGGTCCAGGGAGGGGTTCGTAGTTTTCGACAAACTCCCGAGAAGATAATATAGGAGTATTGTTTTCCACTTGTAAAAGTCTTGCAAATCCTGGAAAAAAGCAGTATTAAACTGTTGTTTAGTTAATGTAGCCCACCAAAAACATAAAACATTGGCTGTGGGCTTTGCCGTAAAAGAATGGAGATTCGAAATGAGTGCCAAGTTCTGTCCAAAATCTAAATATGTATGAGATCTAAATAAGGTCTTAAAGTAGGTTAAATTTGACTTGGTCCGTTTTCATTATATCAGTCATATTTTAATCTAACCTGCTTTAAGATTTCATACATATTTGGATTTTGTACAAAATTTGGCACTTATTTAGATCTCAATTCTTTTTACGGCGAAGGCCACAGCCAAGCATAATTTCGTAGTAAACTTGGCCCACCTTTTTCACATTTATGTTTTTGGTGAGATATCATTACTTTTTGTAAGAAAACTAGACAGGTATCTAAATTTAATATATAAATATTTTTCCTTGCGTTTTCGCTGTATACTTTTCTTTTTTATAATATTGTCCACATTTTCTGAAACATTGGAAATAACGGTGCACATTGCCCATTCATTATCTGCTACCTTTTTAACACGCTTTCCGTGTATGCTAAAATTAGCCAAGTCCGAGCGATATAACAATCTGGCACCGCCGACGAAACACACCGTTTTTTGTATTTGGACCCCATTTATTTTTTGACCTAATTTTATTTTTATATTTCTATTATATAATAAATATAATAATACAAATACTGGGATAGTTTTAAATACCAACTTGTAACGGTTCAAGCGCTGCAATAAAAAACCTTTTTTGTATGGAGACCCGCCCTAACCTCCTGTATTTTTTCACTTTTTTTATTTTCAGATTTTTCCCTATACACAAATACTGAGCTGGATTCCAAATTTTACCCTTCTAGGTCATCTGGATGTGGGTTAGGTTTTTTATCTATGTCGGTCAGTCAGTAAGTCAATGAGTCAGTCGATGAAATGGTGTTTACGTTAAATAGGTTTGGAGTAATGGAGGGGTCAACAGTTGAACCAAGTGGTTCGTGTAATGCTGCGTCCAGACCTTTAAAGAATCTAAAGCTATGTTTACCAAATTCGATATTTGGGGGTTTTTTAGGCATGCCTAAGGGAATAGTGACCTTAAAACTGGTCCCAGATTTTAATAAAAATGCATTGTTGTCATATCTCAGTAACTGCTAAAGAATGAAGTTAAAAAAATTAGCATCTTACTAAAGTTGCTACGTCTATTTTATCGTAAATAAAGTAGGTGAGCATTGCATGTAAAATACCTAAAATATTACGTATAACACAAAACTGAAAAAAACTTGGAACAATCTATTATTACTGTTTAATTGTTCTAACCCAAAAACCTCCAATTGTAAATAAAGTTTAAGCGGTTCTAAATGAAATTTAAATAAATTGTTAAACTATTATATTTGGTTTGCTCACTTGAGCAATGGGCATTTGGTTAAAAAAATACGTGTAGCTTAAAACTGGAAAATCTGGCAACTGTGCTGACATAACTATTAAATTCTTTATATCAAACACCTTTTAGATACCTAATTATGTAATCCTAGCTAAACTCAAAAAATATTTACACAGTGACGTAGCTAAGCGTAGGCAGCGTGGGCGGTCTCCTGGGGGCGTCGCACTTTAAGGGGCCAAAGGTGATGCCTACCGAAAATCATTAGGTATAGATGGTGTCACTTTAAAATAAGTAATAGGGAAGTATAATATAAACGGTAGTTCAAGTTTTTTTTTTATTTAGTACCCGATGATCCCTCTCAGAGTTACAGTACTTTTTACTAACTCAGTATTGCAATATCAGTGTTCATATACCGCCTTGTTGCCTTGTCCTAAAAACTTTACTTTGCTTGAACCATTACAAACAGTGACAACACCAGCCTATTCTTAAAGCCACCCTATAAATTCAAAATAGTAATATTCCTATTCATTGAGTTAATAATTAAAAAGTTTCCCATCTGGTAAGGTCTTCCAAAGGCACGCTGTATAAAAAATATTTTAAAAAATTTTGTTATTTTTCCACCGTTAACTCTCTAACGCCTTAACTCTAGTAACCACAACAAAAATTATTGTAAAGTTATAAAGTTCCCAATTTTTGTTTTGCAACACTATTAAGCTATATATTATACATTAAAAAAATCATTTTACGTAGAATATGAATTGAAGTCATACCACTTTACAGGGGATTAACTACGTGTAATCAAGCCATTGTTTTCATTTTCGGTTACTTATTTTTAAATAATAAAGAAAGGAGCATTCATGCTATGTCAACCTACAATATAATTAATATTTTTTACTTATGTTTTTTTACTACCTAAAGTTGTTAGCATGATATAAAAATTGTTGTTGTTTATTGGTTTTCCAAATGGCCTTCGACCAATGTCCTTCAGCCATAGTAAATTTCCAGTTAATTTTTAGAACAATTTTTAAAAATTTTGGGAAATAAAAATAATATACTATGTTTTACAGAAATATAAAATAAAATATACATGCACTGGTATTTGTTTTAATTAAACATACTAGTCCCTGGACTTTATGATATTAACCATTTTAAAACATTTTTAGGGGGTTCCTTTTAACGAGTCTACCAGGAATATTTATACCGCCATATATGGGAGCGGCGCTTTAACCCAGCCTGTCAGTGTTAAATGTTTCGATTATCTGACTGAGCAAACGCGTCACTTTTTTGTCGGACAACTTTACCATTGTTTTACATGCAATTCTCAAACATTTTGCCAAAAATAGTAAGGGTTATAATCACAAAACCATAAGGCTCAAACACATGTTTCGGGTATCTGACTAGGTGGGTTACGTGACTGTAACCCTTACGATTTTTGGCACAAGGTGGTAAAATTGCATGTAAAATATTGTGGTAAACTCGACCGACAAAAATAAAGACGCGTTTGCCCGATCCGACACCCCAAACCTTTAACATTGACAGGTTTGGTCAAAGCGCCGCGGCGGTATGAATATTCGTGGTATACTCATCAAAAGGAAGATCTTTAAAGGTACGTGCACATACGTCGGCATCGGACGGACGGTACGGATCAGATAAAATAATTTTAGTGATATTTGACACACACACAAGCACATGCGAGTTATGGATAAACCATAGGTAAATATTAAAAGTTGGTGCCTTTCCACCGGGGTATGAATCGGCTTAATTCTTGTCAAATAAGGCAATTTCTGACCTGTATTGCACATAAGAAACGATAATGGCCGGATTTTAAGTAGAGTTGCTATATTCTTGCGGGATTTTTTAAATCCGGTGCCAACCGCCCGCACCTAGGTGCACTGCTTTATTTAATTTTACTAAAACTAGTTTTTCCAATCCTTACCGTCCGTCCGATGCCGACGTATGTGCGCATACCTTTAAAGAATTTAAATGTATTCTTATCATAAAGTCCATTTCATTACTGGCCCAGGGACTATAACGATTGAATGTCAGTATTAAGAAAAAGCCAAATTATTTAGTTGTAGTCTATTATAACTTCAACTCTAGTTTTTCTGGGATTCTAAATCTAAAGTCTCTGGTATTTCGGGTTAAACATAAATCTTTTGTATTCGGCCCATTAATCTAAACTGTAGTCATTAATGGAAAAATAATTGGTCAGGATAAAATGCAAATCGTAAAAAAGATACACAATTTACTAATTTATGACTTACCTTTTCTATCTTCACATTCCTGTATCCTAACTTGATACAAAGGCTTATCTATTGACGTGTATTGAGGTATTTCTTTTGTATTAACAACTTCTATGAGATCATTTGTAACATATATTCTCTTTGCGACCAGATTCTCTGAACAACTATGTTCCTCCATTGTTCTAAAAATTATGTTTTTATTCACTTCTTCCATTATGACGTCAGGATATGTGCACTCCATGGTTTCGTCTTTGAGTAAAGTTTTATTCATTTCTTGTTCTTGAGGACTAGCGGAAACATGCTGCAGCCTCGTTAATATTCTGCAAAAGAAAAGTTTTATACAGATTATAAAACTCTCCTGACAAATTTAATATGAATATACCGGGTGTCAACACATTTTTTAGACAAGCCATACTTCCTAGAGTATTAGACATATCAAAATAAAACTTGCTATAGGTAAATGGTATTAGTAGAGAAGAGTTTTGGCATCCTTTTCACTTTCCAGTCACTTCCAGTTTGACCAAAATGGCTCCAATTTTGAATTTTTAAATAGAACACCCTATGTATTTTGACATTTTTGGATTCCTGAGACAATTCTAAGCCAGAATGTGGTTTTTAAGCCAACCTAATTTTTTAGAGCAATTTTTAATATTGTATTTAGGTGGCCATGATTGAGTGCAAATTAATCCAGTGACCCTAGGTGACGTTAGAAAAATTTAATCGCAAAGTTTTAGTGACTAATATAGAAGGTAGCATTAAACAGTTTGGCAGTATGACATTCCCGTGTCTAACTATTATTTTTTAAATGACAGCAGTTTTTAGACAAGCACTTTTCGAATAAATGATTTTTTGACAAATCTAACTATACCAATTTATTTGCGATCGGATTAAAAATAAAGAATCATAGCCACCTGATGCAATAATACAAGTGGCTTTCAAAAAAACAAGTAGGCATTTATTTTTTAAATGTCAAATTATAATTTAGAATTGTCTTAGGAATCCTAAAAATTTAATTTTAAAATATACAGGATGTATATAAATAATGTATTTGCATTTTCAAATGCTAGTTGCTTAGGCAAATGCTAATTGCCTAGTCAATTAGCATTTGATACTATTTGTCTAAGCAATTTTTAGTCAAATGGAAATAGAAATATTTGCATAACCAGACGGTCAAAAAGATTTAACTATCCAATACTAACCATGACCGCCCCAATGTGACAGTTTTGCATGACCGTCTATAACGCTTCGAACCAATCAAATTACACGTGCTTTTGCTTTTACTATAATCTGCACAACATACTGTACGTCTAATATGTTATGTTATAAAATATATTTTAGTCATTTGCCCAACAAGGAAAACGGCAAATGCCATTTACCTAGACAAATGGCTTTTAAATAAAAATAATTTTCATAAAGTCATTTACCCAGACAGAGGCCATGTATTTTTATGAATTTCAATAAGAAATAAAATGCTGCAGAAGCATGAAGAAATTTATAGAAAGCATTAGGTGAAGATACAGGTTCTGATAAAACATGCAGAAAAAGGTTAGGAAAATTTGAATCAAGTGTTTTCGACCTTCCTGATAATCCACGTTCTGGGTGATGATCTTTGATCGATAATACGATAACTATGTTGTTAAGACCAGGTTAGAGCAGGATTCTTTTCTGACAATATCAGAAATCTAGAGAATTAGAGAGGCATAAGAATTAACAAACAATTTCAGGCCATATTCGGAAGATACGATTGATGTGGAAATATTGTAGATGGGTTTCACATGAATTAACTGAGAAAAAAATAAACGATCCAGTCGCCAGATGCACATCTTTGCTTGCTCGGAACAAAATCAACCCCTTTTTGAACCGGATAATAACTAGGAATAAAATGTAGATTACGTATAAAAAAATCTTAAGGAAAAAGACATATTGTGAACCCGGAAACCTTCCACGTCTAAACCAAATTTAACTCCGAATAAAAGAATTAGTCCCTGAGCCAGTAATTGAGTGGACTTCAAGATAACAACACTTTTAAAACCTTTTAGAGGAACTTCTTTTGACGGCTCTACCACGAATATTCATACTGCCATTTATGAAACATTGTGGTAAACTTGCCCGACAAGAAAAAGTGATGCGTTCGCCCAGTCTAACACCCGAAAAATTTGATATTGACAGGCTGCGTTAAAGCGCCGCTTCCATGTATGGCGGTATGAATATTCGTAGTAGACCCGTCAAAAGAAATACCCCTAAAAAGGTTTCAAAAGCGTTCTTATCTTGAAGTCCATTTCATTACTGGCCCAGGGACTAAATTTTGTGTATATGGTGGAACATTCGAGGACCATTACATTACGAGTGTTCAAAACCAAACGAGAAGCTTAATTCGGAGAAGTAGTATCAGCAACTGGATAATTTAAATTCAGCAGGAGATGTTCAATAGGAAGAACATATTACTACATTATGATAATCTTCCTATTGAACATAATACTGCATCATGATATTGCCAGGTCATAGGCTGGTTTGGGAAATTGCACCCCTCGACTATCATTTGTTCTTGTACTACTACATAATTTTTTAAATGGCAAAAAATTAAAAAAAACATGATGTCAAACAGCACTGGTTTAATTTTACGCAACAAAAAATAAAATATTTTTCAAAAATGGGATAAGTAAGTTGCCACACGCTGGTGGTAATTAATAATAATAATAGCAAATGCATTATTAAATAAAGTTCACTAACGGTAATAAAAATTTGTATTTTGTTTTTTAAATCAAATCAAATCAAAATATGCTTTATTGTTAGAAGATTTATCGAATTAACAAAGCTGTCATAAAAAAATTAGTGTAAAATAAAGTTGGTTAATTTAACAATGCTAAAAGCTATCATTTTAAAAATTGACAAAACTTTCCGGTAGACCTTTATACTAAAATGGCAAAGCGGCACTTAATTAGCTAGCACTTATACTTACTCCTTATGATCAGCAAAAAAGTGTACAGCCATAATCATATTATTTAGAATAAACACCTGATTTTGTTCATCTAACTCTCTTTTATGATATTGATTGTCATTAAATCCTCTTTATGAATAGACTCCACTCGAACCTCATTATCTCCTAATTCTAGATCCCCAAACGACATGGCTGTAGTTACTGCAGGGGTTTTAATTCGCGAACGACGTGTTATGTCAGTACTATTGGATGACTTTGAACAATCTTGTCCCATCATTAAATCATTTTCGATGTAACAAAACACCTACACAATGTTTACAATACACGCGGGGTTAAAAAATAATAAATAACTTCTTATTGCAACCGTTCTAGATGACTTATTTCTTTAAAAATCTTAACACGACTTATTAGATTAATACATTGTTTGCTTAGTTAAACTTCGACTGACTATTTTATCAGTGCTGTTGGTTATTTTTAATCAGGCATTTTAAATCCCTGTCAGTCACTTCTTATAGATTAGGTAGATTAGGTAAAAAATATGTAGCTATTGATTGTGTCCATTATCATAATACAATTGGATTAAAATTAATAGGAGGAAGTAAATGAAATAAAATTTTATTAAAAACAAATGTGACATGACACAAAAAAAGTATTGAGATTAGTTCTCTTGTTTTTCAAAATTTTCACTGGGTGTTTTACAGTTATGATACAATAACTTTGATAGTCTTTTGAGCTTTTAGGTAAATCCCAGATCATTGCTTTGACCAGGTATAATGCGCTTCTTAATAAATTTCAATACTACGATCTTTTAACTAAACTTTCTTTGTGCCTTTGAAGTTTTTTTTCAATCGACGTATAACAGTTATTGCGGATAGCCACTCTTCAAGCTTTCACCAAGTTAACGCTTGGGTGGCTCAGGGCTCAGTACTGGCACCAATTCTGTTTCTTCTACACATCAGCGACCTCCTCTTCCACAACCAATTCAATGCATAATTTTGCTTATGATAGTATCCTTCACTCCAGTTTTTGGATTTCCAAATTAATTTTTAGGCCTGACTTGGTAAACAAACACAGGGCGATGCAGATATCTTTTTACTGCACCTTAATTTAATAAATAATTGGGGCGCCAACAATCTCGCCAAATTTAATGCACCCAACACAACATCATGGTAAATGCTCAAAAAAGCCATCATATACCTACTAATCTTGTCACATTTGTGAATAACCTAATCTGGCATAAACACATTACATTTTTAGCCACGGCATTGAGCTTAGATTTCTCTTTTGAGCCAAAAATTATTTTTTCCCTTTTAATTCATATAGTTTGTATGTATCAATGTATTTCTATCTATCGCTTGTATAATTCCACCACTTCTCCCAACAGAGAAACTCGTAGTGCTACACCTTTGCATCCCTATACAGTTTAACTGGACGGACCCCAAACTTTTCACTTTGTTTGTTCTTTTATCCCCAGAGTTTCTACAATGTGGAACCTGATGTTTGCGGAAGTATTCCATTTCCTTCTAAATCTTCAAGTGTTTAAGTATCGTATTGACAAACTTCCTCTTACCTCACTTAAGACTCCCAGGTTACGTTAGTATTTAGGCTTTGAGCCTTTGCAGATCTTGATATTTCTCAGAGTAAATTTATCATTTTATTCATTTTTCTTAGAAAAGTTAGGGGAAAATAAGGGACTAAAAAGTTATGACCATATTTTTATATATACGCTATTATTTTCTTACTTAAGCTACACCAGAAAATTACACAGATAAAAAACAAATTTTTAGTCGTCTGTTAAATTTTGATTGAATTAACGGTTTTAAAGAAAATCTTTGGTAAATTAAAGGGGAACTATTGCATCTATTTTATTTAAAAATTAGAAAAATACCGAAGGTAGTAGGCTCTCACTATTTAATTTAGTAATGTTTATTTGCGCTGTTACTTTATTTTGTGGTAAATAAGCACATTTTGTATGTTATTAATAACATTTGTTTTTTTTTTTGGGGGCTGAACTTTTTCGTATTAGTATTAGTATTTAAAGATTAATTACAGAAGTTTGTTAAAAAAAATCTTGATTGAAAATGGTACAATTAAAAAATATCAACATAAACATTTTTTGCAAAAATTGGACAGCTCCCCTTCAACCCCTAGCCACCAGAGCCCCAACCCAAAATTATTAAAAGAGAAGGGAGGTCAAGTGATACATCATTTTAAAGCGTCAACATGCAATTGTACAGGTCATTAAAAAGGTTACCACTTAGTTATCTGCCAAAAGATACAGATTTAAGAAAATCGCTAAAACACGTCAAGATATTTATTAAGGGGGAACGTTTTTCACAAAAAATTAGACGGATACCCTTCAAGCCCCCAACCATCAGGGCCTCCACCCCAAAATTCTTAAGTGATGGAAAGGGGTGCCGAGTGATACATCATTTTAAAGCTCCTGACGAGTAATTTATAACCCTAGAATATAAAGTCAATATCTTTACCTACTACAAAATGGCGGTACTTTAAAAATTACCCAAATACCTGATGGGGATGGCCATATTTCCAAAACTAATAAAGTAGATGTACATAATGGGGTATTTTCTTAAAGCTCTTTTAAAGATCATTTTATTGGTGTAATACAGGGTGTTTCAAATATCGAATAAAGTAGATGTACATAATGGGGTATTTTCTTAAAGCTCTTTTAAAGATCATTTTATTGGTGTAATACAGGGTGTTTCAAATATCGATCACGAAACTTTAGAGGGTGATTCTACTTGACAAAATAAGGGTAGAGCTTCATATAATTTTTTCAAAATATCATTTGTTTTCGAGTTACAAGCCGTCAAAGTTCAATATTTATTTTGGTTTTTTCGCCATATTGCATTTATTTTTTAACCAATCCAGTTGATATTTGGCACACAAATCGAGCCTTGCAGATTCTAAAATTTTAGGACAAAAGTACTTTTTTAAATACCGCCAGAGGACATTTTACCTAAAAAGTTAAAATTTATTTACATCATAACTTTTTTATTTTAATATCGCAAAGCTGGGAGCGCCATTATATAGACAATCAAAAACTTAAAAATAAGGTACTCTTTATTAAAGTCGATAAACCTCACCTTTAAGGCACCAACAGACATCAAGGTTTTCATTAATTTCAATTAAATTACCTACATACATACAGGGTGTCCAGTAACTCAACCGACAAACTTTACGGGGCGATTCTACAACAGAAAATAAGAAAAAACTTCATATAAACATATGTCCTAAACGTCTTAGTTTTTGAACTACGGTGTGTTAAACACCCCGTAGTTCAAAAAAAGTACTTTTGTCTTAAAATTTTGGAATCTACAAACCTCGATTTGTGTGCCAAATATTAACTGGATTGGTTAAAAAATAAATGCAATATGGCGGAAAAACCAAAATAAAAATTGAACTTTGACGGCTTGTAACTCGAAAACGAATGACATTTTGAAGTAGGTAGGAAGAAAATATATGAAGCTCACCCTTATTTTGTCAAGTAGAATTACCCCCTTAAATTTGGTGATCGATTTTTGAATCACCCTGTATATATTTAAAGTACATACATAGCAATAAAAAATATACTTTTTATCCTAATAAAAAGATTTTTAAAACTGCTTTAAGAAAATATTACATAAAGTAAGTACACCTAACTTTATTGGTTTTGGAAATATGGCGATCCCAACAGGTATTTGGGTAATATTTGAAGTAGGTAAGTAAGTAGGTAGGTAAAGATATTGACTTTATATTCTAGGGTTATAAAGTACTCGTCAGGAGCTTTAAAATGATGTATCACTCGACACCCCTTTCCATCACTTAAGAATTTTGGGGTGGAGGTCCTGATGGTTGCGGGCTTAAAAGGATTCCGTAAAATTTTTTGTTAAAAACGTTCCCCCTTAATAAATATCTTGACGTCTTTCAGCGATTTTCTCAAATCTGTATCTTTTGGCAGATAACTAAGTGGTAACCTTTTAATGAACACCCTGTACAATCGCATGTTTTTAAGAAGCAATCTACATAATGTACCTAATAAACCTGTGACTTAAAAAAATTAAGTGGGATATATAAAGAGTGGTTTGATTTAAAGGGGTGATAATATAATTTTACATTATACAGAAAAATAGTAGTGAATAGGAAAGGCGGCACCATTGGCAATAAAAGCAAATAATTTCTTTCTGCATTTTTAAAAACTAGCTATTTAGCTTATAATGAATAATAAAAATATCTTATAAAACTAATGGGTTCCTTGAAAAACCTCTTAGATTCTTAGCAATTAGAAATGTAACAAATATGTGTACTTTAAAAATATTGCATAATGTATAAATATTGTTTATTATAAATTATCTAATTTTTTTAGAACTTAAACTATATATAGTAGCTACATATATCGCTTATGACTAGTAACAAAGATATTTGATAACACTAATAAGTTCAACCTCTTAAACTTTCTGCACTTAACAGTGAAACACCTCCTATACCTACATATTGTAATTCTCGCGTATAATAAATATTTATTGTATGTATAATCTAGTGTTTTTGATAAGCAATAAAGCAATCTAATATTTTTTATAAATGCATTTTATACTAAAAAAAATCTAGGATATACAGGGTGTCAGGTATTAAAAAAAAAACATGATCCTTAAAGATCTGAATCCTTAGGCGATTTTTGGAAGAAAAATTTAAATAAAACTAAATATATTATCTAAGTGTCTTAACATTTCAGATGGTAAAGTTTTAAAAGCAAATATATTTTTCTTACGGCCACATGAAAAAATAGCAAATAGCACACTGTTTTGAAAATGCGTTATATTACACTACTGTTGCAAGTACTTTAGAACACTAGTGTGATATCTATACTAATACATAAAGATGTAAAGTTTGTAACTTTGTGGGTGTGTTTGTAGCCGTTAATCTTCGGAAGTACTGAACTATCATAAAAATTGTTTCACAATCAAAAAACTACACTATTCAGGAGTGTTTTAGACTAATTTTGTTATGATATAACAAAAAGTTCAGACACTAACGCCCAACGAAGTGGCACGGGTCGGCTATCTTGGATAAACTATAACTTAAATTCGATATTGATGTTACAATTCTCAACGGATTTTAATGCGGATTTTTTAATAAATAGAGTGATTCAAGAGAAAGGTTTGTGTGTATAATTATATAAAAAAACATATACAGAGTGTTTAAACAAATTGTTTACAGTCAAAATTCGATATTGACGTTACTATTCTCAACGAATTCTGATGCGTTTTTTTAAATAGATACAGTGATTTAAAAGTAAGGTTTATATGTATAATAATGTAAAAACACATATACAGAGTCTTTAAAAATAGTTTTCATTTAAAATTCAATATCAAAGTTACTATTATCAACGGATTTTGATGCGGTTTTCTTTTAATGGATAGAGTAGAAAAAACAGGGCGTTAAAAAATAGTTTACATTTAAAATTCGATATTAACGTTAATATTATCAACGGATTTAAAATCGTTTTTTTTTAATATATAGAGTGATTTAAGAGGAAGATTTATATGTATAATAATGTAAAAACATATACAGAGTGTTTAAAAAAATAGTTTTTATTTAAAATTTGACATTGAAGTTACTATTTTCAACGAATTTTGATGCGGTTTTCTTTTTATAGATAGAGTAATTCAAGAGAAAGGTTAATATGTATAATAATATTTAAAAAACAGGGTGTTTAAAAAATAGTTTACATTTTAAATTCGATAATATTCTGAACGGATTTTTATACGTTTTTTTTAATATATAGAGTGATTTAAGAGGAAGATTTATATGTATAATAATGTAAAAAACATATACAGAGTGTTTAAAAAATAGTTTTCATTTAAAGTTTGACATTGACGTTACTATTCTCAACGCATTTTGATGCGGTTTTTTAAATGGATACAGTGATTTAAAAGTAAGGTTTGTATGTATAATAATATTTAAAAAAACAGGGTGTTTAAAAAATAGTTTACATTTAAAATTATATATTACCGTTACTATTCTCGACGGATTTTAATGCGTTTTTTTTTAATATATAGAGTGATTTAAGAGGAAGGTTTATATATATATAAATGTAAAAAAACATAAACAGAGTATTTAAAAAATGGTTTACATTTAAAATTCGATATTGACGTTACTATTGCAATTGAAAAAAGGTGTTTATAGGAATTCTGCACAGGTATCTATGGTTTATAAAAAATATAGAATTGCCACACAGGGTGGGTCAAAAAACCTTAAAACTAAAATGCATTCTAACTATGTTATAATACCATCTAGAGGTTTACAAGATTGTTTAAATATAAAGATTTGCAAGTTTCCTATCACTATTCAGCGAATTTTAAAGCGGTTTTTTTAAATAGATAGAGTGATTTAAGAGGAAGGTTCATATGTATATAATAATATCCAAAATCTTTACGGTATAGGAAAGGGAATTCTTTTACTTCGAATTTAACGCGTGCGAAGCCGCGGGCAAAAGCTAGTACCTATGTTATAATGTCATTCTGAAAGATTGTGTTATTACATGCCTTACATCAGCCAAAACAAAAAATCGCTGTCATCGCTGTTATTTAAAATAAATTTGGAGTTATCGGGCTGTTAATTGGAATTACATTTAAAAAACCATGCAATATTTTTTAAGGACCTTTTTAAATTCTAAAATAATAAATGTTATACAAACACACTAGCAAAAACATTAGCAATCGCCCTTTCATAAGCCCGCTTATATAGACTCAGAAGCTATCCAGGTAGGTGATTTTCAATATAAAAATAGTGTGTAGTATAATATACCAAAGTGAAGAAAAGGATACATATGTATATCACCCTAGTGTTGCAAAGTCCAAACTTAAATTTTAGTTGTTGGTTTGTTGCAGTTTACTTTTGGACAAAAATCATCTTTTTAAGTTTTTGCGAACACTGTATAGAACAAAACATATTTTTGTAAGTTATATTTTTTTACAAGCTATTTTTTTATCAAACATAACTAAAAAAAGTTTTTAACTCATTTGTCCTTTTTAAACACCCTAGGTCAGTCTGTAAAAAATGTAAATTTCTTTATCATTTACAATTACGTAAAAGAGGATAGATGTTTCTGTAAATAGCAAAAAATAATTTGAATCTTTATTTGGGGTGCCGTACAGTAAAACTTAAGAAAAAAACTGCCAGGTAAAAGTAGTGAGGTCTGGCCACACATAACCGCACCAAGGCCGCAACAAGTTAAATAGCAATGTTACCCTTTTATACTTAGTTTAATTTAAATAACTATTTTAATTATTATTGTAGTAAATTTAATAGTTGAATTTTAAATTGATTTCCACTTAATTGTTAGCTTTTGTTATTTATTTTAATCAATTTAGTTTTTTTTTAATTTAACACATTTAAAATAGTATAAGCAATAGTATATATACTATAAACATAAGTGTTTATGTCTTAGTAAACGTTTTAAAAACTTTTAAAAATAAAAAATAGATAATTTTTTATTTTTAAAAGCTTGTATTTTCATTTATTAAAAACTTATAAAGAATATTTTATTTGATTAATAGATTTAAAACATTTATATTACTGGATAAGATATAAAGAAAAGGCATTGTCAATAAAACTACAACACTACAATAATTAATTGTTTATGACTATATGACATAAACAACAAAATTTAAATTAATTATGCCTAAAACTGCGTTATTTTTTCATTTAAAGAATATCTTGCTTTACATCGTTTAACAAGCTTATAAAAAGGCCTTTTAAAAAATACAATAGCCAAATTCTCTCAATTAAAAAAACTGCAAGTTTAAGTCGTAGCTTAAAAACGGACTACTACATTTAAAAATATCATAGCCAACATTGTTTAAAAAGCTTATAAAAAGGCCTCTTTAAAAATATCATAGCCAACTGCTTTGTTTGAGTCTTAACTCACAAACACGGACTACTACATTCAATATCATATTACACCTTTCCATTAAAAGGATAATTATCTACAAGTTTCCTATTTACGCTTTTTTTCTATTCCGAATATTACCTAAGCTGCAGAGTAAAACAAATTTTTGGAAAAAATGTTTTTTCAAAATATCTAGTAAGCCATGCTTTTTTTGGACAAAGCAAAAATAATTTTAATAAAGCTCTAAACACTACATTATTTCCCATTTAAACATCTCTGTAGCTGTAGCGGTTTCTGAGTTCCTGTACTAAGCAGCGAAAAAAACTAATCCTGTGGATGTAATGGCTGTGCTAAACTTAAAGATCCTCTTATATTTAGGTACTTACTCACTATAATTCACAAAAAACTGTAAAGTCATTAATATATTGTTTAGAATGAACACTTCAGTATCCTTTTGCCATTCTGCCTTTATCACATTCAAAGTATCCAGATCATCCTGTAGAATTGATTCCACCTCTATATCACTCACATCAAAACCAACTGCACTAATCGGTGCCATTGATGATTTTGTAGAGTTACTAGGTGCCGTATTTAAGGGTTGGTTATAAGAAACCAAAGAAAAATTATTTGATTTGGAACAATCGTTTCCCATCACAATTTTATGTATTTAGTTAGTTCACCACTTTGATTTTGTAAAGACATTCTGCTTTGTATAGAAACACAAACATTATCTTCACAAAAAATACACCCCCGCAATTCCTCTTGGATGATTCTTCGTTTTCTTTGGGAATAGTTTGAAACTAATAAAGTTTCTGCAGTACTTTTACAAATAAACGTTAACAAGCTAAGTTATCTAAAACTACTTAACACGTTTTAATCTTTTTAATCTAAGCTTATTGCACACCAATTACAGTATGGGTTTGTTTAAAAAATGTCAGTTGATAACATTTATTGGTCTTTAGATAAGGTTTTTTTTCCAATTTATAATGTGACCTGATGATAGGAAAGCACTACCAGACTAAGTAGGGTCCATGAAAAAATGAGTGGTTTGAATTCTTTATTACTTAACCGGTTACACCAAAAAAATAATAAGATTTTGTGGTATAATATTATTTACTATTTTTTAGAATAATTGTATTTTCGCGTTTCTTTAGTTATTCTTTTATTTAAAAAAATATTTTCAAAAAATCCATCCTTTGCTTATCGAGTAACCTAAAAATCGATATTGACAATCGGGTGAATGGGTTAAACATCTAATAATCCGACACCCACGGTACTCTGGTATTTAGGCATAAGTCTTTGTGGGTTGTCATAAAGATAAATTTTTTTCAAATATCATTGTCAATTTTTGTGCTACTAAATAAGGATCAAAATAAGTTTAACAACAGTTGCAAGAATATAAAAAGATATATATAAATAGGTGTCCAATTCTTTGGTGGGCGCTGTATAAGAACTTTAAATATAAATACAGTATTCTATGTCTAACCTTCGAGTTAAAAAAATTACCAATTGAATAATGATTTTAAGATTTAAATTGGTTATAATTTGTGACGCAAAAACAATACTTTCTAGTTTTAATTTTTTTTTCTCAATAGTAGCCCTTTTTAATTGCCTTCAGTAATTATTTATTATTATACATTCGGAAAAAAGTAGCAATACTTTATATTAACAAATTTATTTTTAAAATTAGAATATAATAAACAGGATCAACATACATAATATTATTATTAACATCAACGCTGGTAATACCTTTTTGATACAAATATCTACAAATATATTCATGTAAAAAGTTTAACTGCTGCAAAATACTACATGCAAAAGTTATTAATACTTTTTATGTTCTGGTATGTAAATGTATACACAAGTTATTTATTAATTAATAGCATTACAATTCTTTTCTCTTGATAACAAAGTTCTTTGTTTACAACAATATAAGACATCTCACACTACTCTAGGGATAAAAAGCCTATTTTAATAAAATTTGCTAAACTGATTAAATGTTTAAAGAGATTTAATAAAGTGGCCTCCACGTTAACCAAACTTAAGGTCACTGTTTTTTTTTTTTTGAGTAAAGTTATCAACGGCTCAAAATGGACGAAAATAAAATACCCATTAATTTTTTTTTAATGTTTGTTATTTTACTGCTTTTCTTATACCAAAACAGAAGGAGACAATAGTTTAAAATAATTGTTGCTTCTTTTAAACCCCTATTATTGTAAGTAGTATTCATTTTGTTTTTCAAGACATCATTTATGGCGAGTTCTTGTTTAACTCCTATTCTACACTACAAAAATCCTAATATATATGTTACACTTAAGTAGAATTTTACCTAATTTTTAAAGACTTATTATTTACAAAATAAACAACACCAAATCATACTTACGTAAGCTTACGAAATGACTTATTTGCAAACTTATATCTATAAACTAATTATTCATTAATTTGGCTTTTGCTGATCTTTAAATATATTGAAATAATCACACACTGAATTAAGTTTTTTTGTAAATAAATTATAATATTCAGCAAAAAAAATACTAGAAAGTTTACATAAGCTATAAGTCTACGACTAGGTAGAAGTATGTCTGTTTAAATGAGATTAACATTGATTCTTCATTAGTGATACTAAAGGAATCTTAGATTTCCATTGTCTTTATTTTTAATTAGTCACACAACGTTTTAGGTAGTCTAATCTCTATATGTTTTAAGTATTAACACAAATACGCTTGAAAAGAATGGAGATAGAACTGCCCTAAACGTTGTGTGAATAATTAAAAATAAAGACAATGGAAATCCGAAATTCCTTTAGTATCTCTAGGAAAAAATAGTTTTTTAATTAAAAAAAAACGTTTATTACGATTTTAGCTGGTAGACTTGTCGTTAGTAAATGCGGTCGTTGCGTTGTTTACAATACTAGATAGCTTCTACATCAATTTTTTAGATATAAAAACACTCTCCATAGACCTATAAACTCTCAGACAGTGGGGAAAATACGACAGTTTCAATACTTTTAAGGATTAAATCTAGTTGAAAATTTGGCACTTTTAATTTTTTTAGGAATACATCAAGTGTTATTGGAACTGGTAATCGTCTCTCGTATCCAATCCACGTTGGGTAAAATTTTGTCGTACATTCTTGGTCGCTCCATGCCGTTCTTGGCACAGGCTATTCGCCAGTTCGTTACACCTATTAACGTCCAATTTTCTGAATTCGGCATTTTACAGACCATTGAGCTACCAGCAAATTCTTCTTCCTTAAAAATAAAAATCATAATACTAATAAGACGTACCAAGGTCATCAGAGGTTACTTCAATAATAGCACCTGGGCCAGCAATAAACTGGACTTTATGATAATAACTCATTTATAGTTATTTATTAGATAAGTGAGTTATATTACATATAAGTCACGCAAGAAAAGTTTAACTCTCGAGCCCGAAGGGCGAGAGAGGTAATTTTCTTAAGTGACTTATATGTAATAACTCACGTGTCTAATACAAAATTTTATCCAACACTTTCGTATAAATCGTTTTTAATATCGAAAATAATTTGAAAACGTCATCCATTATTTGTTACTTGTCATTGTCAACACCAGCAACAAAATTTTGTATTTTTGGAAAGCAAGCTTGTTTGGTTGTAATACATTTTGTTGGTAACTACGGGTTTGTTAAAGTCTATAATTCACTAGTGAGCTAAAGGGTACTTTAGCTCACTAGTGACTTATAGTACACTTTATATCCTCAAAATCTGATCAATTATGTAGATATTATGTGTACGTGTTGGATAAATACTTATTAAGGAGGGTCCTTTTGACGAGTCTGTACATTCGTATATAAAATATAAAATATTCATTTATACCGCCATATATAAAGGCGGCGCTTTAACCCTTGTCAATTTTGACATGATTCGGTTGTCGGACTAGGCGAACGCGTCAATTATTTCTCAAACAAGTTATTCATAATGTTTAACATAAAATTTTTAAACATTGTACCAAAAATGGTAAGGGTTACAGTCACGAAACCCGCTCAGTTTGATACCCACAACATATCAATTTTGAGCCTTATGGTTCAGTGACTGATACATTGTGGTAAACTTGTCCGACTAAAAAGTGACTCGCTTATCTAGTCAAACACCCGAAACATGTCAAAATTGACGGGCTGGGCTAAAGCGCCGCTTCCATATATGGCGGTATAAATATTTGTGGTAGACTCCTCAAAAGGAACCCCTTTAAATAGGTTTAAAAGGGATATTATATATTATCACTATAAAAACCATTCAAATGATAAATACGTTTTTAACTCAATTGTCAAAAAATGACAGTAAATGAGTTGAATAATACAATAAACTTTTGTTTTAATGTTGGTTTTTTATTTTTAATTAATAAGCCAACTATTATTCACAAATATGGTTAATCAAGATCATTCGATATTTCATTTTGTTTTGTACTTCAAAAATTAAATTGATAAACATAAGTGTGCTACTAGAAAAGAACCCGAAAATTCAATTAACTTTTTCACCCACTTGCTATAATAACTAACAAGTGATAATCTCATATTAAAAACAATTAATTTGGACAAAAATATCACCCAGTCCCAGTACCTTAAAAACGTCGTAATTTTGTTATGTCCTATTTTTATAATAAACTATAATTTAACTATTATGCTTAACATTTTTTATATAACAGGTAAATTTATACAGGACGTACCAGCTCGATAGGTTTAAATTGACACTGACTATATTGAACACAAGCAGGTAGAGAGTAGACAAATAATTCCTGCATGTAAACATTGGGGATAGGGTAACACATCGAGCTCGCTTTATTGTTAGACCCCTGTCGGTCACTTGCGTCCCGTGGTCATAAATAGACCTAATATAACCCAGTTGCGTCCCGGGTCTAAATATATTATGGTCTATTTGCGTCCGGCAGTTACAGGTGGCCCGGCCGGGGGTGGCCCAGGTAAGAGAACGCTATTAATTTAAATTTAATTACCTTATGGCCTAATTTACTTACATTTTTAATAGTCTGTACTAGAATAAAACCCATGTGTGAAAACTCTAAAAATAAGTAACAGTCTTATTGCATTAAAATTGTTGTGTTATTATTACAGAGTAAAGGTGGGGGTCATGGTTAGTTTAATATTTTTTATTCCCTAATTAAACCCAAGACTAATATACACTTAATAAATCCACTTAAGAATTCCATTCCCACCTTTAGGGTACGAAACAGGAAGAAATAATTATGCATTTTTGTCGATTTGACCAAACCAGAAAAAAAGTTCAGATCAGGTAAAATTTTATAGGGCCTCCAAATAAGTTAATAAACCAGCATAAACCGGACTTCCTTTCAAATAATTGGTACCTACCTATACCCAATCGGCGGAACGCAAATGGGTCATTCCCTGGCAGGATGCCAGTGGGCCACACGTGCTAAGAGTTTCTAGGGATGAGACGCTAGTAACCTACAGCCCGTTTTGTAGTGGCTCTACGTTTATACCGTCTAAAACTATCTCTAAACACTGACTGGGCCAAAAAATTGACTTTTTTTGAAAAACATATATAATTAAGGTGACAAAAAAATATATCGTAAAGGTTTAGGCCCTTAATGTTAATATCAAGAGGTCTATTTTTGCGACTAACAGTTTTTTAAATACAAACTCGCAAACTATTGATCTAAAAATTTTTAACAACACACATTCCTAAAAATAATAAATTTTATAAAAAAACTCTTCTCGTAATAGTACCGTATGTATTCCTTACATCATTCATAAAAAACATGTACCTGCAATTTATCTATAAAAACTTATTACCTTAAATTTAATTAAAAATACTTACGGCCAATTTTTTAGGTAACCATGTTGTAATCTACTCTACTACCATGCATTATTCATAAAAAAATGGGTTTAATTAAAGAAACAGGTACATACCTGCATATTTTATTAGCTTGATCTTAGACTGTATATAGTCGTCACATAAGCCGTTTTTATGTCATTAAAGTTGTTTCTTGAGTTTGGTTTTTTGTTACTGCTACAAATATCAATATTAAAATAAAGCCAATACAAATTTTTAAAGAAAATTGTATGAGCTACAAAAAGGGTTTCTTAACATTTTGGATACATTCACTCCTTCAAAAGTTATTCGACATTGAAATTACTTTTGTATTCCACTTCAACGCCGACTAGCTTTTTGAAAGAGTGGTTTTATTGAAAAATATTAAGAGACCTTGTTTTGTAGCGCATCTAATTACCTTTAAAAATATATTATATTATATATTTATTAAATGATTTTAATATTAATATTTGTAGTAGTAACAAACCCAAGAAACAAAATCGAAAATACTGTTTAAAGCCCGATTACATTGAAACGGCTTATTTAACGACTATTTATGAAAAGAGCTTTATTGTAGGGAATTTAATTTAATTTTCTTTAGGATTGTGTAGTAAATTTTTCAGATCACCAATTTGCAAATTTTGCATAAAAAGTCGCAAATTTAAACATGTATACAATTACAATTATTACAATTTTATATTATCGCAGTAATATTTAAATTATGTATAAGCTGATGGTAAAATAAAAATTCCTCCTACGAAAATGTTTAAATGACTTGACTCGGCAGATTTTGTTTCTTAAAAAATTAATTACAAACATTTCAAAATATTCTATAATTTTATCCATGCGTATATTATGGGCTCAAACCTTTTTTTTCACCTTGAACAATAGTAATTTTTTTGGTCCAGTATACACACATAGGTCTCTTAAAAAGTTAAAAGTTTAAAACATTAACTTGTAACAAATAAAAACTTACGTTACAATCGTTCTGCCCATGCATAGTCTCTGTACAAATGCTATTAACTGTTGGAATACTGACATTTTCGCACTTTTCCTTTTCCGTTATCTTTACTTGGACCCTTTGAAGTTGTTCTCTGTTCCTTGCCCACCCCAGCGTGTTGCATTGTACTGTGGGAGATAGCAATATATTTTCTTGAGGTAAGCATATGGGCCGTACAAAGTCGTTTAAACTGACTGGTTGGTCTAAACGGACCAGAGCTACCGTGCTGCCTTCGACGGGTGATTTAACCTGAAAAATTTTAATTTTTTTACAATAGAATTTACATGTAACCCTTAATAAACCCAACCATCCAGCGAATTTGAGATGGTAATGGGGAATTGAAATTAAGTAGCACAACGTTGCTATCAGGAACTTTTAGAGCTCATTGTACAATTTTAGAAAAAAATATTTTACAACTGAACGAGAATGCCTAGGTTTTCTTTAAGTATGCGATTCTTTATGTTTCAATTTAAAGGCCTTAGGTTTACAGGGCAACTACTACTATTTAACAATTTAAAAAATTTCTTAAGGTAAATTTACTTTTTGGGCAATTTTTTTTAATAGACTTCGAGTTAGGGCACCGACAAAAAGTACTAATGTAATGGATTTTACAATCAGTTCCTATATAGGCTATATTAAAGAAAATGACGTCCTTTTGGTATAAATAAGTTTTGTAATCGACATTTGCTTAAGGTTTTACTCCACGTTATAAGAAAGAGATAAATAAATAAAATACATAAGTTTACCGATTCAATTACATCTTATTCAAAATAATTACCAGAACACAACTTTCTTGCCTACGTTTAAAGCTTAGTTATTCTTATAGTGATCAGTTTAAATCCTTTAGAAAATAAACTTTCATAAGCGTATATATTTTTGGATCCAATTATCCACACTTACCATTCCTATAATCCTTCTCTCTTGTTCCCATGGAGAAGAACTAACTAGCCTTACAACACCAAATTTAGCTGTCCATTCTGCTTTGGGTTGTCCTTGAAAACATGATGAAGTGGTTGCTAGCCAATTCGGAGATAATAAGATTCCGTCACAAATATGAATATCTTCTTTAAACAAAGCTACTTGCCAAGGCCAATCGCCATGTGTTGACATTTTTGAAGTACCCTTGTAGTTCTGGTGTGAGTACTTTGAAGCCCACATTCTAAAACAATATTATTTTTAAACAAGATCCCTATACATTCCCTACCAATTTGGAACACACTGTATGTTTCCCAAATAATATAGCACAAATAAAAAAAAATCTCAGCGAAATAGGTACAAATTAACTACAATTAAACCGTTGTATTATTTAAAATAGTTAAATAGCTAAAAAAATAATTTTATTTAGAGCTTACTTTAAATGGAAGTTTTAGGGTTTACCGAATATCTGAAAAATAATGACCACCTGTAGTCCAATTAAATAGAGCCTGAAATCACAATTTGGGGGAGTGAATGAATTTTTGACATAAGTTACTTTAAAGTGTCTACAAACAAAAAATATTAAAAAAAAAAAAATAGAACCCCCGGAGAAGGGTTGAAAAAAATAAATAAAGTGTTTTCTTGAAATTACTTTAAAACAGTTGGAGCTACAAAAAAAATCTTAACAAAAGTTTTAACACTAAAAATAATAAATTAAAATGGTCTCTACCTTTTTTTCCCCAGATGACATTAGGGTTGCCAAAACTTAAGGGATGATAATTTCAATTTAAAAGAAATTAAAACTGTTTAACAAATTCATGAATTTGCATTTATTTTTAACATAATTACCCTTCAAGAGTCTACAACCGAAGTGTAGAAGAGATTTTGTTTCAACCCCCGGAGAGGGGTTAAAAAAATTTATGTGTTTTTGGAATTATTTTAAAATGGTGAGAGTTAGAGGAAAAAGTTTTTAACAAAAGCTGTACAGCTAAAAATTCTACATCAAAATGGTCCTTATCATTTTTTCTCCAGATGATATTAGGGTGGCTTAAACTTAAGGGATGATAATTTTAATAAAAAAAAATATAACTATTTAAAAACTTCATGTATTTGTATTTTTTTTTGACATAATTAACTTTAGAGTATCCGAAAACGAAGTGAAGAAGATATTTTGTTTAAATCCCTCTGGAAAGGGGTTGAAAAAGGGTAATAATTGTGTTTTATTGGAATTGTTTTAAAACGGTTGGAGATAGAAAAAAAGTTTCTGTCTAAAGTTTTAGAGCTAAAAATTCTACATCGAAACATTTCCCATCATTTTTCCTTAGATGACATAAGGGTGGATAAAACTTATGGGATGGTAATTTTAGTTAAAAAAACATATAACTACATATTTAACAAATTCATGTATTTGCATTTTTTTTGTCATTATTACCTATAAAGTGTCTATAAACGAAGTATACAAGAGTTTTTGTTTTAACTCCCCGAAAAGGGGTTGAAAAAAATAAGGTGTTTTCTTGGAATTACTTTAAAACGGTTAACGTTAGAGAAAAAAATACTAAAAATAATTTTAAAACTAAAAATTTTACATCGAAATGGTTTCCATCATTTTTCCCTAGATGACATTAGGTTTGCGAAAACTTAAGGGATGATAATTTGAATTAAAAAAATCATAACTATTTAACAACTTCATGTATTTGCATTTCTGGTTACTGGTTATTTCATGATAACTTACCTAACTCTTCACATGAAACTTTAAGAACTTGTTTCGAATAACATTTGCTTTTAAGAAAGCTTAGGTCATCTGCAAATGGGTCTTTTATTTTGACATATTCTACATTTTCTTCCTCATCCCTAACTACTTGATAAGAACGAACATCCCTAAAATAGAAACAAAGAAAAAAAAAGAAAAAAACCTTTTGGATCATTAAACGGGTTTTTTTCTGTGGTAAAAAGTTTAAAGTCGTATTTTTGACTTGATTGGTCTTAACTAAGTCATTGAGCAGAGAGTTAAAATTTGTTAAGCGTACCACTAAAAATCGATTATTCGATTTTAATGTATCTATTAACATATTTCGGTAGCTTTATAGGTTAAAAGTATTACCCCGGAACGGTTTTTATTTATTTATTTTTTTTAAATTTATAAATGTAGAGAATTTGTTTTTATTTTTTTTAATTTCAATATATTAGCGAATAATTACTCGATCGAAAATTTTTATATAAACAAAGTTCTTCTACAACACCGAGAAGTTTTCATTTGTTTATTATAAAACTAATTATTTATAATCAATAATTTTTTAATCAATTATAATTTTTTTCTGTTTCTCTACTGTTCCTTAGCACACAAACCAACTTTTATCGAGATCCAGTAATTATTCGCTGATATATTGTTATTTACAAAAATAGTACTCAAAATAAAAACCGTTCCGGGGTATTACTTTCAACTTATGAAGCTACCAAAATATGTTGATAGATACAATAAAATCGAATAGTCGATTTTTAGTGGCCCGATTAAGAAATTTTGACTCAGATAGAGTGTGTTTTTATTTATTATTTGTTTATGTATTGTTGTGTCTGTTAATATAACACTTACTGGTAACTTAAGGATTTACATAGCGACATAGCTACAGTCTTCAAAACTTCTTCGGTTTTATTTTGTGATAAAGTTTTATTTAGATTTTCAACGCATAACTTCCCAATATCACCTTTTTCTGTAAAACTGACGTATCCTTCTGAGTAATAACTGTTCTGATGTGGAGTTATTTTTTTAGAGGTCAATAATGTCTTAATCCTGGGTACCAAACTTACTACAATTAAAAAAATAATTAGATTATAGTTTGGAATCAAAGTATACCGTCATTTAGAAGGAAGGAAGGAAGAAGTACTTTGGAAAATTAAGAAGTCCACTTGCAAAACCTGGTAAGTTAAAAAAATATTTAATAAAAAATTGGCGCGTAATAATAAGCACTAGGTGTAATGAATTTTTTTAAAACATGGCCAGTTTTGTAAGGGTTTGATTAAAATGGAAATGAAACATTTTTTAGTGCTTAATACACTACTGGACAAAAAAACGGGAAAACAAAATTTTGTTCCAATTCAATTTAAAATCCCTTTTTGGTTTTTTGACGATATATTCGTAAGTTATTGGTTTACCTTTAAACTTTTTACCACCAACACTGAAAAACACTTTGGCGACACTGAACACTTGCACATCGCGAGTAAATTGGTTGTTTGTGATCCCCATATTTTCTTAATATTTTTTTATTTATATAAGTGTGTCTAGTCTAAAAGAAAATACACATTTTTTAAGAAATCAATGCAATTTAATTATGATGGTCGTAATACACGCAATATTGCAAACATATTGGGAAAACCTAAGATTTGGATGGTCATGTATCTATAAGAAATGTAGTATTTTTAAAGGTTTTTATTTTTTCTTACTGGTGATATAGCGACCACAAAAATCTAATGACTGATTTGAAAAATACAAAACCATATTAACAAACCAGAATTTTTATTAATTTTTTTATGATCATAAATAAAAATATCATCTGCAAGCAATAGAATAACAAAACAAGCACTATTAGTCACGCATGTTTACATGCCGGGATTTAGTTAGATTGTCTTTTTTCCTCACATTGCCTATATGTTATGTTGTTTAACTGAACCTGTATATATACAAATTTTATTGTCTTATTTAAAAATTTTGTATTTTTTTTAAATAGAGGTCTTGATAGAAATAAAAAAAAATAAGGTTAAAAAAGGATGGGGCTTTAAAATCCATTACACTAATAAAAAATTGTGACGTTAAATTATTCCACAGTTTGTTCGAAAATTTAGGTCAAAATGCACCATTTGGCTCTCCCCTGTATAACAACTAATCCTATAGAACTTTTTGTAATCCTCATATTTAATAATAATCTTGGTAAAAGGAGCTACAACTAGACTGAAAGATTATTAAAATCAGTCTAAAAAGCAAAAAGTTATTTAAGATTGAATTTGAACAATTTTTTTTACCGTTTTTTTTCCAGGAGTGTATATTCAGACCATTTATTTATTAGTTTAAATTAACATGGCGGGATTTGCAGGTGGACATCTTAATTTTCTTTTTACTTACAGCAAGCTCGTTCGTCGCTACCATCTGGACAATCCTCTCGTCCATCACATTGTTGGTCATGCCGGATGCATGTCCTGCCAATTCCACAATGGAGATGATTTGGAGGACAATAACTACAAGGTTTTTCGTCGGATAGGTCTGGGCAGTCTAAAACTCCGTCGCAAATTCGTGGGGAAAGGGCTTTAGATTTAAGGTCATCAACGCAACCTAGACAACATTTCAGTAAATATATTTTTAAGTTAAAGCATTAATATTAAGATTTTTAAAAAAGTATGATTATAAAATATTTATTAAAAATAATTATAATATTTTGTTTGCGAAACAATAAAAAGGTTTTCAATTTTTAAACAAAATTATTCATCTTCCATAGCTTCATATCTCACTAAAAATTGACGATTTTAGAGATGGTAGTGAATTTGTGTTCAGTTTTCGTTCACAACCATTTTCAATGCTTAATCTATTTATTTTTTACATGTACTTTTTTATTTAAATTTTTCAATAGCAGTAACCTCCCCAGTCCACTATTCACATGTCAATTGGCTGGAAGAATTAATATAAGTATACTTATGACGCCATTGTTCATGTGATGTTACTAGCCGCTATCATTAACAGAGCTCAAGTTCTTAAAATGTGCTAAAATTTATTAAGGAAGCCCAATTTTTCTCACATAATGACTGTTTAAGCTTAAGACGGTTTTTGATACTGTGAAGAATTAAAAATTTATATTTTAAAGTTATTTCGTTTTGTTATTCAAGGGGCAAATATATTAATATTCGTTTTCTAAAATTTAAAGTTTTTCTATTTTCTACTTTATAAACTCACTATTTTTTTTTTTGCAAAAGGCCAATAAAAGTAACTAGGTTGAGTCAAAACTGTTACCAGGTGGGCTGTAAAGTAATTCCTGGACAGAGTTTTTAAAATTTACCAAAAATTGTTTAAGGGAGTATTTTTGAGGTCAATAAAGACTTTTTTATAAACATGAGTCCATAAAACTCGAATATTTAAACTGTGACTACATCTAAAAAATGTTTTAAACTTTTTATAAGTAAAAATAGAAATTTTGTTTATCATTTTAATTAAACATAACATAATTAGAGCAACATTTTTAATAAACAAGTTTACTAGGATTTCTTTAGATTCTTATTAATGGGGTATGCATTTTATTGAATGACGAAAGAATTTCTAAACGACCTTAATAACTGCATTTTAAAGATAAAAATATAAACCAGAAAATTAATGGGTATTTTTAAACTAACAGTATTTTAAACATTATGCATTTATTGCATTAAATAACAAAATATTTTATTTCGTAATGCCACTTAAGGTAATAATAAACTCATTTCCACTGTTATGTAACTTTTATTTCTTTTGATTAATTAATTATAGGTAGAATAAACTATTAAAGGTCCCATTACAAAATAAACATATGTACATACTTGAACCTGTTTTGTTTGTTTATTCAGATATAACCATGTTAATCAGATAAATTATTAATATATCTAAAGGTTTTTAAATTAATATTACATTTTTTTTTTAAATAATATTGAGTTATAAAAATATATTTGTTTTTTAATGTTTATGAAAGCCCACTCTGGGATAGAAAGTAAATTTTTGGCCAAAATTCTGAAACTTACCATAACTTAAAATTAAGTGCTCTTTTATGGAAAAATATCATACATTATAGCAGGTGGTTTGTGTGGAACGAAAACTTATTTTATACAGTATGTCCACGAATGAACTTTATAATAGGACAAATGGACCAAAAATTTAAACGCTTGAGAAAGTTGTGTAGGGCAACTGCTTTTGCTTCTTAAAAACAAGATTTACGTTAAAAACTTTTAGAATAAAATGAGGATTTGATATCTGAAACTTTACATAAAATATACAAAATTTGGTTTTCAGGGTCATATTTTTTAAATCGTTTATTTCACTTTTTACACGTAATTTACCTTGTTTAATACAACACAATAATTAATGTTAAAGTTTGTCAAAGATATTCAAATACGAAAATATAAAACCAGGTAAATTACGGAAAAAAGGTGTAAAACATGATTAAAATAATATGATACCAAAACAATTTTTTTGTTTAGTTTATGTGTAATTTTAGATATCGGATCTTCATTTTATCCTAAAACCCTTTTTATTTGACATTTTTCTAAATTAGTAAAAATAAAGGTAGTTTTGTCTTGGTCAATTTTCAGATTCTTGTAGTTTTTGGGGACCATGTATAAAACAAAACAAATTTCTCAACGCAAATTTTGTTTTTTAAGAGAAGCAAGGAATCAGATTTTTATTATCTTATATGATATACAGGGTACAACAACAGGTATGTTTTTTTTTAATGGAACACACTATATATTAACCACATTTAATTTGTCTATTTCAATTACTTTCAAAAATATGACAATCCAAATCTGAAGTTTTTAACGTACCTAATATTTAAATAAAAACACTGTTTTGTTGGGTCCATTCTGTAGTATCTGTATCTTTTATGAGAATGCTTTTATCTTTTAAGATATACAGAGTGAGACAAAAAATATTAATTTTTTAAATAAACCCTGTAAATAATTTTAAAAAACTTGTATCTGTCCTTATACGCAGAAGTAGCAAAAAGTAGCAAGGCGATTGTTAGTACAAAAACTGATAAAGAAAACGGTAAAATAATCACGCCAGTTTTCAGGTTCTCAAACCAATTTCTGAACTCGACTTGGCAAGCAAACGCAGGGCGATGCGGATATCTCTTTCACAGAACCTTAATTTAATATTGGATTGGGGCGCCAAAAATCTCGTTCAATTTAATGCATCCAAAACTCAATCATGTTTACCTCGCGGAAAAAATAATCCAACACTCCCCTTTGCTTATGAGTGGCCAGGTTTTGCAGAGCAAGGACACATTTAACCTTGTGGGCATCTCATTTGAGAACAACCTCAATTGGCATAAACACATCGTATCTATAGCCACGGCGGCTTCCAAAAGCTTGGGTTTCTTTTCCGAGCAAAAATTATTTTTCTCCTTCCAATTTATACACTTTGTATGTGTCCCAAATTCGACCCTTTTTGGAATATTGTTCTCATGTCTGGGGAATGGCGTCCCCCACAACCCTCAGCATTCTTGATGCCATTCAAAGAAGAGCTGTTCGTCTTATTAATGATCCTTTACTTACTGAAATACTTCCTTCTCTTGCCCATCGTCGAGCTGTAGCGGATCTATCGCTCTTTTATAGATACTTTTACGGTTTCTGCTCCGACGAGTTATTCCCAACTCCCAGCAGAGACTCGTGGTTACGCGCGTATGCATTCCTATACGGTCCAACTGGATAGGCCCCGAACTTCCCACTTCGTTAGTTCTTTTATTCCTAGAGTTTCCAGAACGTGGAACCTGCTGCCAGCGGAGGTCTTTCCTTCTCTCCCAAACCTTCAAGTTTTTAAGTCCCGTGTTAACAAACTTCCTCCTACCTTGCTTAAGACACCCACGGTACGTTAGTATTTAGGCATTCGGCCTTCGTGGATTGTCCAAAGAAAAAAAAGTAGCTAGATTTCGCTAGACTTAAACACAACAATAACTTTTATTATTTAAATTATTTAACTTTTTTTAGTAAACTCGGCGAATAATAAACTGAAAAGATTAAATGGTGTATATTTATGTTAACATGGGTAAGAATAATATAAATTATTGCAATTTTTCTGGCAAAGCTAAAACACTTTTTACTTAAAATTTAATTATTTTTAGTTGTATGATTTTCATTTATTCTTAAAACACCTTTTTAAGTTTTTGTACGCCTAATAGGTATAAGTCGTAAAATCTTTTTATAATTTTTAATACATGTAGTTTGAAGTATGACCAAAATAATGGATTCTGTCCCTTAGTGCAGCCCACAAAGGCATCCAAAAATTGAGGTTGATTATTTATCTTCACTTTAAATATGTATATAGCAAGAATTTAAAAAAATGGTTAAATTCAATTATTTTAATATGAGTTCTAAGGAGAAGACATGAAGTTATCAAATTTTAAACTGTTAAAATTGATGTATGTAAATAAATAACAATACCAAGAATCTCAATTTTTTACATGCTTAAGTATATATTTCTAGTATTATTTTTTAAACATAAGCATTTAGCACAATCGTGCAACACTAATCCATCACACTTGAAATACTATATGACAGATGTATTTTTAAGGTTGAGAACAACGTAGTGTGTCTAAACTATAAACGCGTGGTGAGACATTTCTACAGGGTGTCTTTAAAAGGTCCGTACTACCAGCTCCTTAATCCAAAATAAAACAATGTATTTACCTTAGTCAAAAAATTGATAGTTTGCGAGAGACAGGATATAAGTTTCCGTTTAATTTTGGTTATTTTGTTAATATTTTTTGTAATATTAAAAAAATTTGTAAAAAATCAGGTGTATGTTTTTTTTAAGGTGAGGAATCGAAAACTAGTTACGTTTTGTTGTAATATGTAGAGTGCGCCACCTGAACTCCTTTGCCTATGTTTAAAATGTCATAACTTTTTATAGCCTCGGTGTATTATGGCTCTAGGAAAAAATATATACATTCATATTTTTGCACAAAAAGGTATACTTAAAAAATATTGCTACGATCAACCATCTTAGAGATATTTAAGCTTTAACGTGTTATTTCATATAAAAGTTTTCCTGCAATCCATTACAATTTATCTAGCAATCCACCTAGCAGTCTTTAAAAAATCTGTACAAGTGATACCATAAATGCTTTGGGTCAAAATTCAACGATCTAACGTAATTTACCGTAGTCGAAAATTTGTTCGTTAAGAAGATGCAGAGTTTCAAAGTTTCAATTTTTTATTTTTTATTTTGACACCCTGTCTCTCGAAAAGGATCAACTTTTCAACAAAAGTAAATTGCCTTAAAAATCGTTGTATTTTGGCGCAAAGAGGTTGAGGTAGCATTTTGTTCACACCTTTTAAAAAATCCGGATGGCCTAGATAAAGCGTGAAGGAATACAAAAGATTTTTTTGTGGAAGAAAGCGTTTAACTTGGAAAATTTCAAAAACGGTTGCTTGTAGCGGTATTTACTAAGTATACATTTTTTATTAGAAAAAACAAGTTATTATCATGCTAGCTTGGTCACAAATCAAATATCACAATATAATTTAACATTAAGACAGTTTCAAGATCAAGATGATGTATTGATTATATTGAATCCTTGTTTTAAGTACCATGTTTTGTAATAACTTAATATATATGTCAATTTATTCAGGAAATTGAGATTAAAACAAATCGGAAATGAGTATAGTGCATCTTTCCGTTGCGTGATTTATTTTTATTTTAGTTAATACTATATGTAACTTTAAGTGGTATTAAAAAAACGTATTTATATCCTATATGTTATATAGTAGATTTTGTATTTTTAAAGATATCTTTACAGGGTGATCATTTTTAAGTCGCCACTATTGCTAACTTCTTTATTATTGTAGGTACAAAGTCGGTTAAATTAGTTAAGCTGCAGTATTTATTTCGCTGATTAACGTGCTGCCAACAAAAAAACAATTGAACATCGGGTTTTCGTTTAATTGTACAAAATATATTTTTTCAATAGAACACCCTGTATATTATATCACCATTCGAAAGACCTATTAAGGAGCTTTAAAAAAGTTCTCATGTGTTTTATCCAATTTTTAATAGTTTCGGAAATATGGCCATCCTCAGAAATTTGATAGTTAACTAGCATTTTTTAAATAAAGACCCCGTATATTGCATTACCATTTAAGAGATATTTTAAAAAGATTTATAAAATACCAGTTTACTATCAAATTGGATGGCCATATTTCCAAAACTATTAAAAGTTGGATATAACAAATGAGGACTTTTTTAATGCTCTTTGATAGATCTCTAGAAGGTAATATAACATACAGGGTTTTTCATTAAAAAAGTATATTTTTTGCAATAAATAGAAAACCCGATGTGCAATTGTTGGCAGCACGTTAATTAGCGAAAAAATACTACAACTTTACTAATTTAACCGAATCTGTATCTCCAATAATAAAGAAGTTGGCAATAGTGCCGACTTAAAAATAATCACCCTTTATATTTAAAACGCAAAGCCAAAAATTCAGCCACCTCGTTAGAGATTTCTACTGCACTGATTTAGATGATTCTCTGGTTGCTGGGACGTCTAACGGTATTTTTTATTGTTTTATTTCCTTTTTTCTATAAAAACGAAACATATGATATATGCATATTTGAGGTGAGTCGTCAACCAGTGACACATCACACACATCAAACCAAGGGTGATAAATTTAGCAGGAATGCTCAATCTTTTTAAGCCCATGTTCGCTTAATTTTGTGACGAATTAATTTCCGTATTTCCTATTAACAATCGTATTGCTATTTTTTTAAATGTTAATGGTGTTGTTGGTTTTTTGCTTTTTGGTCATTGGGACTTGAATTACTTAAGGTTTTATTGTTTACAGTTACAATTAAGTGGTTATTAGTGTTGCTGCAAGTTACCAAAAATTTGAAGCCTGTAAACAGGAATAATTCACCCTTGATTACTTTATAACGGAAATTTACTATTAAATCTTTATTAGTTAAATGGTATTGTTAGGTTTATCACACTTGACATCAAACACGCAACATGTGGTTGCCTATTGTGTAAATAGTATCACATGTCGCTAAATTATATAGGCGATTTTGGCCCGTAATCTACTTTGGTGTTTTCCCGTTTGGGGCATTCCCGTTAGGGGCACGATTTAAAATTTACCTGTTTTTTTCTGTCTGAGGCACTACAATAAATTGTACCTGAACGACCCTAATTAACGGACTTTAGAATTCCCGTTACGGGCACTCGTCTAAACTAATAATGGCAGTGGTGGTATCTAGCTAAAAATTTAACAAATCTACGCCTTTGCCAAAAATTTAACAAGAAGATTTAACTAAAGCTCAGAACAAAGAACTGGATTTTATTACAGAATTTCTGATGTTAAGATTCTTAAATTAGTATCAGTTTTATTGCATTACAATAGTTGTGTTATTATTAGAGAGTAATGGTAAACAAGTCCTTTTTTTAAATTTCTTAATTAAACCCAAGATTAATACACACTGGATAAACTGTAAAGTTAACGGATTTATTTACTAATTACAAAATTGTAGACATTATTGTCCCAAACGGGAATGCAAGTATATTTTCGCAGGCCAATTTTAGCATCGTGCCCCTAACGGGAATAAACCTCTACTTTGGTTAGTATGGTTCGGTAGGTGGCTTTGATATGCTATATATATTTTCCAAATTTGGTAATCTTACTCTAAAATTGATTTGTTTTTAGTTAAAACAATATCCTTACTTAGATGGGCAATGGCAAATTTTGAAGCCAATTTCAGTGTATTTTAAACAAAAAATAGTCCTTGCAACATCATCGTTAAAAGAGGAAGTTGGTGGTGGCTTGGCAATTCCTAAGACTTTGTACATGAAGGGTTTTCTGACAAAATAAAAATATTTCTTTTTTTTCCTCAACAAGCAATAAACACTGTGGCAAGACTTGATCAAAAATATCGCACGTAGCTCAGCGCAACACATTCGAGCAGGGTGTATAGAATTTTTAGAATAATGAGCTCCGTCGGCATAATCTACTAATAAAAATAACCTCTTAAAAAGACCAATACAACGATTAACGGTAGTCGGGAGAGCAGTGTCTTATTGTGAAAGTAATAATACGATACTGTTCTTTTGACTTCTGTAAATTGTAGTTAATCATTTTATCGTAAGAGATATTCTTATCTTTAAGGGTATATTTTATTAATAGATCATACTGACATAGCACAAAACTTTAAACAGACTATACGATACTAACTGTCGTATTCACCAAGCTGTCACTAACCTAGTCTGATAAAGTTAGTGAGTGCTTGATGAATACGACCGTAAGCTATTAAAATATACAGGGTGTCCGCTAATTAATGGTACACAGAAAAACCACAGATTCCTTGTGCTAAAATATTGAGATTTAACTAAACACATCCATCCGAAAGTTGATAATAAGGAAGATACAGAGTGTCGAAGTGAAAAATATATGTTTAATTTATTTCGATAATTTTTGATAGGTTTTGAATATTTTAATAAAACTTAGTATCTATGGGTTTTTGACATGAGCTATTTAGATCTGGTATTATTTTTATTGTGTAAACCAGAGGGGCTTAACTACACTAATTTAATTCTTTAACATCCTAACTTTTTATGCCACACTGTATATAAAATATGTAAAATGCCTTTAAAAACAGCGTATTAGTCATAACTACAACTGCCTCATGGTAAACGAATGATTTAATGTATTCTTCCATATACATTTTGGTTGCACTAAACCACTTAAATGCAAATATTTTGAAAATGGATGCTCCAAGCCATTCTTACAAGGTATACCTTTTTTGTGTAGAGAGCCAATGGAGAGTTTACTGGTTTACTTAGATGGTACATACAGAGTACAGCACAAAAAGTTAGGGACGTTTTAGATAAAGTTAAATATTGTAGCTAGCCCCCTCTAGTTTACACATTAAAATTAATATCAGATATGAACAGCTCGTGTCAAAAAACCCCTAGATACCGAGTTTTACTCAAATATTTATAAGGTATCAAAAGTTATCTAAAAGGATTTTTTTATTCGACCCCTGTGTCTTCCCTATTATTAACTTTTGAATATATACAGGTGTGGAAAATCTTCATTCGCCCTTTGCAATTCCCCAAGTGGAAAAGAGAGTATTTCTGAATATACTGAATCACATAAGTTCGACTGAAACAGACGATGCGATGTTGTCGATGCACAAATTTTTCCCCGTTCTCTTTGCTTACATCCAAACGTACTCCCCTATTAGGACACTGGTGCCGACGGTTTTCGTTTTGCGTATCAAGAACTTGCAGCGTTCGGGTATTGAACAGTGTTGCCAGAGACTTTTTTCGGTGATTTTTGATGACAAGGTAAAACGGGATTTTTAAAGTAAAAACGGGGATTTTTAACGATTTGGAAGGTAGTATAAAAACATTTTTAAAGGTACGTTTTGATTTTACTTTAATTGCATGATATTTACGTCAGATAAAAATTCTGACTAGTGTAAACAATCAAAAATTTATATCAGACAACATTTTTGACCGTGTACACAGCTAGAATTTCTATCTGACATAAATATCATAAAATTAATGTCAGTTGTAAACAAATCATTACTTTTACTTACTTTTTACTTAAAAGTCTCGATTTTTACGTAAACCTTTTTTTTTTTTGGTTGTCAATTTCTTTGGCGTAGAAAATTCATTTTTGACTATTAAAAGGCGGCCCTCAAATGTGGCTTTAAATTACAGGGATTTTTTCTAAAGTATCCCAAAAAAGTGATTTTTTTGAACCACGCGGGGATTTTTATCGTAACCCACCTGGCCACACTGATGGTATTCAGTAGCATGGTGAAAGTTAGAAGCATAATTCTTTTTGCCATTTGGGTTTTAACAAAAAAAGAAGTAAATTTAAATAAAATATTCTCTAAAAAAATAAAAGAACATAAAAGTATTTCTAACGGAAATGTTTATACAATGTGGAAACTCTTTTTAAAATCTTATTATTATGGTTCTGAAAGAGACCACAATTTTTAGCAAGACAATATTTCAATTTATTAAATTCGGTTCTCTTTGGTTTTCAAGCATTTGAGGTGATATGCTACCGGGTGATGCAAGGCACCAGGGCGCAATACTGCGGGACGGAAATTTTTAAAAAGGGCGGAAATGCAGCAGTATCACAGACTTGTCGTTTCTTAGTTAATGGAGGTGCAAGTGGCACCTCATCATTACACATGCACTTCCTACAATTTCGTTAACAGCCGATGGTTTCAAACTTTTATAATAATTTCAAAAGTTGTACTTTTCGTTGGTACAAGACCAAACCCATAATGCAAACCTCCTAATTATTTCTTCTGCTAAATTACCAGCATAGTACTACTTAATAATTTGAACTTTTTGTCAACGATATTGACCAAAACTTACAAAAAAATCTAAATTAAGCAGGATCAGCAGCAGTTTGCAACACAGCAAACGACTTGCCAGTAAAAATAATTTTTAAAGGATTCTAGTCGACCCGACTCCGAAAAAATCTGTCCCCAAACCTAGTTCAAAAAGCCCTAAATTGATATTTTTATGTTTCCTGAAAGTCCTTAAATTTTAAAAATTAAATGTACATTATACAATTACATTCTTAAATCACAAAAATAAAGTAAAAAAGGTTTAATAACATTTATATTACTATTATTATTCTAATTTTACCCCGAAAGTTAAGGCAAGTCGGCAACCCTGTACTCGACATCTACGTACCGCAGACGCTCTCGTCTGGATTTCTTCTCCTGCTACGGCACAAAGAGTGGGGCTGTAATTACAGTAGGCGGAAACATATTGCCGAAGAGAAGGGAGATACTAAATCACATGAGTTCGACTGAAACAGAATGAGGTGTTTCCCCGCCCGTTCCCCTTGCTTTCTCCCCCACCACTGCGCCAACGCGCTCGCTTTGTTTATGGCTGATCGAGCTCGAGCACTAGCGGTGGGCTTAACAGTGATTTTTTGATATCGGTGATCGCTGCTACTGCTATCTAAAAGTAGCTGCTACTGAAAACTGTGATATTATCACTCTTTACGGAAACATGCTAAATTTTCATAAATAAAGTCATATAGATAACCTTGTTAAAATTGAATGAAGAAAAAATATATAATTTTTAAATAGATTCTGTCATTTAATATACATATAATTTAATTACTGATTTGCATTGGCATATAAGTAAATGTATATAAAAAAACCGACATTACACAAAGTATATCAAATATCTTAATTTTTTTATAAACATTTATAGCTTTGATCATATTATTTGGGCAACCCATTCGCGATAGAATTATTAACAAATCAAATTTATAAAAAAATAGTTTTCATCCGGTAAGCAAGCCAATTCGCATCCCATTTCACTAACGTAAACATGCATAATCACTATAAACTTAAATGAAAGAGGTTAGAATCACTGAATCACAATCACAATCAGAATCACCGTCCAGCGATCGCAGTCGCCGTTTAATGTTGTGGTTACTGGCAGCGCCACCTCTGCGAACTGCGAATATTAATGAGTGATTTTTTCACTGCGATCGCCAGGCGCAAGTAGCAGCTACCAAAATGATTTGTTAATAACCGGTGATTGGTAGCAGCGACTGCGATCGCAGTCACACCTCTATCGAGCACGCAGTTGCTTCTTTGCACGCATTGAGGATGTTACTGCTTCACATATTTTGATACAAATTTTTTACGTAACTATTAAATATTTTGGTATTTGATGAACTTATTGCTTTAAATGCATCAAATACTGCCATTTTTAAGAGCTTCTTTTTGCCGTTTGGGGCTAAACAAAATTAAAAGCAATTCCGAAAGAAAGAATAAACAAATAATTTTGAAAATAAAAATATAATTCTAAAAAAATTAAAGAACATAAAAGTATTTCTAAAAAATTCTTATAAAAACTTTAATACTTTTTAAAATCTTAATTTATAAGGTTCTCAAAGAGACCACCATTTTGTGCAAGACAATATCCCAACCTGTTATAGAATTCGGTTCTTGTGTTTTCAAGTATTTCAGGTGTTATTCCTATAAGAACCTGACTAATTTTTTGGCGGAGCTCATCTAAGTCATTTGCACGTTCATGACGATGCCTATAAATTTGTTGCTTAACATGTCCCCAAAGAAAAAAATCATTTGGTGCCAGATCTGGTGATCTAGGAGGCCATTTTATGGTACCTCTTCCGCTGATTATACGATTTGGAAACGTGACTCCCAAAAATTGTTGAATTTCCCTGGCGTTATGAGCCGGACAACCATCTGTTGATACCAAATATCTTCAAAATTGACATTGAGAGCCTGAACAGCTGGAATAACCTGATTTCTCAAAAGATTCAAGTGTTTGTTGGCATTTAAATTTCCCTCAATAAAAAAAGGGCCAATAATATTATCGCCCAAAATGCCAGCCCACACGTTGACCTTTTGAGGGTATTGTGTTCTAAGAGGGATAGTGATGTGCTTGTTTTCTATCGAGTAACCTACAGCGATAGAAGGGTTGTGATGACCATGCAAGGGAAATGATGATTCTTCAGTAAAGAGAATATTTTTGATAAATGTGTCATTTGCATTGGCCCTCTACATCATATCCTCACAAAACACCATAAGTTTTTCATAGTCTTCGGGAAACACCTCTTAACTAGATTGCAATTTATAGCAATGGTATTTGTTTCGTTTCAGAATATTCCTAACTGTTCGAGATTCAATATCAAGTTCTTCAGAAATTTTGGTACTATTACAAGGAAAATTAATTTCGGCTAAACTGCAAACGGCAGTCTCACGGACTTGCCGTTCCTCGGTTAATGGAGGTGCAGGCGGCACCTCATCATTACACATGCATTTCCTACAATTTTGTAAACAGCCGCTGGTTTCAAACTTACTTATAATTTTTAAAATTGTACTTTTAACAGGCACAGGACCTCCTTCAAATAAAAATGCAAATCTCCCGATTATTTCTTCTGCTGAATTACCGGCATAGTACCACTTAATAATTTGAACTCTTTGTTCAACGGTTTAAACCAACATTTAAAAAAAAAAGCGCCGTAGTTTATAGTTTGCGGTACCCCAAACAGCTTGCAAATGAGCTCTGTCCAACGCTCGGACCCGGCGACGGCACGTTGATGTGCCCCACTACTGCAGGAAAGTGGGCGTATACATACATATGGCATCATTGCATTTGAAAAATGGGGGAATATCTTATTTTCCGTTACTTTCTATCTTAAGGCAAGATCGCTTTCTCTTTTTCCACTTGTTAATCCCAATGGTTCGATAACGATTTTCCAGACCTGTATATGTTGGGTTAAATCTTAATATTTTGACACAAGAAATCTGTGGTATTTTTGTGCACCAATACTTAGGGGACACCCTGTATAATATATCGAAATTATTTTTTAGGGTGACGAAAAGAAAGTATCGTAAAGATTTAAGCCCCTATTATTAACATTTAGGGATCTCTCTCCTTTATTTTGATTTTTATTTCTACTTTCATTTTTGCGTCAAAGCTTCCTTACTATCGCGGTAAAAATTATGTGCATATACATCTTTAGAGAATTAAATTGCCCAGAAAAAACGTCTTGTTGAAAATTTTTGACAGACTAACCGTTTTTAAACAATTAAGTGTTTAACATTAATTTAATTTTTAGATTTACTTTTTTTATTTTGGAATTTTGTAACTAACGAAACAATAAATATATAGAAAAAATACAACGTAGATTCTTCAAAGAAATTAAATGTTCTACAAAAAACGTCTCATAATGTTTTTAAATAAAATCGTTCTCTTAAAATTTATTGACAATTTAAGTTCAAGAAAAATTACATTATTGTTTTCTTCATTTTTAAACCACGTTTTTACTCATTGGAACAAATTAATATATTACATCGTAGAAAATTATTATTTTATCATTCATATCTCTTAAAATATCTAAATTTCAGAATATATCCAAACCTATTCTAGGTTAATAGCCATTTGTTATACGAAAACCTAGATTTACCTACTCTAAGACCTACGTTTTCGTATAAAAATAGTTATTAACTTAAAATAGGTTTGAATATAATATGAATTTTAGATATTTTAAGCGATAAGATTGAAAAAATTATGATTTTCGATAATGTAATATATCAATTTGTTTCAATAAGTGAAAAACTTGGTTCAAAAATAAAGAAAACGGTAAGGTATTTTTTTTCTTTAATTTAAATTGTAAATAAGTTTTAAAAGAACAATTTTATTTAAAAACTTTAGGAGACTTTTTTGTAGAGCATTAATTCCCATAAAAAATCTATATATTTATTGTTTTCGTTAGTTAGAAAATTCCAAACTAAAAAAGATAAATTTAAAAAATATACATCAATTTTTAAAGTTGGATTATTCAAAAACATTTCGTCTGGTGAAAATTTTCAATTAGACTTTTTTGTAGGCAATTTAATTCTCTAATGACATATGTGCACATCATTTTTTACCTTGATAGTGAAGAAGCTTGAACGCAAAAATAAAAGTGCAAATAAAAATCCAAGTTAAAGAAGAGGGACCTCTAAAATATTAATATTAAGGGCTCAAATCTTTACGATATTTTCTTTTTGTCACCCTAAATAATAATTTCGATATATTTTTCAAAAAAAAGTAGATTTTTTGGACCAGTCTAATTATGCACGGTATTTACATTACGTGGCATGTTGCGTGTCTGATGTATCAATGGTGGACAATCCACCTGACGAAACACAGATGATGGGATATAAATACCGATGCCAAAGTTTTGCCGCACCTACTGAATTGATGCGTTTTGTTTCGTTTTTTTAGCTGTTATGTTTCTTTCTTTTTCCAGTTATATATTACTATAAAAACCCGTTGAAATTCGACGGATTTAGTCTGGCATATTAGTAAAAGCCTAAATTATAATCAAGCGTAATTTGCTTGCCTATTTTTCAAAACTAAATTGCAATTACCTGATTTTGAATAACAAATTTGTTCACTACTAACTTCCGGAAATCTGTTACAGTCAATCAATCCCTTAAACTTTTCCGACAACCTGCTACCGCAACCTGCCATAAACTCCCTGCAAAAACTCCTGCAAGGTAATATTACCTCATCTTCGGCGTTTCCTTTTTTACAAGCTGGTTGGAGAAGTTGACAGACGAAATCGTATGCATGACGGTAACATTCTGCATCAACCAGTTCCCTAAAAATATTATATGCAATTAAATTTTTATAAGCATACGCCAATGCTTTAAATTTCTTGTCATGCGATAAGAACTTCCATCATTAAGCAATTTTCAATTAAATAAATATTAACCGACACAAAAGAAAACTAACTGGGCATTTTTTCCATTTGAACTAACCACTTTTATTCCATTTGGACCTTTAAGGTTATTTAACAGGAAGTGAGCAGGATTAAAACTGTGGCTTAAATCGTCATTTAACTTTAAGTGAGATAGTCTTTAACATTTTTGTGTCTCATGGATCATTTTATACCCAAACCGAATTAAGGCCGCCAAGGGAAGCTATACACTAAAGCATCCCTTACACGGTCAATATTATTGAAGCAATATTATTGACGCAATACAGGTGTGAAAACCAACTGGTCGACCATAGGGAATTAAAAGCATGGGAAATGTTCGAGGTGTGATTGCGTCGCCGTCCGACAAAAGACGGAAACAGTCTAAGCGAGGAGCCCCTGATTGCGTTCAGTATGCCGGCTTGTTGCAGCGGTGAATTTTAGGAAAGTAAATAGCAAATTGGTGAAAGGGATTCAGGTTATGATTTTCCTATGATTAACGGTTTGGTTTCTATACCGGTACATTATAAAATTGACATAAAATTATAGTCCGGGAGGTAGCAACGTCGGGAAAACAAGACTTTTTGGTTGGCTGATTTTTTAATATGTTGTTCTCCCTCCTCATTTGGGTAGATCCGCGGCTGTCTGCCTGGCGGTAGTGGTTGCGTTGACGCCCAGCTGTGACCAGGAGATTTAAAGCTGTCACTGATATGTCAAAAATGTAGATTTGGTTATTGTCTAATAAGTCAATAAAAAATTCATTAGCATACCTGATACATACCCTAGTGAATCTACCAGTAATGAATATAATGTCTTGTCAGCTTTCAAATTTTACAAAAAGTTTTTCTAAATAACATTTAATTGCCTTATTAAAAGAAAATACAAAATTTATTGTTTGTAATTATCTTATCAACGTCTTTAAAATAGTCTAATAGAATATTGTTGTAAAATAGGTAGGAAAGACAATATTTATGGGTATCGAAATTTACATGGGGTTTCCTATGGCCATTATGGCGCTGCACCACCCGGTATGTGTCCGGATATACAACAAAACAACTAAACAGAGGAGATCTTACGTATATTAAAAATTTTATTATTTTAAAAATATGTCATATTTTATCAGTATTCATCCGGTTTATACATATATGTATACATTATACATAAATACGCCGCTTATTGCCTAAACTTAAAAGTAATAAAAAATATTTATATTTATCTTACCTAAATGAGATAACATTGTCTCTTACTTCTTTTATATTTTTGTGTCCAAAAATATTGGGATAAGTTGTTAGATTATAACTCAAGTTATTACAATAGGTTAAGTTCAATGTAGAACATGTTCTAGGAACATATGGCGCTTCAGTTATTACTGCTTCTGATACAACTGTAGATGCAAAAGTAGTAGTAACCTAAAAAATCCAAAGTTCGTTTAAAAGCATATTTGTTTATAAAAAAATATTTTCATGGTATAATAAAAAACCAGATTTTAAGAACGATTTAAACCTCTACTTACCACCGGTATAACATCACTGGGCTTCACCTCTAAACTTTTGGCATCAATAGTTAAATTTTTAAAAAACAGTGATTCTTCTACTGATATTTCATTGGCCAAAATTGCTTCCAAATCTTCAGCTTTTATACTAACATAGCTTGGGTCAATTTTAATGTCGAAGTGAACAATTAGATCTTTGTCTTCAGTTCTAAAATAAATCATACATAAAGGCATGTTTTATTCCAAATACATTACAGTTTCAGTAAACTTTACAAATAAATTTTACTTTATGATAAAAACGCTTTTAAAACCTTTTTAGGGGGTTCTTTTTGACGAGTCTACCACAAAAATATTCATATCGCCATATGTGAAAGCGGCGGTTTAACCAAGCCGGTCAATGTCAATTGTTTCTGGTGTCGGATTGGGAGAAACGGGTCCCTTTTTTTTGTGGGATAAGTTTATTACAATGTTTTACATGTAATTTTTAAACATTTTGTCAATAATGATAAAAGTTGCAAAAAGGTTCAAACACATGTTTCGGGTATCGGACTAGGCGGGTTAGGTGACTGTAACCCTTACAATTTTTGGCACAATATTTAAAAATTGCATGTTAGTGTATATGTAGTGAATAAATAAAGGATTTTTAAACAGAGACTAATGGATATAACTATTATTTAGTAGTAATGTCTTTCTTAGATCAGATTATATTAAAGATGGATTCTACACCTTTTATCACTGCAACCTGCACAGGTTTATTGTGTATCCTCCATTCACATACGCATAGCACACGCTATCTGGTCTTTTAAATCTTAATCTACAGGCTTAAAACTGGCTTCTTTGTAAATATTGCTGCTTTGGGTTTATTCCCGACTAGCCTTGGAAACCGCAGACGACAAAGATGCTTCACTGTAGCACCGTAAGTCATCTGTGGTTTCTTCTTTCTTTCTGGCAGAATCTGCATAGGTTTTTTTAAAGCCCATTTCTTTTAAGAGCTCTTTCAGTCTACAGTGGCCTGTTAATTAACTATAATTCTTACTAACTACTTTTTTTTTTGTTTTAACTTGCCGCTGTCCTGGTGTTCTTATCTACCAGACCTGAGATTCCCTCATATTTCATGGACCAATATAGATTACCTTACCTGGCATGACAAAATTTTACAGTAGGAACTGGGACCTACCATTGCCCTACGAGACCCCCTCCTGAGCCAGCTTCTTTACTACCCCTCATTAAACCCAACCTTCTTATGTTAATTATGTTTACTGTTTATTCTTTCTTAATACGTACTAATAAAGATATCCATTAAATACTAAACACTTTTTATTTGTTCACATATTAGGCCTGTTCGTAGAGAAATTATAAACTGGTCAGCGCCAATCGGGTATTATTATTAGTCAAGTGACCGGTTGCCAACTGGTCACCAGACGTATTTGTAAAATCTGATTGTGATTTCTTTACGAGCAGACCTATTATTTACAAGCTTACCCATCCAAAGCCAATACATCAGTACCCCTGTATCCATGCTTTACAGAACTTCTTCTAAATAACAAATTCAGTCTTTCTTTGTAGTCTCTAGAAGTTAGCTTAAATTTATTTGTACTCGGATCTGCTAATTCTGTAGAAAAGGCGTCTCCTTCAATTACTTTAAATGTAGCCCTATATACTTGTTCCCCAGGATATTCTGGTAAAAAATATGTGTCTGAAAAATAACAAAAATGATTTGTTTTTTTTTGCAAGCCTAATATTTTTAAAACCATTTTTAATTTTAACAATATATGTATAAAGTAGCTTAACTATATATTAAAACACACAAAATTCAAAAAACTATAATAAATAATAAAAAAATGCTTTGAAGCTTTGAAGAAACTTCAAAAAATTGTACATTATCAAAATCGTTACCGGTTTTTCTAATTTGAAATACAAAGGCATGTTTTTCATCATTTATTTTTTAACGGTATACAAAATCAGCCAGTCAATTATACATAAATATGTATATGTAGGCAATGCGTGGAAAAGAGACAGTCTAACGGAAAAACTGGCATGTAAACATGGGTGACTAAAAGTGCTTGTTGCATTACTGGCCGATATACCATAAACTATTGCTTATACAGTATAATAACACGATGTTTATTTTTTTTTAAATGGTAGCCAGGCCTTTAAAGAAAACCAAGTTTTGTCATTATTTGTGCTTTGAAAAACTATTTGTGCTTGGTAAGCCCTGGATAATAAAAAATTACCAATTTTTTCCTTACAGACACCGATATATACATTTTTTTAGAAAATCACATATTTTTATTACATTTATAAAAGGTAATTTTTTAATGTAATTGTCCAGAGGAAATTTATAATTTTCGAAACATTTTATAGAGCAACACCACAATTTTAACGTATATAAAAATTCTATACCACAATTTCTTTTAATAGTAAATATAGACAACGATCTTTTCATATTCGTTGGTATAGCACAACATATTGTTAATTTTGAAGAAAGCTACCAAAAATTTATTAATTCACACAATATTTTTTGAAAAACAGCCAATACATTTGTTTATAAAAACATATGATTTCCAAAAAAAACATTTTGATGTTGTATACAGGGTTCGCAAAAAAATCAAAACCAGGGTTTAAATTTGAAAAGAGGGTTTTGACACAATCCTTACTTTAAACGGTTCTAAGTCAGGGAAGCGAGAAAGGGTATATAATGGTATAAAAATGACAAGACTACGTAAAGTCATTATATTTTGTCAGCTGATTCAATCCAGTAGGGTTTAGAATTTGTGCTTTTCGTTTTATGTTTTTTGGAAGTGTTTCTCCGGAACTGGTGGTACCCAGTGCCGGATTAAGCTTGAAGCCGTGAAGCGACCGCTTCAGCGCTGGGAAAAGGGGAGTGCAAAAATAGGGTGCATGCAAAAAGAGTTGGAAGTACTGGTATGGAACGTTATAGAACGGCGCGACCTTTTTTTTTTGCTCTTTACTTTTTCGAAGACCATTTTTTTGTGGATGACGAGGCGTAAAAACGCAAATAATTAGAAAAAGACGCCTTTTTGAAGGTGAGGACCTTTTCTTTTTTTTTTTTGATCTTCAACTTTTTCGGCCCAAAAAATCCTATATTTCCATCTTGTGTCCAAATACCAATGGGGGCGCAAAATTTATAGTTCGCTTCCCTTTAAAAAAGTTTTGTCCGTCACTGGTGGTACTAGATGACGTCAAAAAAATGGCACCGAATATGTCATAACCCTTTAATAACGCTAACTCTGATTTGTATCCAAGGGTTAATTACTTTTTCTATTTGCTAACCGTTTGAGTTCGTTGTTAAATCAACAAAAAATAAATGTCAAAACTGATAAATGCTTTTTAACGTTAAGCAATACTAAAATTAAAATAAATAAATATATGTTTCTTCTTTTCTAAAGCCGTGTCCTCACTTAGTAACATGTTACAAAAACTTGTTGCTAATACATGTTAAAGAAACAAATTAGATACTAGTTGCTTGTTTAAAAACATGTTAGATAAAGCCGTGTCCTCACTTAGTAACATGTTACAAAAACTTGTTGCTGATACATGTTAAAAAAACAAATAACTTGTTGCTTTTTAAAAATCATGTTAGATAACATTGTCCGTAACAGTGTTGAAAGGCAAACCGCGTCCTCACTTGCTACTCACACTGTTACCAACAATGTTATCTAACCTTAAATTTTATAAAAAGTAACAAGTTATTTGTTTTTTCAACATGTATCAGCAACAAAATTTTGTAACATGTTACTAAGTGAGGACACTGCTTAAATTGTTGGTAACAGTGTTAAGTAGCAAACCGCCCCTCACTTGCTACTCAACACTGTTACCAACAATGTTATCTAACATATTTCTAAAATTTTATAAAAAGCAACAAGTCATTTGTTTTTTCAACATGTATCAGCAACAAAATTTTGTAACATGTTACTAAGTGAGGACACGGCTTAAGACACTCATAAAAACTATCTTTTCCGCACTTAAAGCTTATCCAAACTCTGCTTCGCGTCGTTCGTCTCACTGCTTTTGCGTGCAGCTAAGTACCACTTTGCAAACTTGTAAAGATTTTTTTTTAAGCAAAATTTTATTTGGAAAAATTATTTAAAGTAAAGTTTGTAATTGATAAAAATATTATTTCAAACTTGTTTACAGATGGAAAAATGTATTGAATAAATATGAAGAAAATAGGGTTTAAATTGCAAATTAGCAGTGGTTGTTATTTTAGGCTTTACTTAATGTTATTTTATTTATGATATTTCTAATAATTAATAAACAGTACAATAACGTTAAAGTTGATTGTTCATAAAATCATAAAAACATTTGACAAAGCTATAAAAGAATTTATACGAAATGCAAGGTGTGTCCAAAATTTAATGGACGCACCTGTTTTTAAACCAGCCCATAAAAATCTTCTAAATAACCATTATAATGCAAATGCCAGTCTTAAAGCCTAATAATCCTATTTTATTTTTTTAAGTTTTATTTACAAAAACATCGCAAAGAAAGTTAATATATTAAATATCTAATAAAAATACCTTTACAGATAATGTGATTATATAGTTTTCACCTGTTTAACGGTAGTAATAGTAATACATAAATAGTTCTTAAAAAGACAGGAAATACAATGTGGTTCTATTGTTTTTCTGTATCATGTCCTTGTTGTTGACACGCCTTCAAGAACCAAATGTAATATAATCAACATAACTTTCTAAGGCAAAAAATATACCTATAGTATAAAAATGCTGTCATTGTAGCATAACATTTATAAGATCTAGTTTTTTTTTTTTTGTAATCACGATTAAATTACTGTTTTATTTATAATATTTTTATTGTTTCCTCACTCACATTAATCCTGTCAATCAGTTTTAAAGTTAAATCACAAGATTTAGGAAATCTGAGGCATATTATATACCCATCTCCCCTGCTAGATACTTAATTTCGTTAAAGTACTTTCATTATTTAATTTATATGTACCTTTTAAATACACAAAATAAATAAATATAAATCGACTTTTATTGTTTAAGTAGGAAAGAATTTTCGATAGATACCAGGTTTGGCTCGTAAGGGAGGGCTCTGAAGCGCCATTCTTACCAACGTACAATATACAGGGTGTTTCTAAACAAGTGCGAAAAATTGTAGGAGGTGATTCCTTGTTCAAAATAAAGGGTAGTTTGCTTTATAAACATAGGGTCAAAACTCAATCGTTAGGAGATATCGCGAAAAAAATCTCTTTATGTTGTTGCTTAGGCACAAAATAAGCATTGTATTTAAACTACCAAGTAATCTATACTAATATATAAAGAGGTAAAGTTTGTAACTTTGTTTGTGGGTTTATGGGTTTGTAGGTTTGTTTGTAGCCGCTAATCTTCGGAAGTACTGAACCTATCATAAAAATTCTTTCACAATCCGAAAGCTACACTTTTCAAGAGTGTTATAGGCTATATTTTACTATGATTAAACAAAAAGTTTAGGAATATAAAAAAACCCTTACAACTAAAATGCATTCTAACTATGTAATTAAACCATCAAGAGGTTTACAAAATTGCTTAAATATAAAGGTTGGCAAAATAATTATTAGTATTTAAAAAAATATATTTTACAGGGAGTACCAATTTTTTTTTAAGTTTCTTATTAATTAAACAGATTTTAATGCGGTTTTTGTTAATAGATAGAGTAATTCAAGAGGAAGCTTTATATGTTTATAATAATATTCAAAATCTTCACGGTATAGGAAAGGGAAATTGTTTTACTGCAAATTAAACGCGTTCGAAGCCGCGGCCAAATGCTAGTGTCAAATAAAGACATATTACAAATGCCTTTATAAGTGTCGTGACAGCAGAAAAACAGATTTATTTATAAAATATTTTTTGAGTCACATTATGATTTTAATTTTATTTATTTTTTATTTAAATTTGGTAATAAAATATTTTATCATCTTATTTTTAAAAGAAAAACGTTTAAATTGTAAAAAAATATTTAGGATATTAATAAAAACCGATATTTATTTTAATTTAACACACTGTATCTTAAAAACAATGCATCCCATTTATACTTTTTTTTCTTAGAATTAGCTTAGAAATAAGTCCTTACATTTTTTACTGCTTCTTGGAAACACCTCCTATATAAGCACCTAAATTATACAAATAAAAGTTTAAAATAAAACAAAAATTCAAAAAAATTAAACTCCATGTCATAGAAAGCGTTAAATATGCAACAAACTATCCGTTGCATGACAACACGACGAGTAGTCGGCTTGGTTTAGGACTCAAACATATTCGTCTTATCGCCTATCAACTTCTGCTCGCGTTATATTACCGCCTTTGACAGGTATTTTTTATCGGCATACACAACAATTTATATTATTGTTCCATGGTTACATGGTTATTTTTTTAAGTACTACGAGTAGTAGATATTCAGTTTTAAAAAGTAAGTTTAAGGCTAGCCATGCACTAGTAACTATTTTATTGACCAACATAAAGTTGTTCACAGTGCCGTATTATCCATTAGGCTGACTAGGCTACGCCAGACAGGGCGTTAGACAGAGGAGTTTTTAAAAAGTTTAGGTCGGGTGGGTATTAAAAGAAATTCGTCTCTGAATAAGGTGCTTTGAAAGAAATGAAACAGGCGCGATGGAGGGAATGACTTTTTGTTTTGTTGGTGGTGGCGCAACGGAGGTAAGGATCTTTTTTTTGCTCTTCAAATTTTTTGACACGCAAAATAGGCGCTCTGGGACTTGTAGCCTAGGGCGCCTCATAGGGTTAATACGGCCCTGGTTGTTCAACCAAAAAGTGGCTAATAAGTTTGTGTGCCGCGCACTTGTTTACTAGGGTGTTTCTTTGTTTTAGTAGGAAAGCCCACGATGCTAAATGGGGATTTACACGAGCGTAGCGGTGGGCTTAACAGTGATTTTTTGATATCGGTGATTGCTGCTACTGCTATCTAAAAGAAGCTGCTACTGAAAACTGTGATATTATTACTCTTTACGGAAACATGCTAAATTTTCATAAATAAAGTCATTCTTAACCTTGTTAAAATTGAATTAAGAATGAAAATATTATTTTTAAACACATTCATACTTACATTTAATATACATCTAATTTAATTATTGATCTGCATTAGCATATAAGTAAATGTATATAAGAGAAAACGGTAATTACTCGAAGTATATCAATTATATTAATTTTTTTATAAAAATTTATAGCTTTGATCATATTTTTTAGGCAACCCATTCGCGATAGATTTATTAACAAATCAAATAGATAAAAAAATAGTTTCATCCGGTAAGCAAGCCAATTCGCATCTCGTCTCACTAACGTAAACATGAATAATCACTATAAACATAAACGAAAGAGGCATAGACAAGATTATTGAAAGAAGTTAGAATCACTAAATCGCAATCACAATCACCGTCCAGAGATCGCAGTCGCCGTTTAATGCTGTGGTGTTGTGATTTTTTTACTGCTATTGCCAGGCGCAAGTAGCAGCTACCAAAATAATTTGTTAGTAACCGGTGATTGGTAGTAGCGACTGCGATCGCACTCACACCATAGAAACCTATTGGGTTGCAAAGCCTATAGTCCCAGAGCCAGTAATGAAACGGACTTTATGATAAGAACACTTATAAAACCTTTTAGGTGAGGTCCTTTTGATGAGTCCACCAAGAATATTCATACTGCCATATATAGAAGCGGCGGTTTAACCCAGCCTGTCAAATGTTTCGGCTGTCGGACTAGGCGAACGCGTCACTTTTTGTCGGACAAGTTTACCACAATGTTTTACATGCAATTTTTAAACATTTTGCCAAAAATGGTAAGGGTTACAGTCATGAAACCATAAGGCTCAAACACATGTTTCGAGTATCGGACTTAGCGGGTATCGTGACTCTAATCCTTACGATTTTACAATGTTTAAAAATTGTCCGACAAAAAAAGACGCGTTCGCCTAGTCCGATACATAAAACATTTAACATTGACAGGCTGGGTTAAAGCGCCGCTTCCATATATGAGGGTATGAATATTCGTGGTAAACCGGTCAAAACGAACCTTCTATAAAGGTTTCGCAACAATATTAACTTATAAAATTTTGTCCTTAAAATGAAGGTACGTTACTCTTGGTCATTTTTCATATTTTAAGTTATAGCATGCCCTGTATATGACCAGTTGGAGTAAAATTTCGTATTTATTACTTTTGGGCCATGCGACCAGCTTTCCCAAAATTAAGTTTTAAAATTCAAAAATTGTTGGTCTATTTGTCGTCTTGTAACACCTATTCTGGGACACACTGTATGTATTATATTGTCGATTATAACTATTTTTTGACTAAAATACAAAAAAATGGGACAATCTTCTGGATACTGGCAAAAATATAAATGGCTGTTGATTCCTAACCACAAAAAACAAAAGAAAGTAAAAAAATGAAAGAATTTGTGTTTTTTTAAATTTTAAATTAAGGATTTAAGGAACATATATAGATAAAACAATTTGAAGGAAAAAATTTAAAACAACTCCATTTTCAAACTTTCATTATTTATTATTTTAAGCTTTTTAGAAAGTCTTTTTTGAAGTCGGCCTAAATGTTTTGAAATTATTTATTTAATATTTTAAGTGTTATTGTGTGTAATATGCTTTGGTAGTAACATTAAATATAAGGGATATTTTCCGAATGACTGTATATTTAGCAATATTTGTATAAACATTTATTTTTAATAGTTTTGTTATAGTTTATATACTTACATCCTACATATACTGAAGCTGCAGCTAAAAGTAAGAACAACAAAAATGTTGCTATAATACAACAACCACATCTCGTCTGTGATGTCAATTTCCGTCTTGTAAATCTGATGTCTGAATCGGAAGACATGACGGAGCTTGGAGATCGTCTGCTTCGGTACCGTCTGGTGTTTGTACTCACCGTACTGACCGACATCTGAAACAAGTTGTATATGGTTATCATGGTATCATAACAAACAGAAGTAATTACCTATTTACGAGGTATTTACTAACACTAAGTACTACTCGTAATATTTTACTGCCTTGTTAATTCAGAAGGGCTTATCTTTTAAGAAGTTAATTTTAAGATGAATCGACTTTTAAATTTTTTATCATGCTCGTCTGGGATTTGTTATAAATTACGCCCATATTTTTAATAAGTTTAAGCCCTTTTTGAAAGAAAATACGGTGCCTATGCCTAAATGGTAAAAGTCAGTAGTCAGTATTAAAAGAAATTGCAGATACGCCCTTTTCAATTAACACGGCAGTTTAGTACTAAATCTTTGGATCTACGAAGTGGCAGGTATGTTATTACTGGAATTTTTAAGAAGAATTGAGATAAGCTTAACAATCAACAAAAAGTCTTAGTAACTTTAGCTGAGACTAATATAATTCTATAAACTACAGGGTCATTCAAATTAACCAGAACTAACCAATACAATTCACAATCGGATTGTCGACTTACAGACCAAAATAACATATTTTTTGTAATGAAACACCTTATTTTTTTATCGCCATTTAAAAGGTCTATCAGAGAGCTTTAAAAAAAAAAATTATGTGATATAATATCCAATTTTTAATAGATCTGGAAGTATGGCCATGCTGGTGAACTGGCATTTTTAAATAAAACCTTTATATTGCATCACAGTTAAGAAGGTATTTTAAAAAGCATTAGGGAAATACCTCCTTTATTGTATCTCTTATAGCTTTGAAAATATGGCCAGCCAAATCTAAACGGGTTTTTCAGGGCATATTTTACCACTTGGTATACATGGTTTAAACTAATATTGTTTTTTCTAAACATAAAACTTCTTTATATTTTCTTATACAGTGCATTTCTTTAATACCCTCCATTAAGTTTTTGAATTATTAATTATTAAATACTTTGGGGCAAAAACCGGCCAAGTCCATATTTCAAAGTTGTTAAAAATTTGAAGACAAGTGTATAGCATACAAAGTATACAGAATCAGCTAAATAACATAACATATACGCAATGTGAGGAAAAGAGACAATCTAACGTGAATACCTGCATGTTAACATTTTTGATTGGATTGGTCACATACATTCTTTTTTGTTGCTTTACTGGCCGATATCCCAATACCTGTTTGCTTAACCAGTAATTATTATAAACAAAATTAGGTTTTTTTTCTTGTATTTACAATTTTTATAGACTTTACTATTGGGTTTATTTAGAGCACTATTAGGGGGGCTAGGGTTGACTTAGCGCCCGATAACGGCAATTGGCCCCCAAAATTATTGTGCATATAAAATATATGGTGTTTTTCGGCAAATATACTCTATAAATTGGAGCGTATGCCTCCAAATTTTAGTGGCTAGTTGCGCCACTGGGTTTATTAGAAGTCTTTTTAAAAAACAAAATGGAGGAAATCCTTAAAAATTTTGGACTTGTCCGCGTTTTGCCGCAAATGAACTACAAAAAGTTGTAGAAATACATTTTAATTAAAAATAAACACACATTTAAATGGTTATAACATAAAAAAAGAGTCTGAGTCATAGGCGGGTTCTTCTGAATTTCCGATATTTTTAAGATTTCAATATTTTCGTCTAAAATATTATCAGCTTTTGGAACATATTTCTGTACTAAAACTCTCTTTACTTTATTTCGTTGAATTGAATAGAAAAAACTGCTGCATATTTGTATTTGGTAATGAAAAAATACTCCCAGTTTTTTTAGTAGAAAATTTTCTGGAAGAACCATCGACTTACAGAATTCAATTTGAAATAGCAAACTTAAAGGTTTTGTTTATATTAGAAAGCTGTAAATAGGGACTTAAAATGTTTGGTAAAGATCGTAATAATATCCTGAGTAATAACAACAAGGTAATAGTTTTTGGATTTCAACAAATAAAACTATTAGACTACACACTCAAGTGTTAGTGTGCAGCAGATGTTTCCCGCGTGGTATATCCACGTCATAGATAATTTAAAGTGCAAAAATCACACCATTCCGGACTTGGGTCTTCCTTTGCACCAAAATGTCGTTTTCGTCCAAAAATGGCTGTGTCCGGTTTTAACCCCAAAGTCTTCAATTTTAAAAATGAACTTTGGCAAAATAAATTAATGCGAAATTACTTTTTTTCAGAGAAATTAAGAGATAAAAATTTCATGATGGCTGCTAAGCGCCATCTTGGAAAACAATTAAATGTAGAGGGAGTCTTATGACATATTATTTTAAAGCTTCTGATGAGTACTTTATAATCCTAAAATTTAAAGTAAATAGCTTTACCCACTATAAAATGGCGGTACTTTAGAAATAGCCCGAATCCCTGATTTGGATGTCCATATTTTTAAAACTTAGTTATATTATTAATTAGTTTATTGTAATATTGGTAATAATATACGGGGTATGACAAAAAGTATATATTTTATAATTGAAAAACGTTGCGTATTTTATCACAACTAAGAAGATCTTTACGAGAGCTTAAAGAACATACCACATCTAACTTTATTAGTTTCGGAAAAACATATGACCATCCAAATCGGATATTCTGCCATTTTTTAGTAAATAAAAGTTTTGACTTTATATTCTAGAGTTAAAAAGTACTTTGTAAGAGCTTTAAAAGGATGTACCACGAGACCTTCTTTTAATTTTTTTCAGGATGGCGCCAAGCCGCACTCTTAAAATTTTCATCTATCAATTTCATTCTAAAATGTAGTATTTACACATCAATTTTATTTATTAAAGTGTTGATTTTTAAAATTGATCAATTAAAAAAAGAAAGGGGAGGGGGAAATTGCACTATATTTATTGCAGTAAGTATTTGAAGATATAATTTTAAAAATCCTTATTTAATTTTGCATGAAAATATGTATTTTTTTAATTAAAAAATAATTCATAACTAGGTATATAAAATAAAGTTTTGTTACATAAACGGCGATATGGCAATAAGATACAAATATACTAATTATATGTAATGACACACAAAAAAATAATAATAAGCTTATTGCAAAGAAAGGAAACCAGTGTTTTATAAACAAAATAATTTTAGTTATGAACTTACTTTCTTCATTTAGACAAAAACAATAGAAAATTTGCATGCTCATTTACCGTTATACTACGATAAGCAGAAAATTTCAATTAAACTGCTGCAATTAATAAATTGTTCAAACGTGAAAAAAATTTTGGTAATTTGAGTTACCTTTTACAAAATTTAAAAGTAAAAGTAAATATTTTATATTTCTCTCAAATTATTTTCTCTATAAGTTATTATTTTGGCAAAAAAATGCATAAGAAAAGAAAATAATAATAATAAAACACGAAATAATGAGCAAAAAAGATTATTGTAAATTTTGCATTGATTAGTTTATATTATGGTATACTGGATGGTTCTGTTTTACCTTTTAAGATAAAAACATAAAATTTGGTGGGACTGTCACATTCACATTTTAAATGGCATCCCAGGTATATTTTATCTTAATTTTGAGAGTATATGACATTCTGATTGCAATGACACCTCACATGTCATTTTTTAACACTTCTGTTATCATTTTTTTTAATATTAATTTAGAGTGCCATGATCAAGCTTAAACAGTTAACTTTAACTCAAGTAGCTATGAAAAATAAAATTAATCTTTTTTTTTTAATTCTCAGGGCGGAGTAAAAGTTTTAAAAACCCTATTTACGGTCATAACGCCTTTTTTCGAATAAAACGGGGTTGACTCTCCTAAAAGAATATTTCATTCTGTATAATTTGGTAGCACATAGGAGGTATTTCAAGTAAAACTCTTTCTCCAGAACAGTTAATAAATTATTGTTGGTATAAATCGATCAAATGATTTGGTATAATAGTTAGTTTAAAATAATGGTATTAAATGCTTTTTGCAAAAAAACTATTTTTAAATACCGCCTATGCAGTATTAATGCTCATTTTAAATATGGTAACGAGCCACCCTACTTCCGAGTTATAACCATTTTTATGTTTTTTTAAATTGAAAAGTCGTAAAAACTCAATCAATCAATCAATTTTATTTTTTTATGGCTACTTGTCCTAAAATTAACCGTTTTAAATTAAACATGGCACTCTAGATTAAAATTTAAAAATTAAACTTTTGACTACAGAAGTGTGAACAAATGACATGTGAAGTGTCATTGTATTCAGAATGTTATATACGATTAAAAGTAGACAAAATTATATGGTTGCGCAATTTAAAATTAGAAAGTAGCAGTTATTTTCATTTAAACCGGAAGTAATGGAAAACAAATGAATAGGTCAATCAATCCATATTTATGTTAAATAACAACATACCAAATTTTATGTTTCTATCTTAAAACGGAAAAATATTATAGATGGGAACCAAAGTCGGTCTATATAGGGTCGCGACATTCGGCCATATTGCTTTGACGTGTTATGACGTCACATCACCTACTTTTCGGCCATGTTGTTCAGTGCCGGAGATACACAGTTTATTGTATTAGTAGAACAACCGTTTACACAACAGTTTTTAATTATTATTAAGTTGTAAATTCTTTTACTTTAAATAAAAAAACATTTGAAATTACATCTTTCAACAAGTATCACTTCCAAAACAATTCAAAATCAAATGCGCAAATTCTAGACGCCACTGGATTGATCATCAGCTTTGATGTTACCCAGTCTTGCCAACTTTTCTCCGTGGAGTGCCCTTCCTTGCGTCCCCGACCTCGATACCGCCCATAAAGTTGAGGATATGTCGCAACGTATATATAATATAAACTAACCTTGGATGGGAACCACCTTTAAAAAACACTCCGTATTTTAATAAACATAAATAATATAAATAATGCTTTTAAAAGTAAAAAAAATTGATTAAGACTGTGCACCATTTTTAAAGCACCCGTAGGTTGTTACTTGATAACATCAACTCGCACCACGCAGATAGCATTAAAATTTAACTATTTAAAATAAACATTGTTTTTTTTGTAGTTCTAAAGTAATTACAATAAAAACTAAAATATAGCTATTTTTAAAGTTATTTTGTTACTTCTGATATAAGTCATACAGAGTGGAATAAAAATTGGGAGAATAATTATTTATTATACAAAGTGGCTAGAAACCCAGCCAATCCACAAACAACCTTGGGAAATTTAACAAACGTTTCCTATGTAGGTATGCATAAAAAAAACATTTTTTAACGTAGAAGAGAAAAAAATTTCACCGGTTGGTGTTGTCCGTAAAGAATATATTTCGGCCATAGATAACCTACATATAGATCCGCAGTGGCAAGAAGCATTTTTCGGATTTTTACGACCTCGCGCAGTAAACAAATGAATGGGTGGACGAACATGCGCACTTAAAAGCCGTGGCAAAATACAAACACCGGCACCCCGTACCCTTCGTCCGAGGTCTGACCGTGACGCTCATTAGCTACCGTACTTCGAACAGGAAACCAGGACCCCGTCGACAAATTCTTTCCGATAATGCGGATAGTTTGTTTGGCTGTAGGTGCGTTTACCCTCAACTTGCTTGCGCACAAACCGGTTTTTTCGCCCATAATTTTTGTTTCTCGCAGGTTATAACATTGGCAATCCATCGAGATCAGTGATTTCGGCTAATATCGCTAATAGGTACCTAATTTTTAGTTATTAATATTAAAAAAAATAATATTATATTTTTTAAAATTTTTAAATATTTTTGAGATGTCTCCCCAATTAAAAAAATGGCATTAAAGTTATTATAAAAATCAACCTATTTTTTTTAAATTTTGACACCCCGTAGATTAAAATGTATAAAACTTTCTTTCTTTTTTATATGTATAAAGAATCACCAAATTATTTTTTTCACATCATCAGAATTAAAAAGTGGGCTATTGCATTGTTTAATTAAGTATTTTGGTACCTTTAGGTGATGATCAACTATAAATAGAACCATTAATTAAGTTGTTAAGTTTTATGGTTCAGGCACAAATAGATCGGTACATGCATAAAAGAAAATAATTAGTTGCTGTCATTATTAACAACAAACACAGTTGTTAAAGCACAGGTGTATATCAAAGAATCTACAACCTACATACCGTTACATTCAATATGCAACATTCATAAAGAACCTTGGATGTTAAAGATCCATGGTTTAAAGGCGGCTTCCTTCGTAAATGATGTAAAAGACAGGTCCGACAATTTTTTTTTAATTATTCATCTTTTTTTTATTTTTGTCGCATCATATTGTACCTACATGCACTTTCTGTATATGGTTTGCAAGTACCTACACAAACATACACATTACCATGGATGGACCATCTCATTGCTTTCCCATCCGCCTTATGCACTTCTGTATTAGTAGTTATTGCCTAAGTTATCTAATAATGAAGATATTTTCCACACATTTCCTTGAATAATTACTTTTTACATGAATTATTATACAGGGTGTAATTTAATTGATGGCTTAAACTACAGGGTATGATTCCTTAGCTTATTTTAGGAAGAAAAGTTTATATAAACATACCTATGTCCCAAAACTGTTTGAGATAAAGAGTGTTAAAATTTCAAATAAATATAACACAAACACATAGAATGCATTTGTTTAATGCTCCCAGAGTTGGGTCGAATACTGAAAATCGGCTATTCGAATATGAATACGAATATCGGAAAAGAAAGTATTCGAATACCGAATATTTGAATACTCAGAAGAAAAAAGGATTCGAATACTCGGTATTCACGAATTCGAGTACTAGAAAATGAAACAAAAGAAAAAAAACGATGATTAAAAATTTGAAGAGCAAATAAAAACTAAAGCTCCTCACCTCATTTTTCCCTACTTTTTGTTTCCTTTTGATATTCAACTCGTATAGTACACAGAATCCCAAATACTAACCAAAAAAGTATTCTGCCGAGTACCAAATACCAAACACACAAATGTATTCGAATACCGGCAAAATGTATTCTGAATACTATTCAGAATACTGAGTATTCGAATACGACCCAACTCTGAATGCCCCCTTAATTTTAAATACAATATTTAAAAGCAAAATAAAAAAAAATGACAGATAAACTTTACAAAGGCTGGGGCGCCATCTTAATAATAAAAATTTAATAGAAAAGGGGGTCTTGTGGCACACCATTTTAAAGCTCTTGATGAATACTTTATAACACCAGAATATAAAGTCAATAGCTTCACCTACTATAAAATGACGGTACTTTAAAAATTACAGAAATCGCTTATGTGATACTCTTCCCTTTGAAGTGTAAAACTGTTTTTATAGATTTTGGTTGGAATTTTTTATTATTATTTTCTTACAGAGTTGTACTCTATAAATCATTTAAAAAATGTTGCTTTTGTTCATAAATAAAAAAAAGGTACTTTCTTACTGAAAATAAAGGTTGTTTGTTGTATAAATATATTGGTCAAGAGTAAACCATTGTAAAAAATATTCTTTTTATCTTAAAAAATGTATTGTATCTATACTTTGGCCACTATAAATTCATAATGAATGCATAGTAAGTAATGCCGGTTACTGTAGTTTTAAACCAATAAAATACATTCTTTTATTGTGGTATTTAGGGTTACTAACTTTTTAAACCAATGAAATACATTTCTTGTTGAGGTGTTCTTAATTTATAGTAAACGGAACTGAACAAAGTATAAATCATCAAGTAATGTTAAAATAAGAAATTGTGACAGGAGATAACAAAAAATACAAAAAGGTTTTAAATAAACCAGGCTATTTACTTAAATTTATTTTTTTAGTCGTTAATTTTTGTTCTTAACTTTAGTAAACAAGAATGACAAAAGTAATTGGGTTTCACACTTTACACACATTAAAAAAAAACGTAAAAAAATGTTTATTTTTTTAATATGAGTAATATTTTCATAGATCTTTAGAATCCTTTTGTTTTCTGCTTTTAAAATAAAAATTAAAACATAGTTTTTTTCTGCCTTTTATTAACAAATCACCCTTTTTTTAACAATAAATTACCTCCTTAAGTTTTTTTCATATCTTTAATTAAAACAATCTATATATCCGTTCTAATAATGCTCATATTTTATATGTTTCACAAAAATTAATCTCATTTAATTAAGCATTTTATTAAAACAAAGGATATGCTTAAATGACGGAACATATTTTTAAGTAATAATTATTTATTTCTAATACCATAATTTATCTTTCTTAATATACTAAATGTTAAAGTAATTTAAACAACCTGATTGTTCTTGCATGCAAACTTGTTGGATTACCACTTGAACGATAGTACCCCATAGTTTGCTAATATAAAAGAATGTAATCTATAAACCACGATTTAATGGTGTCCAATCAAATAATAAATTTCACGGTATGTGGATAAACCTATACTTATTTTTTTATTTAATCATATTTTGTAGTAAATTTCATACTAAAAAAATGTGGGCGAGACAATATTTATGTAAGAATGTTTTTTTAGGAAAAAGTTGCATTACAATATTTGAAATATATTATGTAATTTTTTAATTTGCCTCTTTACAAAAATTACATGGCTGACTTTGATACAAAATTTCAAAATTAAAAATAAGTAATAATATTATATTTCTTTATTTGTAAATCTGTTTCTTCCTGACTAGTTTTGACGTGTGGAGTTAGATATTTTCAATTACTCAATTTGTTTTGACTTCTTTTAATACTTTATGTATCTTTTTAAATCATTTTTATTTATTTCGTCAAGTTCTCTTTACTCGTGTTTATTTTTGAGAAACGTTTTACTTGTTTTTGTCTCTTTTTACGATTTCTTACATTAAACGTCATTATTTCTTTCTTCCGATTTTTTGACATACCTGTTTGTTCTTTTGAGTTTTTTTTATTTATTATTTTTATAAGTAAACTTATTTTTATCATGACTGCCATTCACCAACGTGTCTGAAGGGATTATCTCCCCGGTAGCGTAGTATGAAGCCTGGGTTCGATACCCAGTCAAAGAGACATTTTTAGGTAGTAGTTATTTAAAAAATAACGTCCATGATGGCACTCCTGCGTTGTGTTTACTTTACAATAATTTGTAAGTCCTAGCTACCTCATAGCACTAGTCTTCTCGTCAATCTACGGTATTGATCAGACAAATATAAAATCGTTGGGCACTTGAAATTTCTATCATAATATTTACTCTGGATACGCTACGCCAAACAATTTTATTATTTGTCTGATCAATACCCTACATTGATAAGAAGATTGGTGCGATCTGGTAGCTAGGACTTATCGAATTATTTTCTAGCTTTTAATATAATAAACCGTTTAACATAAAAAAATATATACAGTAGGGTCCATTAAGAAACATTTTTATTTGCAATTTCTCAAATTTTATTCCTCATAATAGTTAGTACTTGGCCCCAAACCATATATATTGGATTTTGATCATAAAGAATCATAAATAATGTATTTTATTGTATTGTTATTAGGATTAAGAGTGTGTACCAAATTTTAGATCGATCGATCGTCAGGAAGGGGGTCAAATACCAATTACTAGATTTGACCCGAATAACAAATAATATCAAATAATAGTCAAATACAGAAAAGTAAAGATTCTAGAATTAGGATATTTACACCACAGCATAAGAAGAACGAATAATGAGATAAATTTAGATTGTGCATGGCTTAAATAAATCAGTAAACAAAAAACTAAAAAGTGTTTAAAAATCCTCCATATTTATAATGCCCGTTAAAATACGTACAAAAGCCAAAGTACAATTCGTAGCTATTTCCGAAAATGTTATTCGGCAAATCCGTTTTTAAATTGTACCTTTGTTTATAGTCCTGATTATTTAAATTAATTTTTATTTTATAGTATAAAAATAAAACTTGCAATATTGATAAAGAAACAGATAATTAATAGCTAACAATAAAAGTTTTATTTCAAGTTTTTATTAAACGTATTTAAGTTATTATGATTTTAATCAAATTTTTTAATAGTTCCATTTTATTTCCACAGTAAAATAAATTGGGATAAACTTATATTGGGTGATACTTAACCTACAGGGTGTCCGGAAAGTCAACGATAATATCAAAGGGGGCTGATAGAACAGCTCATAAGCATCCAAAAAAACATAAAATGACCTTAGTAAAAAATCGTTGGTTCTTGGGATACTGGTACTTGAAATTCATTGAAAACGTCTTCTTTATTTGGATTTTGAATGTCACACTCAAAAAGAAATATTATTTTTACATTTTAATTTTAGTTTTGCAGCACTAAATACCCATTTAATAAATTAAAGACAAACACATTAAACTAAAAGTTTTATCCGAAAAATCTTCAGTGTGTCCACGGATGAACTTAACTATACCTGTAACATTTTTATATTTAATATTTTGAAAAAAGTTATTCTTCATAAAAACTTAAGCTTTGTCTGAAATAGCAGAGGCCTTTATAAAAATCGCTTTATGATATATAGGTTGTTTCAAAAGTGTAAAAATATTATAAAAGTGCCAATATCTCAAAAACAATCGATTTTTACTGAGGTCCTTTTGGATGCTTATGAGTTGTTTTACCAGCACTTTTAATATTATCGTTGACTTTCCGGACACGCTGTAAACGCATATACTGGGTCAATTATTGCTGAAGATCAAGCATGACCAATGAAAAAAAATTTAGCAAAATATTTTTACTTATGGTGATAATCAATTATTTTCAATAAAAAGACCGTGATATCTGAGCACAAATAGTAACTAATAATAAAAAAATCCTTAAATATTTTTTGCTACAAAATAGTTAGTTCTTTGTTCTTAGCAATTATTTCACAAGTTTATGCATATAGGTTAAGAATCACCCTGTATACATTATAGACTAGAACAGGGCTTCTCTAATCCCAAACTGTACGTCGCGACGCTTTGGGCCGTCGCAGTGTCCCTTCAGGGGCGTCGCTTGCTGTTGGGACAAAGTGGAGTCAAAGTATTTTAGAACAAAAGCAATATGGAAATGAGATCTTTTTTCCAACTATAAGGTAAAAAAGAAGTTAAAAAAAATAGTTTTTCTTTTGTTGCTCTTAAATTTATTTTTGAATAAGACAAAGAAATCAATTTATAGTTGCTGTCCTAGACCTAATGATACATCGGGAGGAGCGCAAAGTAAGGGAAAAAGAAAGTAAACTGAATGTTTGTACGTGTAGACCTTTTTTACGATACGAAATTTTCATTTGACGTGAGGACCTTTTTTGATTGTCGAGAGTAAAGTTGGGCGTAAGGGCGTCGTGAGAGAATGGCAAGTGTCTAAGGGCGTCACGCTGCACATTTGAGAACCCCTACACTAGAAAATATTTTTATGTATAAAGCTTTAGTGCACTATTAAGAAAAGTGTCTTAATTTTAACATTTTACTTATATTTATCTACCTATATATAGTTAAATATTGAAAATGAAAGTAAAAGTGCATTCTATAAAAGATCAAAGACTTAAGGTGGGATTGATCATGATCACGTTTGCTCCTTAAATAAAGTACGCCACAGGCAGACCATTTAATGTCAAACGTTTGTTAGCACAGTTTGTACTGAAAATAATTACCGATTTAAAAATTCGGTTTTATAAAGGACATTTAATTTAATATGCTGAATGATGAAAATCCGTGGTAACATTCTGCACTATTGTTAATTGACGCTTTAAATTATTTATACCTGGTAGTGCATTGCCGGACTGGCCATGGGAAAAGCCCCATCTATTTAGTGGCCCAAAATTTTGAAATTTGAGGTTTAAAAAACATCTGTGAATAGGTCACGAAATGGTCACTAAGTGTGAATCTCAGAGTTCATATTGAGGCGCTACATCATATATATTTAAAAACAGTGTAAAACCACCCCGGTATATTCTCTTCAATCTCTGACCAATCACTGTGATCGACTGTCCAACCGTGACCAATTCGTGACCAATTCGTGACCAATTTATATATCACTGAATGGGCACTATATGTTGATATTGAGTTGCTACCTATTGTTATGTAACAACTAATAATTTTAAAATAACTTTTCTAGAGTCTTTTTACCGCTGACCAATTACTGCAACTTATTGACCAATCTGATCAGTGACCAACTTATATCGAGTCGAATTAGCTTCCAACTTTAGTAATGAGGTGCTAAATATTCTTATGTAGCAATTAATGAATTTAAAATAACTTTTCCTTATTCTATTTTATTGCTGACAAATTACTGTGACCTAATGACCAATTGTTACAGCATGAAACGACCTCCGAATGTTGATGTTGAGGTCCTAAATATATTTATGTAGCAATTAAGTGACCTTAAAATTTTAAAGTCCTTATTATTTATTTAAGTATCTTTAATAAAATATTAATAACCCTTTAAAATTTGTTTTATAAATCTAAAATTTTTAATTTTTGGCAGCACACAAAATTTTCTCGTTCTTGAATGTCCTTATTTAATACAGAACTCCTTAAATCTTGCTGACCAATTAATTAATTATAATGACCAATATTGATCATTTTTTGATTGAGCCATGTAGGATTAATTTAATTTAATAATTTTTCGATGACCTTGATATTTCAGTTACTCTGTAAATTTTGAGATCTTGAAATATTGACTTCTCTATTGATTTTAAAACAAAATTGTATTTGACTATTTTTAAAATGTTGATAAGATAAGCTTATAAACTCAATTTAGTTTTTTTTTAATGAGACGACAGAGACAAGAATGAGACGAGCAACTAAATATAAATAAATTATCCGAGAGAGAGATAGCTGCTGGGCCTTCCTTGTCTGTCTTCAAGGAAGGTAGCTGTGCCATTTTTGTCCTTAATATTAGGTACTTGTTTTTGTTCCCTATTAATATAAAATATTGGGGTTTAGTTCAATAATTACACACATCTAATTCAAAATGTCATTTATTTGGTTTTCATAATGATTTTTCTTACAGATAACCATGTCAATATGACCTTAAATTATCTGTTGAAAAGCACAATTTTAATATATACACTGTGATCACTAATAAAAGTCAATATTCAAAGTCCAATTAAAGGTAAAAAACCACGAAACAGACAATAATACACAAAAATGTAAAGAAACTGTCCAAACAAATCGGCCATAAAAAATATTAAAGACAAATATCAAATAACATTTCAAGTTTGTCAAGTTAAAAATATTCGATTCTTGGTATAAAGCATAATTAGCTTTTAGCCAAAGAAAGACAATAATGTTTACATGCAGAAATTGTAAACAACTTGGCAACCATGAAATGATTGCACCCTCTGCGATTACCTCCCACCCTTACCTTAAAATAGAGTTAAATGCAAATTTAATAATTAAAGCTTATTATTATTTAGCAACAAAAAAATCATATTACTTTATTCTTTAATATACAAAAGCATTTCAAAACTATTATTACAGATTTTTGTATAGAAAAACTGAACTTTAAGTCAAATATCTTAAAAAAAATTTGTTACTTAAACCCTTTTTCTTCAATTTCACTTGACGATATTACCTACACCTTATTCCATGGGCGCCACCCCGCCGTAGGTAGGCGCAAAGTGCACTGCAACCCCACCCCTTTTTTCTTTTTTTTTTCCTTTTAGGTCTCAGCCTAGAGCTTGTATTATGCATTGATCCTACTCTTTACATACGTACATACATACATTCAACGCCATTCATTCCATAACTCGGATGTTATTGCTTGAGTCCATCTGCTGACCCCCGAGCACACTCGTATTGTCAACCATCCAAGTTATGGCCGCGCTCCACAATGCTTAACTCCGGTGATCGACGCTGCCGAACCCACCGGAGCGGCAACGAGCGCAGTAGACCCCCTTGCTTTTGAATGTGCACGGCTGAGGTGAGTGGAAGGGTAAAAACAGAGAGAGGAAACGTATGGAGGAAGGTACTTTTGTTGCGGATGAAGACTCTTTTTGCACTTTAAAATTTGGTTTAATTTCGCAAACAATTAGCCTAGGGTAAAACAAATATGAATATTTCCCTTCCCTACTAATAGGTAATATATATTCGGTATTAGACCCGACTTGAACTAATGCTTCCTTGTCTGGAAAAAGGTGCTTTACATTACTTTTACCATTCTTAATTTTCTCTAAAAAAAAAGCTTTCCGCTTTTACGAAAGAACTATAAAAGACTATTTATAAGCAATTAACTAATAGCATCTTCTAACAGAGCAACAACTTTTATGCATACTTTTACAGGTCCCAAACTTTCCACTCTTTTTTATTCCGAGGTGTCCACGTTCTGATAGCTTCTTCCTGTGGATGTATCTACATATTCACGGATGTATTTTCTGTTCATATTTAGTTCCTATGCTAATAAACTGTACTTTACTTCATTTAAGACGGTAGATTAGGCTTTGGCACCTCCCAAGGTGTAATAGACCAATAGTTGCTTTCAGTTAAATAAAATGATGTCATTAGGTCTTCCGCAATTTTTAAATATTTAAATAACGTTGGTGTTACCTGCTAAATTGTATCTACCTAATGCCAATTTTACGGAATGCACTTCTTTAACCACGATTAATCGCTGTCTAAATTAAAGATTTAATTGTTAGATTAGACGGTGGTAATCTTTTTATGTAATAAACTCTTTGCCTAATACATATTTTTTAAAACCAATTTGTTGACCATAATTAATTAGTGTACCAAAAGTCTGTATTATATAGGAACCAAATTTAACTAGAATAACCAAAATATGTTTTTTGTAGTAATTGTGTATATAATATTCACTGGTCCATAATTTTAAAGCAGTCAATTTCTTTTTGTTTTTTCTGTCAGGTACGCAACTCAGAACTGACTTTTAAAGTAAATCCAGTAAGTGATGAATAGTATTTTTTGTATTTTGTAATATAACGCGAGGTGGACGATTGGGTCTATGCTGGTTTGGGAACTTCTTGTTTGGGCACCTAATAAAATTTTACCTGACTTGACCTTTTTTCTGGTTTGGTCACCTCGAAAAACATACATATATATTTCTCCTTGTTTGTTACCCTAAAAGTGGGCATAGAGTTAATGGATTTATAAAATGTGTATAAGTCTTGGGTTTGATTCAGAAATTAAAAAACAAAGTTTTAACTAACCAGAACTAACCATGAACCCCCTATACTCTGTAATAATAACAGATGCAATAAGTCTGATACTGATTTAAGAGTCTTGACACATGGGTCTTATTCAAATTTGCATTTGGCTTATGCGCGCATACAATAAATATGTCTTTCTACACTATTAAATTATATGCACACCTTTAAGGTACCAAACAAGAAGAAATAATTATGCATTTTGTGAATTATCCAGGTAAACAAACCAGAATAAAAAGGGTCAAAATAGGTAAAATTTTATTGGGTGCCCAAACAAGAAGTTCCCAAACAAGAAAACCCGGACACAACAAGTATTCATTAACTAAAAATCACCACTTAACTAAAAAGTTTCCTAATTTTTTTTCCTCTAAGTTCTTTTTCTTTTGCACTTATGTATATTATACACTGTAGAAAATAATGTAGGAAAGTTTTTTAACTTGTCATGGACACAAGATTTTTAGTCGTCTAAGTACTTCCGATGTTGAAAAGGAAAGTAATTGTGTATGTTATTAAATGTATCATAAGAATAAGATCACGTTTATGCATTTAAACGATATCGATAAACACAATATACATGGTTTTAATTTGCCACCCACTTACAACAAGAACTTAAAAGGATAGAAAAAAAACTTCTTGTATAAAAGTTTTATAGACTCTTATCTATTATCTTTTAAGCACAAAAAACAGAGACATTATATCTTGAGTCTAAGCTTAGTGCCGTAGATAGGTATAGACTAAAGTAAAAGGAAACGGAACTGTCACAATGGGGGGAGGGTCATGGTTAGTTAAATCTTTTTTATTAGTTTTATTAAGAAATTTAAAAAAGGATTTAACTAACCAGAACTAACCATGACCCCCCCAATGTGACAGTTTTGCATTACCGTCTGTGGCGCTTCGAAACAATCAAATTGCCGGTTTAGGTGCTTGGGTGCTCGGGTCTAATTGGTAGAGTGAAAATTATTTCCAGTATTTTTCAGATTTAAGTGCGCAAATTTATTTGGAAAACTATTACAGATGGACAAATAAGCTCTTTAGAAGACCTTTTGAATGGCGACATAATATACAGGGTTTTTAATGCTTAAATGTTTCTTTTGTAATGCTCAAAAGGTAATAAATAAAAATCTGTGAAACTTTTATACAAGAAGTTTTTTTTTAGTTCTTCTTGCAAGCAAGTGGCAAAATATAAATAAAAACCACACCTATATGTATCTCCGGCGGTGAAATTGCAGTTCTTTTATATCATTTTGATTACAAGTTTCTATTTTTTAAATATATCCTTTGGGATGTTCATAAGACATGAAAGACGAAACTACTTTGGTCCAGACTTCGATTACCCCCAGAAGCTTGCTATTTACGTAAATATGAATTTAAAAAAAAAATCTTTAAAAATCAAAAGAAAAGAAATCTTTGACTCTTTAGTTTTAGATATAAACTAAATTGAAATCAAGCCTAAACAATAATTAAAATTAAAACTATTCTTTTTTAATTTTATAAAATTTTATTTATTTACAAAAAAAAATATTTTTCTTTCTGCAATAATTGGTTTTGTAATTTAGGTTTGTACATTAGTGCAATACATTTAATAACTATAAATTAGATAGATCAGTTTAAAATGAACGTTTTAAATTTACTGTTATTAAATTAAATTTTTCAAATATAGCAGAAAAAATTGTTTGTAACAAAATTCCATATTTTATAAATAATTTTTAATATTAAAAATCTTTTCTTTATGATAAAATATTTCAATATTAGCAAAAATATAGGTACTTTATTCTTAAGCAAAAATTACATTTTTATCCAAACTTCGTAGATGACTGATACAATTTTTATATCTAATGGTTTCCTGTTTCCTTCTAGGTTTTGGATCATGCAGAACTTTTTATAAATAATAAGTTTCTTCCGTAAAATCTTTACTAATATTATAAAAAGGTAAAGTTTGAAATTTTAATTTTTTATTTTTAAGGGCTAATCTTCGAAAATGCTGAACCGATCCTAAAAATTCTGTCACAATCGGAAAGCTACACCATTCAGGAGTGTTTTAGGTTATATTTTATTATGATTAAACAAAAGTTCAAAGAAAAAAATAATTAACGCCCAACGAAGTGGGTACGCGTAGGCTAGTTAATAATAATAAAAAACCCTATATGACGCCAACTTACGTAGACACACTGTATGTAAGCATAAAATTAGTAAAATATATTATTTATGATACATTTTATTTTTTTACTCAGTATGGTTAAGTGATTTACTTCAAATAAATCTCATCTTTTTATAATTTTACCTATAAAATAGAGAATTATTGGAACTCATATAAGGTCTAGCAGTAATAAATTCAGCAGTATTTTGAAATTACACATGCTCAGTAGTGGTTTTAAATAAGGGAAACTTTATTAAAGTTACTGCTAGACTTTAATTGTGCCAAAATATAGTCGGTCGTTTCCCTTCCCTATTTTGACATTTGAAAACAAAATGAGGTTAAGGGTTAAAGTAATTTTTGTTTATTTTTAAATTTTGTCTTTAAAATATACTAAAAAGTTAAAGCCTTTCCATTTGTAACTATACAAAACAAATAAATAAATTAGACTATAAATAAAAACAAATAATATTCCAGTTTTAGGTTAAAAATAATACAAGCATGTCATGTTGACCAATAACACTTCTTCACATATGCGCGTTAGCAGTAATAAAATATGGTTTTTCCCTTAATACTGCTAGCACTATTTGCCTATTCCAATATTTCTCTATTAATAGATAATTAATAAGATTGGTTTACTGCAAAATTACGTTCTCGACAATATATGAAAACATCATTCCTATTAAAGATTAAAGCGGCTTGATGAAAATTGATTTAACCCACTTTCTAATAAGACCAGTAAAATCACTTAGAAGTGTAAACAATTGTTAAATATGTAAAAAATGTCGGATTTCAGATTATCGCTCGATTAACTCGTAACGGGACTTTTTAAAAGAGTTTTGGCATAAAGACAGTTTTAAGATCGGGGCAACCATAAAAGAACAAATTAGTTATTTGGCCATTATTAGGTTTGTTTCAGCAGAAAGTTAAAAACATGTTAGCAACAATCGTAAAACGCAGAAATTGTTACAAACATTAGTCAGAAATGTTGGCAACAGTTTTCTGCTGGAACGAAAAATAAACAAGGCGTGCAAACTGCTTATTCGTCAATACAAGAAAGGTTATGTTAAAAATGTCAGTAATGTTTCAAGAAAGTTTGAAAACTTTTCAAACAATTTTAAACATTTCATTTCAACATCTTAAAACTACTGCTGGAACAACAAACAATTGTATAATGTTACAAACGTGGCACTGCTGAAACGACAAATTTGACGTGCGCAGAATCCGAACGGTTGCAAACATTTCTGACATCCTGCTGGAACAAACCTATTGTGTCTACGTTTTTTGACGCCACTGCAAAAATATACTTAATTTTTTTATTTTTTATCATTGCTTTTTCTAATTGCATTTAATAAAATAAGTTTGTGGGGTTTTAGGAGCAATTTTCGAGTTATTAACTTCTAATTATAGTTAATTAAATAAAAACATAATATATGTGTTTGGCACATGTTGTGAAAGAAATTACTCATAAAGAAAATAATTAAAAATTTTTATGCTGTGTATTGTTATAAAATATGTGTATTAAAAATAATAATAAAAAATTAAAATAATAATGGCCTATTATTTACCAGCCATATTTTTACCTACTATTTAAAATAACATTTAAGATTTAAAACATTTATACAGGGTGTTATTTATGTGTTCATAAAATTCAAGTGACGATTCTGTATGTAATTTTAAGACAAAAATCATTTTACCATTGACCGCAAGTTTATCGTTCTCAAAATGAAGGATGTTAAAAACGTACCTCAAAAATTGGTTTTTGATAAAAATTTATTTAATTACATATTCCAGGACCAATTAAAAGAAAAAGGAATTTAAAAAAAATCATAATTTTGGTTACCAGAACTGTCTTTTAGTTTTTTTGCGATATTTTACACAAATATAACTAAAGAAGTAATCTGTAAACATAATCAATATTAAGTACATACTAAGATGAAATAATAAAATTTTTCATACAAATTATTATAGTTTAAATTGACCAAGTTATGCATTAATGTACTTTTAAATTTTTTAAAATTACTTCTGAGTAAACCTGTATACATATAATTAAAATAAGTATTTGCATCAAAATTACCCGGATGGTAATGAACTATTTCAATTACAATAGTAATTTTAATTATACTTAAAAACTTATCCTAGCTCTTTTAAATTTAAGTTTAAAACAGTATTATTTTACGTAATAGTAAAATTTATGCTCAATCGCTTAAATCAATTAATAATCGAGAAATAATTAAGGTTAATATAAACAATATATAGTGTTAGTTTTTATTTTTATATTGCTGCTTAAAATAAGAAAAAAAATATAAAGGATATAGTATGTGACATCAATATAATTTTGTTTAAAAATTATAACAATTAAACGCGACAAACTTTGACGGATTCACCACCAGCCAAGAAAGTGTTATTGATAAAAAAAAACATTTTATTTTTATAAAAAAATAGGCAATACACTAAATAGTAATTTATGTAACAAGTGCATAAAGTGATATTATTTTTACGAATGGGAAGTTTTAATCCCATGAGTAAAAAAGCCACTTTATGCATGTGTTACATACTATATTTTTCTACGACCGCATAAAAATTTCCCAAAATATTATTTTATACATGTTTTATTTATTTAAACCTATTAATTTTAATTTTTGCAGCACAGCTATTATATTGCAACAAAAAATCACAGCCTCCTTATTTTTTAAGAGACAATTATCCTATTCATAACTATGCATTTATTATTTAATTTTAGAAAATTGTTTGTACTGCCTTTTTGTAGAAATAATACTAAAACAGTATAATTTTCTTTTCAATTTCTTGGTCATCCAAATTCATTATTACTATCAATTTTCAATAATTTCTATTAAATTTATTTGCAAACTGTCAAATTTTAAAACTACTGACACATGAACTAAAAGAAATAATGATGAAATCAAAGGTAACTTGACCGTTTGGTTCAGTTGATGTCGCGTTTACTGTTATACATTGCATACATTGATATTTAGGTCTATCACAGTAGGCATTGAAACAAAACACTAATTCAAAGTGTGATAAAAAGCTTCAAAGTGTTAACAAAAGTTACTTTTTTAACTCTTTATGTAGTGTACTAAAATGAAGTACTTTACCATTATCTTAACGATTAAAAAAACAGTATTTTTTTTAACGGTAGTGGAAACAACATTTAAGAGGTCTGAGTAACCAAAGTAGGTTAAGAAAATAGTGTTCATAACTTTAAGGCCCAGTTGTATAAAGCAGGTTTCAACTAAGTTCTACTGAACTAAGGCCAGACCTTTGAACTTTTCGTAAAATCTCAATTTATTTTTATTCCTTGACACTGACAGCAATATTGTTGCAAAAAGGTCCTCATCTTCCAGAACCAGAACAAATTACTGATTTTTGTTACTAAACCATGTTCCTTTTTAGTTGTAGTCAGGGTTGAGAGATCTTTAAAATAAGAAATAAGGTATCACCTGACCTCTCTCTCTATCCTAGATTTTAGTGGGGAGTCTTTCCTCTGCTAGAGGGCTGTAGTTCAAGGGGTTAAAGTAGCAAAAAAATTGTTTGTTCCTAAAATCAAAAATTTAGCAGGTCCGAGCAGTTTTCATTAACTGACCAGGCGTGCCCAAAATTTGCTCCGTTTCGTTTTTAAGTGGCCACCCTGTATATTATTAAACATTTAAAAGCGAAACTGGCAATATTTATTTATAGGATAATTTTGTTAAAAGATCATTTAAACTGAAATGCGAAGATGACTAACGTTATTCTTAATCCGTACTGGTTTGACATGATGACCTAGTAAGTTCCTAATCGCCGAGACGAGAATTATAGACTAAAAGTATAGTTAATCGTAGGTCAGTAAACTATTAAAAAGCTGTTTAGGTTTTTATGGTTGCAAATTTGATTTTTTGAAAAGATATAGGTAAAATTTTCTTTTTCCACGACCGTTAAAAAATGCTGTTTTCTTAACTGTTAGCATGAAGTTAAAGTACTCCATTCTAGTGCATTACATAAAGTTCTAAAAAATGTAGTTTTTTTTAACACTTCGAAGCTTTTTTCACACTTTAAATTAGTGTTTTGTTTTCATGCCTACTACAATAAATTTAATTATCAATTTATGCAATGAAACAGTAAACGCGACATCAATTGAACCAAAGGGTCAAGTTACCTTTGATTTCGTCATTATTTCTTTTAGTTCATGTGTCACTAGTTTTAAAATTTGACAGTTTGCAAATAAATTGAATAGCAATTATTGAAAATTAATAGTAATAATGAATTTGGATGACTAAGAAATATGAAAAGCAATTTATACTGTATTGGTATTATTTCTACAAAAGTAAGTACATATACAATTTTCTAAAATTAAATAATACATGCATAGTTATGAAGAGGATAATTGTCTCTTAAAAAATTAGGAGGCTATGATTTTTGTTGCAATATAATGGCTGTATTGCAAAAATTTAAATTAATAAGTTTAGATAAATAAAACATGTATACAATCGGTATTTTGGGAAATTTTTATACGGTCGTAGAAAAAATATAGTATGTAACACATGCATAAAGTGTCTTTTTTACTTATGGGATTATCGCACTCGCCTAAAGGCTCGTGCTGTCAATTATGATAAGAGTATGATTCTTTTAAATGGAACAGCCAGTATAATATATCACCAATATATAGAATTTTTAAAAAGCTTTAAAAAAATACAATTTTATTTAATATATCAACATATTATCTTTATTAGTTTCGCATGCAGGAAAATGGCAGTTATTTAGGCACCATTTTCTTTTAAACAGTAAAAGTTTATTAATATCCTTTATTGCGACTCGCTAATATATGGTTCGATATTTGTGTACTTCTAGTGCGGAAAAGTGAAATTCTTTCGTACGCGAGTAGAACAAATAAATAGCTCATCTACTTTTCTGTCACTTCTTGGACCAAAAATGTATTTTTTATATTTTTAGTTTTATCGCATTGATGGCACTCAAAATAAAAAACTGAAAATATTTATTAGTTATTATCATTTATAACAGTAAGATGCCAAAAAGTAGCCCAACACTGTAATTGTACACGGATTGTTTTTTTTCCATTTAATTTACTAAAAATATACAGGATGTCTTATAAAAAAAAGTTCCCATTAATGTTAAAAGAAACATATATTTGTAGTACCTAATATACTTTAAGAGACATTAAAAATATGGTTACTGTTTCAAAAACTAGATTAACGCAGCAGTGATATTCTAAAACATAATTTATATAAAAGTTAAGGGGGTGTACATTTTAAACTTGACACATGGTACATCTTTTTGAAGTGTTATTAGCAAAAACATAGCTGCCACTTCTTAAATCCGTCCAAAAATAGATAAGGCCCAATCTTCTATTCCAAATATTTTTTCCAAAAATATAATTTTTTTACTATGTGCTCAAATTTATATCGGTTAATCTAGTTACGTATATTCAGAAAATCACTTACCTTAGAATCCCAAGAACTCCTCCGATGATTCTTATTCACGTCCATTGTAACGGTCATGCTTATCAATCACTCACCAAAAGTCATTTAAATTTTTCAGATGCACTTACAATGTAAGAATTGACACAGATCCTATTTTATATAAATTGACAAATTTGGTCACGTATTACATCGATAAAGGTATAAAATAACAGTATAGAGGTTGTGTTTTAGGTCACTTGGTATCTGTAAAATAACAAAACCACGATTTTCGCCACAGATTGAAGTAAATATAGTCTATTTCTTCCTAATGCGGTACACTTCGTCGTTACACTTTAATATTGCGATAACTTACAATAAGACTTTGTGTGAACTATAGTTCCATTTATCTTCTTGATTTCTCACATGTTGAGGATGCTGTTTTCACTTCAGAAGGCAAAGAATAATTATTGTTCGGTGTTGCAGCTGCAAGAAGGCTGATGAATATGGCTTTCTCCTGCAAATAATGTTACATGTTAATTAAGATTTTGCATATAATATATGCAGTCTTTAATAATATTTTTTTATTTCTGATAATAAAATGACAGATTTAAAAAGAATATTTCACATTTTTCATAATTTTGTGAAATGTGTTAAAAATATAGTTTTCTATAAAGTTCATTGACAATGTTATGTTTTTAATAAAGCTACTTTCTTGGACTTCCATTGTCTTAATTTGTTTTCAAGCGATCAATTTTTCTGTAGATCTACTTAAAAGCCTTAAGCAGTGTTTACGTTGGAGCAGATTTAACCAAAGTTAGCGACGCGAGCAAAGCAGTCGTATATTACGTTAACATATAGGTGATATTGTTGAGCCGCGCTGCTAACCTCGCCGAAAACCGCTCCAACATAAACACAGCCTTATGCCCAGTCCCCATGTATGCTAAAGTATTTCGGTACTGCGGCAATCCGGAATCACGTGACCAGTCATATCAATTTTCTGAGGGGAGGAGGGCATATCATCATTAAATGACCATATTTAAAATTAGGTGTGTGAAGTTAAAAAAATTAATTTGTTACAAAGGATGTGGCATGAAAGGGGGGTCATGGCCCCCATGCCAATCCCCAGTTTCAGATTTACGCAATTTTTATTTACATAAGGACTAGGCATTAGGCTGTGTTTATGTTGGAGCTCTGCTAAGCTTCAGTAGATAGTTGAAGAGAAGCGATCCAAAATTCACAGAAATACTTTGGAAAGTTGTTGACATAACAGAATTTCACATTATATGTTTAATAAAACATCGCTTATCAAGACTGTAAAGCGTGTTTAAAATATGAACTCTGCCAAAAATTATATTTTTGGCGGATATCATCAGTCTTCAAAATATTCTGTGGGGGATCCGAAACACTCCACTCTATTAAATTGAGCAATTCAATACGCATCTCCACAAACTTAGTCAGAACACTTTATCGAGTTTACCTTTGGCAACAGAGAAAAAAGCGAAAGTTGCCGAAGGTAAACACGATGATTAAATCTAGTGTAGTGATTCCTGTACTGATTTCTGAATTTTTTTTTATATTTTATCCGGAAATCTGCAAGTTTGCTACTATGTTGTACCATGGTAAAGTTCTTGCCAGCAGAGAAGATGCCACGGCGTCATCACTTCTGTCTCACTTACACACACTCAATTATTCTCCTTTTTGTTGCTCGCACACGGTGTAAACGACGCTTTTAGACAGCGATAGTTGATTGCCGTCCATATTTGTATGACGCTTGTGGCATCTTTGTAACTGGTTTTTAATCTACCGGACTTAAGATATTTCTACTGGCAAGTAACCCAAAATACATAGTTAGGTCGAAAACTGAAAATCGGTATTCGAATACGAATACCGGAAAAAATATCCGAATACCGAATATTAGAATACTTGAAAGAAAAAAAGTATTCGAATACCCATCACCTGGAATCGGTATTCAAATACTGGAAAACCGAGAATGACAAAATTTGAAGAGCAAAAAAAAGTCCTCACCTCATTTTTCCCTACTTTTTGTTTCCTTTTGGTACTCTACTTATGTCAGTTTTGGTATTCGAATACTCGGAACGCCGGTATTCGAATACTCAAAAAAGTATTCGTCGAATACTTCAAAAGTATTCGAATACGGAATCCCGAATACTAACCAAAAAGTATTCTGCCGAATACCGAATGCCACACACACAAATGTATTCGAATACCGGCAAAATGTATTCTGAATACTATTCAGAATACTGAGTATTCGAATACGACCCAACTTTGCCAAAGTATTTTAATAAAATTTGATCTATCTTACATCGTGTTTTATGCACTATTATGGTAAGATAACGGGAAAGTGAAAGTAGGTACATTCGATTTGTAATTATAATTTTTGTTTATATGGAATACCACGATATGTTTAATGGTCTGTGACAACTAAACTAGGTTTTTAATAGTCACTAAACTATTGTTAAATTATTGTACAAAATATTGTTTATGGTCTGGCGAAACTCAGTAATATCATAAAAGTTGTCCTTTTAAATAATAATTTAAAGTAATAAAGAAGAATGAATCAAAGTAAATTGATGAAAAAAAAACTTTTAAAGCATAATTAAACAATAAGCAGCTTTAAAAGTACCACATTATTTAATATATTGTGTTTTTTTATATTTAATTGTTTGTTTTATTGGACTAAAAGCTAAAAAATAATTCGGATAGTCCTAGATACCAGATCGCACCAATCTAACGTACTAATTAGATAAATAATAAAATCGTTGGGCTTAGCGTTTCCAGACCAAATATTATTTGGTCTGGTATTTATTTTATAATTTTATGTGCTCAACGATTTTATTATTTATCTGATCAATACCCCAGATTGATGAGTTGATTCGTGCGATGTGGTGGCTACGACTTACCGAATTATTTTTAGCTTTTAGTACAATAAAACCGTTTAACATATTATTTTTACATAATTTATTTTTCAAATTTTTAGTTTTCTTGTTAGTTGATACTTGTCATTCTATTAAGTTCACTTAATGCACTATAACTAACTAGAACTGAACAACGATTTTTTATTGAGGTAGTTGTGAAAAATATGTAATTCTTCTTTGTATGGCGGCTATCTTGGATTTTAATTTTTTTTCATGGTAAGCTCTTTTCTCCCAATCAAGCCCTTTCATTTGATACCCATATTAAAGTATTTGTGAAAAAACTATCTAAACAGTCATGTTGTGGCGGTAGGCCATCTTGGATTTTATGTTTTCATAGTAACCTCTATTCTACCTATCAAGCCCTTTTATTTGATACCCATATTGAGGTTGTAGTGAAGTTTACTGGGTTAGAAAATAGTACTGCAACTTTAGTATTTTTAAAACCGTTAAAGCTACATTTACCAAATTTGGTATATAGATGAAAGTTTTCGGGCATTAAGAATTTAATTTATTTAAAAACTAAAATAAATACGTGTAGCACAAAACTGGTAAATCTGGCAACAGTGCCGATATAACTTTTTAATTCCACATGTCCAAAACACCTTAGATACCATATTTGGTAAATGTAGCTTTGGCGGATATAAAAATATTTAAAAGTTGCGGTACCTTTTACTAACCCAGTATGAATTCCGCCATTTTGTATCGGCTGTCATCTTGGATTTACAACCTTAAAAAATATACTATATTGTTTTGTCATCAAGAGCGTGTACCAAATTTGAGATCGATTAATCGTCAGAAATGGGCTTAAATTCCAGTTACTAGATTTGACCCAAACAAATAAATAACAAACCTTTTAAAAATTCTAACGTAGCAGTAAACTCGACAAATTAGAAGTTTTTTTTGCATTAGATTTAAATAAATAATCTATTCTAATCACTATACTTTATGTCCTAATTTAAAAGGGGTATCATCTAAAGTGACCACATTTTTATTCATTGAAATTTTAACAAGTGAAAGAAGATGGTTTTCTTGGTACTTTTTTACTTTTTTTTCACTAAATTTTTTGAAGAGCAAAAAAAAGGTCCTCACTTTTCAAAAAGTCCTTATCTTCACGGGAAAACTCTCTATCCCACCTCAAATCGGGACCTTTTCCAAAAAATCCGGACATTTTGTCAAATCGGCGGGACGCCTCAACAAACCTCCAAAAAGCGGGACTGTCCCACCGAAATCGGAACGTTTGATCACTTTAGTATGATTAAGTTTAATTGGTCATTTGGTTACAAGGAAATTTACCAGTTTCTTAGACTACAATAGTAAGTTATATCCTCTTTTTTTTATTTCCCACCGCAAGGAAGTCTTTTACAACATTATACGTATAAATAATAATGATGTAATAAGATTTCCAAAATTATTTCGCATTACCAAATTAATTAGCTTAAATAATAATAGATAGTGCTCATCGCTATTAAATAACTTAAGAACTGTGTGAACCAAAATTTCCATTTAATTAGACTAGGAAAAATGTTGTTTTTTTCTATCAAAAGATGTTTTTATGTTAATTTATTTTTAGGTTTATAATTTAAGTTAATTTGGAAATAATGATGGTTTATGCGAGACTCTGCAGATTGGTAAAAAAGAATTATACAATAATAATTAAATAGAACAAAGTTTATAGGTTTAACATACAAGTTGCGCCACTCGTTTGACTTTACAATTAGACACCCACGGTACGTTAGTATTTAGGCTTTAAGGCTTCGTGGTTTGTCCAAAGATAAAAAAACAATTGCCGTATTTAAGGAAGGAACATGTATGTTGGCTCCGAAATCAAAAATATTAGGAAAATTGGTTCCCAACCTATTTGATTGCCCTGACGACCTATATGTAAGTAATGTAAGTATGTATATTGAATAAGTAATAAAACAGATTTTGAGAGTGTTTATAATTTTGTTTATTGAACTAACCAGAACTGTTTTTATCTTTCACTCACAATTATTTGGGCTATTTCGGGATTCATGGAAAAATGCATAATATTTAAATACGTTACACTAAAAATAATTTCTAATAATGATTCCAACCCACGACAGCCCAAGATAAATAAGCCTTTTCAGGTAGGTAATTAATGTCAGGGACCTACAACTTTCTGGGACTCGGGAACCGATTTAAATATTAACATTAATGTCTTTATGACCACGCTTCTAATCGGGAACCAATAAACCTTTAACTTTTAGGATTTTCCTTTAACTTTTAGGAAACTAAAACGCAAGAGTGCTCGTCATGCCACAAAAGGTTCATAGCCAATTTTTTTGCCAATGCGTGGAAAGGAAATAGTATAAAGCAACAAGAATCTGAGACCAATGCACATATTATCGGCTTCGTTAATAAGTAGTTTTTTAAAATATGTTTCTTGTTTTTGGTGATAGCTAAGTTTTCTATTTACCCTGGTATTTATGATAAATAGACGTAATTTTATATCTAAGAAGGTAATGATGTTAATCAATTTGGAATAATCGTAACAGTAGCGACGTAATGGATTAATAAATCATATTTATCATAGAAAGTACTAACTACCGTTAGTCGATTATTATGACAATTCGCAATTTGTTATACATTTTTGTTATATGTGTTGATTTATTGCTCACGTTGCGTTAATTAATTTTAGACCTATTAAAAATTAGAATTAAATAAGAATTCAATATATGCAATTAACAGGTTTTTGCAAGAAAAATTAAAATAATTCCATACTTTCGCAATAAAATACGAAATTTAATCTCAGCTATTTTACAGTTTTAAAAGAACATCTTCTTTTTCTATAAATTACTAGGACGTCGTTTCGCCTGATTCACAGTAAAATACAAGACATATATTTAAAAAAAAAATAGCTTAAATATGGTTTTATACAGGGTCTCTCTAAAAGGTCTGAACAAATTGCTACCACAAATTCCTTGAATCAAAATACAACAATCTATCGCAAATTTTTTATTTTGTTTTGGCTATTTTTAATATATCAGTATTTAAACGTTTTTTAGAGTGTGAAATCCAAATATGCTAATGTCTTTGCCTTAAAATGTAGAGGAAGCCACTTGCAGTCCTTTATTTATATTCAATGAGCTATAATTTGTTTTTTCCTTGGTGTAATTTAATTTTGGTAAAGCATTTTTATTCTCCAATATGTTTTCCACAAAAAATGTATACTTGATAAATATCGCTACGAGCAACCGTTTTTAAGATATTGCAGACTCAACATGTATTTCCTACAAAAGTTTCCCATTGCTCTACGCTTTACCTTGGCTACCTGGTAGTGTCAAAAAGGTCTGTACAAAATAATAATACAAATTCCAAAATACAACGATCTATTGCAATTTACTTTAGTCAAACGGTTGCTGGTTTGCAATATACAGTTAAATCTTCCATGTTTTTTTTACTTGGATATTTACTTTTAACTAAGGCAAATTGGGTTAAATTGTTGTATTTTGGCCTAAGTTAATTGTAGTACTATTGTGTACATACCTTTTAGAGAAACCCGGGTCTCCTAGGTAAGTCCTAAATAAAGCGTAAAGGAATGCGAAGAATTTTTATGTAAAATAAAACGTTTAATCCAAAATATCTAAAAAACGCTCGTAGCGACATTTATTAGGTATATTTTTTGTGCAAAAAATGTGGAAAAATAAAAATTATCTAATAGAATCATGATATACCGAGGCAAAAAATAAATTAATGACACTGGAACAAAAGAACTGCTGATGGCTTCCTCAATATTTAGGAGAAAGATATTAGTAGCTTTCAATTTTTTACTTTAAAACCTTCTTATAAATACCTAATTTTGTAAAAAAGTTTTTATATAATAAATAGAAGATTAAAAATAATTAAAATAAAATAGAAATTTGACACCCTGTAACTCGCAAACGATCAAACTTTTCGACTAAGGTACATTGCGTTAGATCGTTATATTTTGGCCCAAGAAGTATTTTGTACAAATCTTTTAGAGACACTTCATATAATTAGTTTCTGAGGGTATTTTTAATCCCTTTTTGTCAGCTTTTATATTATAATTTTTATACCATAATAATATAGAAATCCATATTTACATACCAAGTAAAAAATATAGGTATACTATATTCCTGAGATAGTTGTTAAAGACATAAAGTTAAAAATTGCCGAAATAAACCCGTTTAGAGGCGTTATTTTGTAAATGCAAAGGGTATTTTTCTGATATACAACCAAAAAAAACATTAAATTTAAACTCAGGAATCCTATGAATAAAAAGGAAAAAAGTATTGTTTTAGCAAAACAAAATACAGGTAATTCCGCAGACTTACAGGACTTAACAGAAAACGGAAAATTTTTTGACAGTCCTAATTTTTATTAAGCTAAAGCACATCTGATGCATATCTATGATATGACAAATAAATTAATTAAAAAATATATATGGCTTTTCATCTTTAAAATTTACTAAAAAGATAGAAAAGGGGTTATAAAAAAACATTAAGTCCGTTTAAACTAATAATAATATTTTAAACCAGTTAACATGCAATAAGTACTATATTATATTACCACAACAAATATTATTTCAAAAACATTTAAAATCACACTAAAATTTTAGGAAATACTAAAATTCACTGCTTCCAATTAGAGGCGTTTTTCGTGTTGATAAGGTTCAAAACATTTTGAAAAACAATCTATACCTATCTCTATCTTAACTCTCATATTTATGTTGTCATTTCAAATGCGGTTTGAACCACTCCGATGAATACGGTTAACACGAAAAAATTACTCAAATATTGCAGGATAAAATATCACATTGCAACATCATGGAAACAAAACCGATATATCATCGCTGTTGATACTACCATGTATTCATTGTATTATGGTAGGAAATTATTTCCATTTGTCTTACATTTTACTTGCCGACTCCTGTAAAACTGGATGTCGAATTTACTGATTGATGTTTTTCAGTACGGCATCAACGGTGCGATTTACATCTTACCGTAGAACAATGATAGTTGTTTCATAAGGACATTTTTGCCTTCTGTGTTATTAACCATAAGTCGCGTACAGACGTGTTTAATTCAACGTGTAACGCAACATGCAACGTAACATGCAGTGCAAGAAACGGTCTTTATGTCGTTGCTGCAACCTCCTGCAAAGGCCTATCCGCATTTTAATCGAACCTGTAGACCAACGAGGTTGTAGTGTAAGATCTATTTCATTTTATCATATTACTTAAAAAAACCCGGAAAACCAAAAGATGTCGTCCCTGGTAGAAAACTTAGGTATTTAATAAAAGAAACAGTTTTACAAAATTAATTTGTCTCTATAGCATTCCATTAATTAAACTTTTTTCTTTCGTCTCTACATTTTGTTAACTTCGTTTTCCATTGTTTCTTGCAACAACACTTAAACACGTCCAAACGGATACTGCGAACTCACATGAAACGCTTTTGTGTTTCATGTGAGTGAAACAAACACCTAGGTGGATCGCGACGAACAATCCAGCGCGCAATACGCGCAACCGTCCACACGCACGAATCTTGTTGCGTTGCATGTTGCATTGCAGGTTGCATTATACCCGTCTATACTTACACTTTTCTGTAAGGCAGAGCTAGGTTGGCCAACACACCATTTTAAAATAACTGTTTGCTCAAAATGTTTTAAACCTACTTTTACTTCTTGCTTTAAAATAGAAAAATTTGCTCAAAAGCTAATTTTTACGAAATTAGGTAATTTTATTTTACACGTGATATTAACAGATCTTAGGAGAAACTTGCTCAACAAAACTTGTTTTTAATATTCTGTAGTTGTTGTTACTTATTACCTATATCTAACGGTACATACTTGCAAAATGTGCCACTTCTGTAAATGCTACGTATTTAACAATAAAATTTTCACGAATGGATAAATAATATCGTTACAATCTCTCAAGAACAAAGAATAATAAAAAACCTTTGAAGGAAATGAGATTTAAACTAAGAGAAGAAAGTTAAAGTAAAACTTATGACAGTCATATTGCATATCGGTTTTAAGATTTATTGAGTTTAATTATGTATAATTTTAAGACTTATTTCTATCAGATCAGATATCTCGTAAGAAAATAAAAAAATAACGCAACTTTCTTAATTTAAATGTGCCGCAGATTATTATCGTAACATAGATCTTTAAAATGGCGAGAAATAAAGTTGCAGTAGGTAACACCGTTCGGTAACACAAAAAGTGGTTTACAAAACGGCAGGCTTTTGGTTTTCAGTACGTCTATAAAGGCCTAAAGCATATAATATAATGATATTATACTAATACTAAAATAGTACAATAATAAGCTTATACTATAAATTAATTACGTGAGGCGTTTTTTTCAATTTTTGCATCCCCCTTTCCCCGCTTGTGAGATTTGGTAAGATTTGCTTTAACCTCCCTTCCAACCCCCACGTAAGATTTATGGGAAAACTAACACTGCATTAGGGGATACATTTTCCTGGGGAGACCTGATGCCCTAATCTTGTTCACTTTTCCCTGTTTTAAGCGGAAAAAAATTCGTAATATTTGAACAGACCCCCTTTCCCCACGGTGAGATTAGGTAAGATTCAAGTCGACTCCCTCCACCCCTAAATGCCACATGTAATTTATCGACGCCCCCTAAGTACTAAGTAGCTACAGTTTGATTCGCAACGGCAAACATGATTTTGTTTTTGAGGCGTAAAGGTACGATTGTCAGTTATCTATGGATCAGATTGATCATGGAAAAAGGTGAATAATCAAGAGAGATAAAAACTAGATTTGGAGGCAAGAAGTTCTAAGATAATTGGATGATAAAGGTATACTAGACAGAAACACTGTGTTCCTAAATATATAAATTTTAAGAAACTAAATTACCTCGTAGAAACTATTAATAAATAAATCAACTCTTATTTATAACTTTAAAATTTACGATGTTACAATTGCAAAAATAATATTGGGCGAGGCAATGAGATGTATTTACCTTCAACCGATAACCTTTATATAAATGTATATTAAATGTCATACCTACTAAGAATAAGAAAATTGCTTTGGGAAGGTATGTTTGTAATAAATTATTTGTATTTAGATATCTTTTATAGTACACGTTTAACATCCGAAAAGTATACTTAATAAATAATATTTAAATACTGTCTACTGTCTATATTGTACATTTTCTGCCATTTCCAAAGGTTCGTGGGCAATACGTGGAAAGAAGACAGTCAAACCGGTGCGGTGGTGTACAGTAACAGGTAGCTATTGACAAAGAATGCCCGCATGTAAACACGGTGACGCCCATACCATGGGCGTATATAAAGGGGAGTTAGGGTTTTGAACCCCACCCCCTTAGCACGGTGAAGAGGAGAAATTTGTTGGCAAAAGTCCTTTCTCAGTTATGTTAAGAGGAAATTAGGTTTTTTCAAGAGGGGCTTAAATTTTTTTGCTCTTCCTAATTTTTTTGGGTCGTCCCCATAAAAAACCTATACATACAGTATAGGGATGTTGCGAATATTCGCATTCGCATCCGCATATGCGGAATATCTGCGTCGATTTATATATCCGCAGCTGCATCGCATCCGCATAAATCGATGCGGAGCTGATGCGGATGCGGATGTGGTAGCAGGTCAAGAAAGGGGCTCGGCGAGTGGCGCGTGTCGACCGCACGTGTTGATTAGCCAATCAAAAAGAAATAATTTTCTTTTGGACTTCAGTGAATTGGTGACGATGACGCGTCTCGCTATTGTTTGTAATACAAACAAGGACCTAATACAACTGTCTTTTTTACCCTACCCACACTTAAGTCTTTTGTACAGATCCGCATCCGCATCCGCGGATGTGAACTTCTTAAAATCCGCATTCGCATCCGCGGATGTGAAAAAATCTGCATTTGAAACATCCCTGATACAGTGTGGTCCATTACCTGTGCAACAAATGGAAAATTGTTTTAGCAGTAGTAAATTTTATTAAAGTTAAATGATAAACAGAGTAGGTAAAAAAGCAAAAACTGCTCAAGAGTAAAGTGACCTTATTTTTAAAAATACAAAAATGTTAATTAAAACAGTTATTTAGAATCAAATTATTATGTTTAAAAATCAAGTTGTGACCTCCTATTCATTTTTTATTTATTTATTTTTTTTTTTTAAATTTTGAATTAACCCTGTATGATACATATTTCTATTATTCTGATTTAATATTTTTTTAAAACAGGTCAAACTAACGAATTTATATTTTTTAGCTAACCGCTAACTATAAGTTTGTTGCAAGGATATTTAATAGGGCCCTAAAATTATGCTTCTTATTTAGGCAAATATACTATAAATAATAAAATGCGTACAAAAATTTCCTATTTACCTTGTAAAATTTGTGTTTCAATTTTTTATGAAAGTGTAGAACTGATAACTCAAACTTGAAAAATAAATGAATAAAAGCTTGAATAGGAGGCCATAACTTGTTATTTAGGCAGAGCTTTTAATTCTAAATAACTTTTCTGAACTTCTTGAACCTTTGTATTTTTAGAAATAAGGGTACTTTACTCGTGAGCAGTTTTAAATCTTTTTCACCTACTCTGTATACCATAGAACTTTTAATAAAAATAACTGCTGCCTATAGAGTTTAAGACCATGCACCAACTTTTATGAAGAATACAATTTTCTGACAAATTGCAATTAAAAAGTTTTCCATTTGTTGCACACTTAATGGACTACACTGTGTATATGTCCGTGGCCCACACTGTAAAAGCAATAGAAAAAGGTATATCGGCCAGTAATGCAACAACAAAGGATTACGTAAATCATCCAATACGAAATATTTACATCCCGGTATTCATGTTAAGCCGCCTCCAGACAGACAGCAACAATTCGCAGTGCCGCTTCACGCCGCATACTCCGCCACATAGCGCGGACGTGGACGAGAACGGAATTCACGTCATTTCAAAGGCTTGACCAATGATTTGCCGGTAGCTCAGAGCTTATCCAAAGTCGGTCTTATAGGGTCGCGACATTCGGCCATATTGCTTTGACGTGTTATGACGTCACATCTCCCATTTTTCGGCCATGTTGTTCAGTGCCGGAGATATACAGTTTATTGTATTAGTAGAACAACCGTTTACACAACAGTTTTTAATTATTATTAAGTTGTAAATTCTTTTACTTCCAAAAACATTTGGAATTACATCTTTCAACAAATATCACTTTCAAAACAATGCAAAATGAAATGCACAAATTCTAGACGCCACTGAACTGATCATCAGCTTTGATTTTACCCAGCCTTGCCGACTTTTCTTCGTGAAGTGCCCTTCCTTGCGTCCCCGACCTCGAACCGCCTAAAAGTTAAGGATGTGTCGCAACCTTATAAATATAAACTTACCTTGGAGCTTATCGGTTTTTTGGCGTCAAAGGAGCGCGCAAATAGGTTGGTTAGTTTGGACGGATGTTTGGCAAATTGTTGCAAGTCTGGTTAGTTTAGTTTAGACGTTCTCTTTTCCTCACATTTCCTATATGTGTGCGATTTAAAGCCTTCCAAATAAAAAAAATACTTATTCTTAAAATGTGCATCTTGTGCAAAAACTCATCCTAATGGAATTTTATGACATTTTGTTTAGTTTTGTTCACATTTTGGTCTATATGGATTTAAAAATTTAACAAGAAAATAATGTTTCTCTTATATATTTTAATTAAACATGTTTTGTAAAGCTAGGTTCTTATTCGTTATGATTTTTATAATACTAAAGGGATATTGCAACCTTATAAAACGTTACACTTGAACTGACACGGGCTTAGTTTAAGAAAAAAGCAAAATTTACTATTTTGAACCAATACCGACAATTTTAAATAATTTTTAAATAAATAATATGCTGAATTACATGAATAAGCAATTATCTTTATCGGGTTATAAGAGAAAAGCTAACTTTCCATAAAGATTAAAGGCAATATGTGTTTAAAACTTTCTACTTCATTACATTAATATTGGTATCATTGAGCTGTAAAAAAATTAATTACAGACAATAATAATTGGAAAAAGTCACGAATAAGTTTCATTTCAATGTATTAGAAAATTAAATTTTATGGGTACATTAAAAAAAGTCCAAAACGATGACTAAAATAAATATTAATAAAAAAATAAAATATTATATTTTTTAATAATTTTTATTAATTTTTTCTTTTCTCCAAAATATAAATATTTAATAAATATTTTTAAAAAAATAAATTTTTTATATAATATGAAAAGCTATTCTGCCCCTGCAATATGAACAAAAAATTAAAATTACTTTAAAGAAATAAATTAATAATGAATTATTTAATATAAAATAAATATTTTAATTTAAGTTATATAAAAAATTACTTACTATACAGAGAAGGTAGCAATCCCTAAACATGGGTTCTACATATAATTTTTTATAATTGCAATAATTTGGGATTTTTGTGACATTCCTGCGTAAATTGTACTTTACTGTAAAACACAAAAACAGTGCGAATTAGTAGAAATGGGCATAAATTTACCCATGGGCGTAGCCATGATTTTGTTTAGGTGGGGTCCGGCAAAGGAAAACAAATAATTTTTCGATTTCTCAAATGTGGTACCCAGGTGGTCGCAGTGGCAGGGTGCCCCCTAAAATGTCTGTTCCCCTGTAAGGCGGAACGTAAGAAGCACAGAAAATCTGGAAACATGTGAGACTTTTTTTTGGCTATTCAAAATTATTGCGGGACACAAAACGACATTACAGGTGACATCCATAGGAATATAGAATAATGATTTTTTGACATAACGACCTTTTATAAAAATTTTAATGTAGAGAGTGTGACTCATTAGCATATCCCAAAAGAACATTTTATTCCAAACCATTTAGTACCACTAAAGCGGTATTTCAGAAAAGGTTTTTTCCAAAAAGCATTTAATAAAATGTATCATCTGTTAACTAGATAATAATATTGATCTACGACATTATTAATTTATTAAGTGGTTTCTAAAAACCAAAGTTAAAATACCGTCAATATGGTACTAAATTGTTTAAAATAAAAAAAATGTTCTCTCTCAGAATATACTAACGAGCCAACCTTGTTGTACATACATTTTAATTTTATTTATCGTTGCGGAGTGCTTAAACTTACATATAAATTTAACATCTACAAAAAAAAATATTAATTTTGCCCATGGCTGGGGGGCAGCTGCCCCTGCTGGTACCTGGCTACGCCCATGAATTTACCGACCTACAGTGTTTTTAGAAAATTAAAAGCGCCCATCGAATAACCGCTCCAATTCATTTTCATGTACCAGTAGCTCAACAACAATACCTTATTTTCTTACTCAGGTTGATTAAAATACTCTTGTTTGGCAATATGGAAACAATGGCGTTTGTTAAATAAAAGAGACATATTGAAATATAAGGTAGGAATAATTGTGCGCCATTGGTTCGAAGTAAAAAAATTGTTCTATCTTATTTTTTTTTTAATTGGGGCCATAAACAAGAATGGTAACGATTTTCAGCCCATCAAAGACACAAAATTTCTGTTAGTCAGAGATGCAAAAAAAAAAATAAAAATATCAATGTAAATTAGCAAATTCGAAAGCTTATAAAGGACACTCATTTTAAAATTAAGTGGGATTACGTTAAAAAAGACCATAAAATGGTTTTCTATTACAGTATCACATTTTTTTCGAAAATTAAATTATAAAAACTACCTGCAAAATTATTCAAAAACTTTGAACTTCTAATAACACTTTAAAATAAAATGATGTGTGTCTTAAAATTAGATAAACATGGTGAAAGGTTTAATCAAGACATATTGCATAATAGACAAGAGATAAAACTTTTTTTTTTAAATATAGCCTATAGCAATCCTGGCTTCATGATCGGTTCAGTATTTCTGAAGATTAGCCCTTACAAACAAACAAACAAACAAACATACAAAGTTACCCTTTTATAATATTAGTATACAGTGTGTCTACGTAAGTTAGCGGCATATGGGAAACTCTTTTATTATTAATTTTACGAAAAAATGTAAGTTTTGCTCAAGAGTAAAGTACCTATATTTTTGCTAATATCGCAAATTGGTTTAAAGAAAAGATGTTTAGAATTAAAAATTACTTCCAAATATGCTATTTTGTTCATTTCCAAAAAAAAAATATTGTTTTTCTGCGAATTGTAAAAATTTAAGTTTGTACATTGGTGCAATACATTTCATGATTATAAATGTCATAGGACAGTTTTAAATAGCTTTTTAAATTAATTGTTATTAAAACAAGAAGAATGTACTAGCACTAATGTACAAACTTAAATCTTCTCGATTTTCACAAAAAAAAATAAAAAAATTATTTTTGGAAATAAAAAAATCATATTTAAAATTAATTTTTAATTCTAAACATCTTTTCTTTATAATAATTTGCGATATTAGCAAAAATACAGGTATTCTACTCTTGACCAAAAATTATATTTTTGACCAAACCTCGTACATGACTGACACAATTGAATATCTGATGATTGCATTTTATGTTTTGGACCATGCAAAACTTTTTATAAAGAATAACTTTTTTTAGTAAAATTAATAGTAAAAAAATTCCCATATCCGCCAACTTACGTAGACACACTGTAGATCTTTATTTAGAAGTATCAAATCTATAACATTCGTGTGTAATAATAAGTAAAATAGTTTGTTTTTGCAGACCAGTGATAACCTGAAAAAAAACAGTTGAAAAAAATGAACCGACTTCAAAACAATAATAAAACTTACTAAAAAGTAATATAATAAATAAATATAATAAAAAAGTTATAAAAAAAGAAGTCGGGTAATATCATATTATGGTATTAAAGTACAAAAAGCCATAGTTTTGTCGGTTTAATTTTTTTAAACTGTTTTTTTTTCGTCTTTAGTTTATTAATATTACTATTAAATCGGTAAACATACACTAAAAACACAGACTTCGGTAAAAAGCATAAGCACGTGTAATTTAATTGGTTTGGAGCGAATTAAAAAAAAAAGTTAAGGCACCCAGAACTAACTATGAGCCCCCCAATGTGACAGTTTTGAATGACCGTCTGTAGCGCTTTTAACCAATCAAATTACACGGCTTGTGATTTTAACCGTGGTCTAAAAACACTATTAGCACCTCCTCCTGAAAGGGTAAAAGGTTGTCGATTATGAATGCGCCCCTTTATTATCGAGCATATTCCCTAGCTAGAGGCAGCTTTGACTCACAAACAACGTACGGTAGAGTAAAAAAATAAATCTAGTAGCTTTCTCTTTCGCGATCGATTTTTTAGGGGACCACCGCGAATATACGCTCTTTAAAAAATAAAGGTTTTTTTAAAAATCGGTCCATAAACGCCGGAGTAATCGAGTAACATACAAAAAAAACATACGGGCAAATAGAGAACCTTCTCGTTATTGAAGTCAGTTAAAAAATATTGTAAATTTCTTTTATTAATGAAGTGTCGAGTTAAAATTTCATTAAACCCCAGATACCTACTATGTGTTTGATTGTTTCTTCATAAAAGATTTTTTCTACCTTATTCTATGATAATGTTCGTATGTAGGCCTCTGAACGTATGGCACAATTACAAAAGCTGAATGCTGCTGGTAGGAACGCAATTTAAATTTTAAACTAGTTATTAACTATAAAAATTAATTTGTTTTCTGGGACAAATAAACTTATGTGACCAAGCAACCAATAAATTAGAAATAGTTTCTCTTTTAATGAAATACCGAGAAAAAAATACATTTTAGCAATATTCTGTATGTTTTAGCTGTATACAGGGTGTCCACTAAACAAGAATAATAATATACAGGGTGATTCAAAAATCGATTACAAAACTTAAGGAGGTGATTCTACTTGACAAAATAAGGGTAGAGCTTCATATAAGTTTTTTTCAAAATGTCATTCGTTTTCGAATTGCAAGCCGTCAAAGTTCAATTTTTGTTTTGGTTTTTTCTGCCTTATTGCGTTTATTTTTTAACCAATCCAGTTGATATTTGGCACACAAATCAAGCTCTGCAGACTCTAAAATTTTAAGACAAAAGTACTATTTTTAAATACTGCCAGAGGGCACTTTACCTAAAACTTAAAATTTATTTACATCATAACTTTTTTATTTTGACAGATATCGCAAAGCTGGGGGCGCCATTTTATAGACAATCAAAAACTTAAAAAATAAGGTACTCCTTATTAAAGTCGATAAACCTCACCGTTTAGGCACCAATAGACCTAAAGTTTTCATCAATTTCAGTCCAGTAACTCAACCGACAAACTTTACGGGGCGATTCTACGACAGAAAATAAGAAAAAACATAATAAACATATGTCTTACACGTGTTAGTTTTTAACTACGGTGTATTAAATATTTAAAAAATATATTTTTTTATTTATGAATTTTCGTGGCAGACTGGCCAAAAGGAACCCCCTAAAAGGGTTTTAAAAGGGTTCTTATTATGAAGTCCATTTCATTACTGGTTCAGGCACTAAAACCCCCTGTTGCCTGATATTGTTAAAAAGTTAGGAATTTGAAAGTACCAACTTGCTAAGGACCTTGAACTAATAAGAAAAATTTAATTATAGTGTGGTGATATATACCCAAAAAATTACCACATTACATTTCATATTGGTTACTATGGTTACGAAGTACTATGTAAAATGAAGCAACAAAAATGTGGTTAATTACCGTAAAGGTTCATTAACTTTATGTGACTTCGTTACTAGGAACAAAAAAATTAACATTTACTTATTATTTGTCACACTTTAACGGTTTTAACTTCATAAATTTGCTACTTTCTTTGTGGAGAACACGTGTTTTAATGTTGATGACTAGAAATAGTGCTTGAAGTAAAGAATAATTAATTAACACAATGTATGAGTAACTTATAAACAGGTTAATAGTAACAGCACAAAACAGTTGACAAAAAAATGTTATGAAACGAGTAATGAATTATAAAAAAATAACAAAAACAATAACCAGTTTTTGGATTATATTTTAGTTAAATATAAGGTTTATGTTTAAGTTACAGTTAAATGGAGGCATAATGATGACACCAGGCTTAATTCAACGTTTTTTGCACAAAATAACAGTTTGACGCCTCTTTAACACTCTGAATAAGTGTTTTGTTTTAATGCCTACTAGAACTTATTAAACTTATGCAATGTAACAAAAACATTAACTAAACCAAAACATCAAGTTATTATAAATTTCGCTACTTCTTTTAGCTCATACGTTACTAAATTTAAAATTTGACTGTTTGCGGGCAAATTTAAAAGCAATTGCCTAAACTTATTATTAATAATAAATTTGGATAATTAAAATTATAAAATGTATACGATTGCAGAAAAAATTCGTATGCAACACATGCATAATGGGATTGTCGCCCTAGTCTCACGGATCGTTATATCAAACCTCCCATTCATAAAATCACTTTCTGCACTATTTTATCATGACCATAAAAAATCTGTGTTTTTTAACCCTTTAATGAAGACACTAACTAAATTTAAGTACACTATATAAAGCGTTAAAAAACACTTTCTTAATGCTTAACGTTTTATTCACACTTTGACTTGTGTTTTGTTTTAATGCTTAATAGAATAAACAAAATTGTCAAAGATTCAGATTATTAAATTCGTATCATATATAATATCAACTTATAAAAATTATTACGGCCGCAGAAAAAATTAATATAGTAGGTATGCAACTTAAGCATAAATTTTCTTTTTTTTTACTTATGGGATTGCCGCACTCACCTGTCGTCTCGTGCTGTCAAACCTCCCATTTATAAAAAAAGTATCACTTTATGCACTTGTTACATACCGGATGTTTCTCACTGGTGGTTCCTCCTTATAACTTTTTACCTTTTGAAATAGAAAAATAAGATTTGGTATACCTATGGTTATTTGACATAATTGTGGATTGATTAATCTATTCACTTGTTTCCTATAACTTTCGGTTTAACCGGAAATGACTGCTACTTTCAAATTTTAAATGCCGCCACCGGTATTTTTACCTTATCTCAATAGAATATGAAATTTTTAATACAATGGCACATGTCATTTCTTAACATTGCTGCTGTCAAAAATTTATTTTTTTAAATTCCAATCCAGAGTGTCATAATTAAGCTAAAACGGTTTATGTCAGGTTGCCATGGAAAAATAAAATTAATCGTCTTTTGTTTTTGACGACTCAGGGCGAAGTCAAAGTTTTCAAAATCCTATTTACGGTCATTACTCATTTTTTAAAATGGAACAAGGACGACTCGTCATCACATCCTTAAAATGCATTTTATTTCGAATAATTTGGTACCACGTGGGTGGTATTTTGGGAAAGGTTTGGGTTCAAAAAGCATGTAATAAAATGACTTTTTAACTAACCATTATACTAAATAATAATATGGATATATGACAATATTATGCATTACTTATGTGTTCTACAGAAAAAGTCTTACTTGAAATATCCGCTATGTGGTACCAGATTATTTGGAATAAAATGCTCTTTTAGAATATACTCACGAGCCATCCTCGTTGTATTAAAAAAAAAGGAAATATGATCACAAATAGAATTTTGCAAACTTTGGCTCCACGCTGACAAGTTGTAAAAACAAAACACGAATAATTTTACTTTTCCAACGCTACTTGACTTAAAATAAATCGTTTTAGCTTCGTCATAGCACTCTGAAATTTAAAAAATAAATATTTGACAGCAGAAATATTAAAAAATGACATGTGGAGTATCATTGTATTCAGATTGTCATATTCTATTGAAATAAGATAAAATATACCGGTGGTGCCATTTAAAATTTGAAAGTAGCAGTCACTTCCATTTAAACCGGAAGTAATAATAAACTAGTGAATAAATTAATCAATCCACAATTACGTCATATACCGATATACCAAAATTCATTTTTCTATCGTAAAAGATAAAAAAGTTATAAGGGGGAACCACTTGTGAGAAACACCCGGTATATAACTATTGCGTCCGGTTAATGGGTTAAAATTACCCATAAGTGTAATTTATAGCTAATAATTTGGTTTACTTTTAAGAAATAGTCTAGCAGCCGAATATTCTATTAAAACTGTACAAAGGAAAAAGGGTGGCCACTGAACTGAAAAACTTTAAATTTTGGTGCTGGGTTAAAAAGAACGTATACCACTGTGTGCCACGTGTTAAGGTTTAAATTTTATACTTGGCTGACTTTTACTATGTATATATGTATATTTAACGAACCATCTGCTTTAATGTTTAAAATGCAGCATGCAATTTTTTTTTAAATCAATTAATTTACTATATTCTGAAAGAAAACAAACGATTTTTAATTTAAAAAAAAATTATAATAATGTAGTATGGTCCACTAAGTGTGCAACAAATGGAAATCTTTTTATTTGCTATTAGTCAAAAACTTTTATTTTCCCTAAAAGTTTAGTTAAAACAAACAAGTTAAAGAACATACATAGTAGGTAAAAAAACAAAAAATAAATAAGAATAAGGTACCCTCTTGTTTAAAAATACAACAAAATGTTAAATAAAAAGTTATTTAAAATTAAAAGTAATGCCCAAATACCAAGTCATGGCCTTTTATTAGGATCTGTAAATTTTTTTGAAAAACTTTGAAATAACCCTGTAGTAGCACATTTTGTTTATTCGTCTGACCTAATATTTTTTAAAGCACCTACAACCAGTGGCGTAGGTAGAGGTATTGGGGTCCGGGCGGAAGGTAAGGTCGGAGCCAATACTATTTCAGTAAATCAATGTTTCTTTGTTGGAAAAATTTTGATGGTAAAAAAGGTCCTTACCTCCAAGACGGGGGCCCTCCCAGTGTAACGTAATGTGGTTTGTTAAGACTGGGTGCCCCTTTCTTTACTTTTTCCTTGTAGCAAAATTCTTGACAAACAAAAGAAAATGCCCTCACCTGCAAAAGAGGCCCTTCCCACTACAGGATATCCCACCGGGGACTGCCGCAATCGATTTTCCGAAAATTACGCTTTGGAAAATTTTGAAAATTTGGCAACATTATAAAGCCAGTGGGGGACATACAACTTAAATATTTTGACAGCTCTAGCACTTTCCGGTTATCTCGGAAGTTATTGTCAACAACTATTTATTTTTAGATTCTGCGTAAAATTCTAAACATAATTTATGTATAATGTTCTATACCTAAATCCAAGTGTTTTTGACTTATTTTAAATTTTATGTCAAAAATGACGTGTTCAAGCCATTACATAACGACCAATTTCTTCTAAACAAAAGCCTTTAATATAAGTTGGGGTTAGGTTTCTGGTAAAGAAAGAACTATTTTAGTAGACTGTATTGATATTTTCACAATTAATAAATACAGAGTGGTTAAAAAAAAAATCGTTAAAAATTATAACGAAAAAACCTTAAAGTCAATTTTTTAAATGGAAACCTCTATCTTCTTTTACCTTATCCTGTTAAGCATCAAAATAAGAATAAGTTTGTATAAGGATGTCTATTCCAAAAATTTAGGGTTTTTGGAATATTAAGAATTTAATATTTATCTATTCTAAAAATGCTTTTAAATACGGCTTAGATTGGCTTCTAGTTGGCCTTGACAACAAAATACGGCGTCCGTCACAGCCAACTACCCCGTACCTACCCGTACTTAAATGCATTGTTAGAATAGATAAATATTAAATCGTTAATATTTCAAAAACTATAAATTTTGAAATAGACATTCTTATACAAGCTTATTCTTATTTTTAATGACTAATAGGATAAGGCAATAAAAGATAGGGGTTTTCATTAAAAAATTAACTTTAAGGTTTTTGTCGTTATAATTTTAAATGATTATTTTGACCACTCCGTTTTATTAATTGTGAAAATATCAATACAGTCTACTAAAAAGTTCGTTCTTTACAAACCCAACCCCCAACTCATATTAAAGGCTTTTGTTTAGAAGAAATTGATGGTTATATAATAGCTTGCAAATGTCATTTTTTCAGAAAATTTAAAATAAGTCAAAAACGGTTGAACTTAGGTATAGAACATTATACATAAATTATGTTTAAAATTTTCCGCAGAATCCAAAAAATAAATATTATATAAGGTGTTCCATTTAAAATAAGGAAGTTGAAATTAATTTCCGGTATAACCAAAAGTAGTAGAGCTGTCAAAATATTTTGGTTGTATGTCCCTCACCGACTTTATAAAATGTTTCAAAATTTTCCAAAGCGTACTTTTCAAGAAATCCATCGCAGCAGTTCCCGGTGGGACACCCTGTATATCATATTATTTGTGTGGTCGTGGCCCCCTTTTTTGACTTTTGCTTCTTCTTAAAAAGTTGACAACCAAAAAACATAACATCATGTATTTATACCTTCTTTTCTATAAATACCTCCTTTTTAGGTTAGAGGCCCCTCCCCTTCTAACCTAACAAATAACTTTTCTTTTACCATTCTGTTAATAAAAACCAGGAACACTTTTTGCCTGTATACCATTGAAATTTAATTAAATAAACTACTTCAAATATAGTTTAAGGCAATGCACTAATAAACAAAGAATACAATTTTCTGAGAAATTGCAAATAAAGAAGTTTCCCATTTGTTGCACACTTATGGACCACACTGCATATTTTTTTTAGATTTTTTTTAGTTTTATAAAAACATCCCCCACTCCCAAACCTAAGGAAGGGGATAATATTATAATATAAAAATGACGATCTCAAGCTTCGTACCATTTAAAAATTACACCTTGGTAAAAACTGTATAAAATTATAATTTAAACCTGCTGATTTGACTTAATAAAAAAATGTAGTGTTATTCTACATAGGTAGAATAGTATTGTTTATTTATATTAAATAATATTTGAATAAATTAAACAAATTTCACTTGGAAAAGTGGGTAATTTTTTTATTTTTACAAAATGAGTAAAGTAATTTATAAAATTCGGAATGTTTAGGATCTTTCTTTGACTAGAGGCGTTTTTCCTGTTAATACGACACAAAAATTTTTAAAAACATTTAAATACCTATCTCTATCTAACTCTTATATTTATATTTATATTTATATTGTCATTTCAAATTCAAATTCGGTTTAAACCACTCACACCGATGAATATGAAAAAATGACTTAAAACACCTTTTTAAACACTGATTGTATTGCAATTATTATTGTAACCATACCATTCTCTTTCCTTTGACCTTTAAATAAAAGGGCAATGCATTCACGAAAATACTCGAAACTATACCTATAGAGATTAGAGAATGGTATCGAAATTGGACTCATTTGTAAAAGTGTGGCATGTGCTAGCTGTGTGCGATTTCTTTACTTTTGCTCTGTACTCCTGTATGTTTAAGTTTGTGCAATAAATAAAATAATACTATTTTTAAATAAAAATATGTTCTGGGAACTCTCATCTCTACATTTTTTGACTTAATTTTAAAAAAATATATATGTTTATTATTCACAAAAAAGATGCCTTACTTCACGGTATTAGATAAGAATTTATAAGAACATTAATACGAAAACCACTGGAGACAATTAGGTTGAAAGTCTATAAAATCCAAATTAATTTTTAACAGGCATGGGTTTATACAGGGTGTCTCACCGGAAACTGCTGCGATCGATTTCTCGAAAATTGAGATTTGTGAAATTTTGAAAATTTGGCAACATTATAAAATCAGTGGGGGACATACAACCAGGGCCAGCTCGAGGAAAAGTATCGCCTAAGGCAGCTACAATTTTGCCGCCCCTACAGGGGAGTTAAATTTAAGGTTCAACATTTTTAAAGAGCAAAAAAAGGGAAAAAGGTCAGCTAATTTCAATATATTTCAACTTTAAAAACTTACTTTACATTTAAACATTAATTACAGCGGGTCATTATGCCGCCCCTGTACGGACATTTTGCCGCAGCTCTAAACATATCTGAGGCGGTCGCCTCACCGGCTTACTCCTCGGCAGTGGCGTGTTGTGATAAGCGGGCAGTGCCCCGGGGCCCTCAAGTTTAGGGGTTTTCAAATGGAAACCGACATCTTTTTACCTTATCCCATTAGGCATCATAAAGTAAAGTAAGTTTGTATAGCGATATCTATTCCAAAATTTATAGTTTTCAAAATATTAACAATTTAATATGTATCTAATATAACAACGCTTTTAAGTATGGCTTAGGCTGTGTTTATGTCGGAGCTGTTTTGAGCGAGGTTAGCAGCGCGGCTCGACCGAAGCATCCTTATGTTACTGTACCATAAAAGCGGTTTTGTCGAGCCGCGCTGCTAACCTCGTTCCTGGTCGCTCGGACATAAACACATCCTTAGTTTGACTTCTAGTTGGCCCTGACCACGACATGCGGCTTCATAGCTAACTACACCCGACACTACACCGTACCCACCCATACTTAAAAACATTGTTAGAATAAAAATATTAAATTTTCAATATTTCGAAAACTATAAATTTTTAAAATAGAAATCCTTATACAAGCTTACCCTCATTTTTGATGCTTAATAGGATAAGGTAAAAAAGATGGCGGTTTTCATTTGAAACAATAGACTTTTTTAAAGGTTTTTGTCGTTATAATTTTTAATGATTATTTTTGACCACTCTGTATTTATTAATTGTAAAAATATCAATAGAGTTTACTAAAGAAGTTCTTTCTGTACGAGGAACTCAATCCCAACTTAAACTAAGGTTTTTCTTTAGAAAAAATGTATGTTTATGTTAGGGCTTGCAAACGTTATTTTTTACATCAAATTTAAAATAGGTCAAAAACTATTGGACTTTGGGCTAGAACACTATACATAAATTATGTTTAGAATTTTACGTAGAACCTAAAAAATAAATAATATATAGGGTGTTCCATTTATAATAAGGAAGTTGACATTAACTTCCAGTATAGCCGAAAGTGGTAAATCTGTCAAAATATGTTAGTTCTATGTCCTCTATTGACTTTCTAATGTTACCGAATTTTCAAAATTTTCCAAAGCTTACTTTCCGAAAAATCAATCGCAGCAGTTTTCCGTGGGACATCCTGTATATATAGGTCCCTGTTTACCAAGGTGGATTTTATTTAAACAAAAAAAATGTTATTTATAAAACCACAAAAAATATATTGGCTAAAAAATGTATACCCACTGTCCACGCATAGAGTTTACTGGGTACACAAATGGGCAGGGGCGCAATTGGAGGGGCCTGGGGAAGCTAAGCCCCGCTTAAATCGAAGGGCATTCAAGGCATTTTTATGTTTTTCGGCCCATAAACATTGTTAACTGGGGCTTAAAGTCCCCCAAAAACGGTCGGCTAGTTGCGCTTCTGCAAATGGATACAAAATATTTAATTTTCGAAAAAGTTATTATTTATATGTACTTGGTAAAACATTTGACACAAAGAGAAGTTTTTATTTTGTACAAAGAGTTCGCAAAAAAATCCATAATCTTTCTTTAAAAATAAACCAAATAAAAAAGAATTTTTGAGCAAAATGTCATTTAGGAAAAGTATTTAAAATACCTGCCCTAATAAATTAATTAAAATATTAATATAACATTGTATTGACCTCCACAATATTTTGCTTGATTTGTTCAGCAAATATTAAAATTTATATTTGCAGTTATTTCGGGGTTTCTTATTTATGTAATTTAACTTAACATAAATTAATATAATAATACCAAAATCAGTTTCTTTGAACTTTTACTTACACTGTAAAAAGAGATTAATTTATTAGATAAAGCTGTATTTCAACCACTAGTGCTATAAAAAATAAATTGGCATATTTCTCAAAAATGAAAAGAGAGAGATGAAAACAGATAAAAGTCCTTTACTCTTGAAAAAAACTCTGATTTTAAAGGTTCTGCGGACCCTGTATACCAAGTTTCCCAATTATATTATTTTTATGCAGATCTTTTTATCAAGAATTTATTTTTTTTCTATCTTAGGACAATCCACGAAGACTTAAAGCCTAATTACTTACGTACCGTGGGTGTCTTAAGCGAGGTAGGTAAAAGGCAGTTTGTTCACACGGGACTTAAATACTTGAAGATTTGGGGGGGAAAGACCTCCGCGGGCAGCAGGTTCCAAATTCTAGAAACTCTAGGGATAAAAAAACGAAAAAAGTGGGAAGTTCGGGGTCTGTCCAGTTGGACCTTATAAGAATGCATACGCGTGGCACCACGAGTTTCTGCTGGGAACCGCGAGTGGAGGAATTACACTGGACAATTCCTCAGAGCAGAAGCCATGGAAGTACAAATAAAACAGTGATAAATCCCCCACAGCCCGACGATGGGCAAGAGAGGAAAGCTTTTCTGTAAGTGAAGGATCATTAATCAGACGTACAGCACTTCTTTGGATGGAATCAAGAATGCTGAGGGTTGTGGGGGACGCCATGCCCCAGATATGAAAACAATATTTCAAGGAAGGTCGGATTTGGGACACATATAAAGTGTATAAATTAGAAGGGGAAAAATACTTTTTGGCTTGAAAGAGAAACCCAAGCTTTTTGAAGCTGCCGTGGCTATAGATACAATGTGTTTGTGCCAGTTAAGGTTACTTTCAAATGTGACGCCCACAGGATTGAAGGTGTCTTTGCTCTGTAAAACTTGGCCGCTCATAAGTAGAGGATGAGTATTTAATGACTCTTTTCGCGACAAGGAACATAATTGTGTTTTGGATGCATTAAAATGAACGAGATTTTTGGCGCCCAATCCAATATTAAATTAAGATCCTGCGAAAGATTTTTTGAAATGATAATTTTTAACAATTTGTACTTGTGTAAACCCTATCCCTGAAGAGTCTGTATACATTTTTTGTCCAAAAATTATTAGAAACTAATTTTAGCTTATCAAAAATAAAATACATAATTTCAGCATAATATACAATATAGCATTTTATACTCTACTATAAATTATTATTTTAAATATTTTTAATTATAAATTTAACTTACCCAAATAATAATTCACATGCAATATCCAAAATAACCTTTAAACTAAACTCTGCAGGTAATCAGATATTGACCCCCTTAAAAGAGAAAAACAACACACGAAGTACGAAGACCGAATTTTAAATTACCACGTTCTTCGCGCTTAAATTCGAAGACCGACAGCAGCCAGTTCGTGGCGAATGTAAAGTTAAATGTGGTATTTTCTTCGCGGTGGATTGGAGCGCGACACCATTCTCCAAATACGTAGGTGACCAGTTGCCCCACTATGTACGGGGTGATATAAAAGTTAGATATTACCAAAAAAATTATTACTTATAATTAAAAAAGTTGGTAAAAAAATTATTTGAGGAGATAATTAATTATTTCAAATAAAAAGGAACTAACGTGAATTCTGAGGACAAATAATTACAATTCAAATTATTTATTCCTGTGTACCATATACTTAAGCGGATATAATAAAATAAAATGCTTAAGTAATGTTTTTTGTTAAGCCGGCAAGTAAAAATACCTCTTTGATTTACCGCGAAAAAGTGTTTACATTATTTTCCCCTTTATGATCGACTAAATTCTAAATAACTAAAAACTAAAAAAAACAGCTGTAAAAAATTAATCTATATCTTTCCAAAGGAACCCTTAAAAATATAGTCTGCCGTCAAAATGTTATATTTGTACCAATTTCGTCGATTTGAAAAGAACTTTTTGGAAAGGAATCCTCTCTTAATTTTCTTTTCAAATTATTTTTTGCGCCAAATTAAATGTATTTAGTGGGACTGGTACATTTTTCAACTTTTTTGTAACCTTTTGTCACCGAAAAATCCCATTAAAAATAGTAAATTTTGAAAAAAAAACATTTAGCTTAATCAAAATTGTCTTTGACTTAATTAAATCAATTTAGTACTTAGTAAAAATTATTTTTCCTCTCAAAGGTCGCTAAAGAAACCATTAAAAATTGTGAAAATCTCGTCAAAATGGCATAATTGTACGAATTTCGTCGATTTGAACGTTTGATTGGTTCTAATGGTAGGTTTACATCTGACATTTATTGCATGATTTTTATGTCAGACAGACAATTCTGGCTAATGTAAACGGTCAAAAATTTATGTCTGATAGAATTTTTTTATTGTTTACATTTCTATTTGACATAAATATTATGCAATGAATGTCAGACGGAAACCTACCATAAAAGCACTTATGGTTAGTAGTAATTTGGTATTTAAGAATAAGAAACTTCAATTAAGAACATCAAGTCTTCTGGGGCTTACCAGTGCATTTTTAATTTTGAAATCGGTACTTTGCTGCCATCTATTTTTTCTAGTAACTGATCTGTTTCCAAATGAAAAGAGAAAGGTTTCAAATAAATCCAAATAAATAATTTAATAGGTTATTGCATTGTTTACGAGATGTCGCCATGAATAATGCGGTTTATTTTTAGGAAATCCTAAAAGTGCAAATTCCATGCAACTAAATATAGGGCCGGGAAGGCAGCATTGCCATATTGCATCATGTCAAGCGTTTAAAAGTCCAAAATTCGTGATTAGGAACCACCGGGCTTTAGGTTAGGCACTGTGATTTGCCACTTTTTTATTTTTTTAATTTTGTTGGATAATTCGAATTCGAATTATATGGTTTAAAAACGTTATAGTTCAGGCAGTAAAAACCAAAACATCTAATTTAAAACAAAGATTTTATCAATTGTACAACACAAAATTAGATTAACTTAATCTGAGACGTATTTTTTATTTCTATTCAGCAATAGATAAACTATTGAAACCCGGAAATTTAATAGACTTGGACTAATTAAAATATGAATAAAAATGCCAAATAAATGAAACATAATATAAAACCTAAGTAAAAAAATAAATTTTTAGAAATAACAAGCCCATTTTTCTAGAAAGGGTACATTTTTCTACTAAAGAACCCAACGTTTTCTAGGCCCGGACTCTTAACTTCTCGATAGGTGACGACTCGGTCGATATCGAGTTCTCGATATTTCTTTCGAAACCTACCGGCCCTATTTTCTCATCTGTTTTTACGTAAATAATAAATAGGATAAAGACTTATTTTATAAGGATAGTGCCTAGTTATGGAACTCGGAAGATATCGACTCGAAATCGAGTTTCAAATTAGTTAAGAATTACCATTCGGTAGCGACTCGATACGTTACATCTCGAGACAGCGGTTAACAATCTGCCTGCTGGTCCAGAGGAATCTATTACTTTTCCATTGCCGAAGATTTACGAACTATTTAGAAAGAATGATACAGAGTACAGACAAGAAATAGAAAGACATTTTTTTAACTCTCTATTTCTTCTTTATATACAGTTACAGTTACAGAGTGCGAGAGCTGTAGTCTTTGTAGAACAACACTATAAGAAGTTTTTTTATACTGACATCGAAGTGTCGAAATGTCCTAAAAATTTATTCTATTCTAATATATTTTTTTTCTTGGTTTTTGGTCCCTTCAGGTCCAATCCACCAGCTTTCCCCTTCCGGACTATGCTTTCTAGGGCTTCGTCGGCAGAAAATCTGGATACAATCGAGCTCGTAGCTCCCAGGAATTCCAAAAAGAAAACAAAAATATTCTTCAATCGATGCAATTCATAAACTGTCGGCTGTCAAACCAAGACCTGCTACTGGTGTTACGTATAACCTTCACTTTTACTGCTGACAGTTCCCATGACACGCCCATCTATTTCCCGCCATTTGAGAAATACCTCGTGTTCAGGACCAAACAGGATACCATCAGCTTATAGGAATCTTCGCTCACAGCGCTTAGCTCCAGAAGAAAGATGCCGTCAATTTAGCGTGAATCTTTCCTTGGTCCCCGAAGGTAAGAACGTCCGTACGGCACCTCTACCGCCACCCCGCGAAGAACTTTGTAGTCCTCTACGCAAGTCCGCACTGTCCGGAGGTCGAGTGTAAAAATTTAGTTATTTCTTTTAATATGTGATGTATGTGGCAACGCCGCTCGTGTACGCTATGCTATGTTTAATGGTTCCTCTTTATTTGAGGGTTATTGTTATTATTTTTTTTTATGATGGCTGACGGTCAATGTTCATGTTTATGATCAAAAATTGAACATCTGTTGTGTTTTTATAACTGTACCTTTAATGCATTTCTTCTTGAAGTTAGTTTAACAGTTACTTCATAATAGAATGTGAGTATATCAAAATATTATTATCATTTGCGTGTTCAGGATACAGGAAGATTTAATAATTTAACACAAAAGAGAAAGTTGTAGAAAGAAAAACATCACTGGGAGCAACTGGGAGTGAATAAATGGTGTGTTAAAAATGTTTAAACAAATAGGTAAGTTTTAGCTTTTTCCATCTACTAGTTTTAATCAAAATTGTTGAGAAATTTGCTGCCCTAAATCTTGGATATTACAAGTCGATAAATGTCCAAATTACCCATAATCTTACAAAATCAGGGTATTTTTGGCCAGATATTTACCTGCTTTTATAGCGTTATGGTGAATGCCACCAGAACTAATTTAGGAAAGAGGATTCTAGGAAGGTTTACAGTTTTAAGGTTAGGTACAAATGGGGTTTCATAGGAAATAAGGTACTTATTAGGGTTTAGGAGTGTTATGAGGGCCGCGATACCTCTAGGTACGCCACTGGGCCCAATAAGTAGGAAATCCTAAACATTTAATGTATCCTGACTATTTTTGTTTTTTAAATATCTACAGGAGCATTGAAGTATTTTTACCTATTTTAATGATATATTTCCGAGTAATTTTTGTAAAATAAAATTGCCAAACCTGACCCAGTTTAATGACAATTGTTTAATTCTATAATTATTTTAGTTAAATACTTCATTATATATTTAATGTTTATTTTCATTAATCATTAGTTATAAAATATAAAATTGCAATGAAACAAATACTTTTCTACATTTTATTCATCGTCACTATGTTTATCTACATAAAGTCTTTTATAAATAAACTCATCAGTTTCATCCAATTCTTCCTGAATATTCTTTTCAGAGAAGGTTTCTGTGTCTACAGATTCCTTTTTGTCTCCATCTTCTGTATCAATATCTATATCACATTCATGCTTATCAGGTTTGTTGTAATAATCTGAATGTTCATCAAGTTTAGGATCACCTTTAGCAAACTCAGTAAAATGTCTGTCATAGGTTGTTAAGTTTCTAAAATGTTTCTTTGCCAAAGCATGTTTGTTAAAAATATGATTAATAAATTCTTTTTCATATACTTCTTCTAAAACTGGAACTCTGAGATGAGCTTTGGCTTCAGGTAGGGTTAGAAGAATACAGTTCCATGGCGACCATTCTTCATCTTTTTTCCATCTAAAAGAAAAATTGTATTGTGGAAATGACAGAAAATTTATCTTTTTGTTGTTTTAAAGACTTTGTTGTAAAAAGTGTAATATGGATGTAAGGACGCTATTATAAATCTATACTAATATAAGTATAGAGGTAAAGTTTGTAACTTTGTGGGTTTGAACAAAAGTTCAGATATAACTATCAAAAAGTTTTTATAGAAAGGTCTGTAAAACACCAGAAAAGTATTTTTATCAACTACAATTTTATAGCTATAGGTTGTGGTTGTGGGTTTGTGAAATTATGAGGAAAAGAAGGACATTTTTGTTTTTCATGCAGTTTTGGCAGAAAATTTCTTTCCTTTTCCTATTTTCTTTTACGAATATATCATTATTTATAAAGTTATACAGGGCTCTCTCTAATTTTTGTGGTTTTGTGTGCCATCCTTAGTGCTTTATATCACTTACCTTACTAGACGTAATTGATAGACATCATTGCACTCAGATAAAGCAGAATGACCATGCCATATGTATGTTATGATAAAATGTATATCTCTGTCTTGCAGAATAAATGCAATGGAAGAAGTTCCATGATGTAATCTCTCATAATTTCGAATTTGACGTAATATAAACTTGTGAGGTGATAGATCGATCCACGGTTCTTCAGCTTTGTCCAGCCATTTGCATGTTGTACAGGTTTTCATTTTTTCTAATCTGAAAAAAAAGTATATGCAAAAACATATGGTAAAATATCACATTTGGTTGTTTTTTGTCCCCATATCTGAAGCTCTATAAAACATATACATTCTAAACAGAATGTACAAAAGGATTCCAACAATAAGTATAGATAGATTGAACTGGTTCAAAATTTATGGTTAGGCAACTATTTTTGATTTAATTATTCGTTTTATTTTTTTGCTACATTTTAATCAATTTTATTGATTTTTTCTCTAGGATTTTTTAAAATATTTTAAGATTGATATATTAATTTCTTTACATTAAAAATTTGGAACTATAATACTTTTTTACCTCGCATGAATTGTAAAGCATTCAATTGGTTTGAGCTTTTGGCAACTCTGACAGTATATCAAATTTTTGGTCATATGCTCCATTGTAATCTTCTTTAAGTGGTTGGTAACACCTTCATTGCACTCAGGCTGTTTGAAATGATGTAAAACTAATGCTTCAATTCGTTTTTGGAGACCTAAAAAAATAATAAATATTTTTTGAATGTGCTTTCCTGCATTGGAATCAACCAAGTTCATAAAATTTCTTTAGTACATTTTATGATTTACCTAAAGTAATTTTGTTAAATGGTTTATAAGTTTTGCAAATCTTCAACTATACTCTGTTCACTATAAATTGAGAAAAACACCTTAACAACAAATGTATTTCATTGGTTTAAAAAGTCAGTAACCCTAGTTACCACAATAAAAATGTATTTTTATTGGTTTAAAACTACAGTAACCGGAGTTACTTACTAGGTATTCATTATCAATTTAGAGTGGCCAAAGTATAGAACTAAATAACAAGAAAATAATTTTATAACATACACTCTAAAAGCAGGAACTTTTGTTAATTTACTATTTTTATGTTTTAAATAAGGTAAGTATTCCTTAAAACTCTATTTTAGTGTTTTTAGTAACTAGTTGGTTATACAGGGTGTCTCTAAAAGGTGCGGAAAAAATCATAACAAAAGTTTCTGAGGCTAAAATATGACGATTTCAATCAACTTATCTTAGTCCAAAAACTGATGATTTCGAAATATTGGATGTCAAGAATTTATTTTGGTTTTAGTTTTTTAGAATATTTTATTATTAATAGGTTTATTTATAAACTATTTGGCTAAGCAAGGTTTTGGAAGGTAAGAAATTAGAATCTGCTCTAGAGTTTATTGTAAAGTCTAAGGGGCACCACTTGCAATATATTGCACAAATTAAAAACGCAATAACTTCTCAAGGCACCCAAGGTAACTTATAGATTAAAATTTTAATTTTTTAACATAGTTTACATGAAAACGGTAAAAATTGATTTAGGTAGACGTTTTTCAGATATCTGGGTGTAAAAAATCACTTCCTGTATGGCCAAGTCTAAGGAATACAGGATTATTTTAAGAAGAAAAGTTTAAATAAACCCATGTCCTAAGTGTCTTGACTTTTGAGATACACTGTGGTAAAGAAAGCTTTTTTTTTAAATTCTACCACCCTGTATCTTAAAAGTTAAGTCATTAGAGATATAGATGTATATAAATTTTTCTTCTTCACCCAATATTGCTCAGAATTATTTTGCATTTCTTTAATATCTTTACTTTTTAAATTGTCCTGGGATAAAAAAATTAGAAAGAAAATTAGGTTTTGATAATTTAAAAAGTAGGTGTAAACTATTTCTTTTAAAATATTTACACAACGGCATCCAATATACAAACACGTAAAAATAACTTACCCTTAAATCCGGTATATCATAGTATATCAAGTTTTGTGTATGATAAATCATACGCTGGGTATTAATGGGTTAAAATCACCTAAGGATTCACACTCTAAAAGATTCTCATTTAATTCTAAAACACATTGTATAGCTTAGACCTGGCCATGCTGGAAGTATATTTTTTTTATATAAAGATTTATCAAAAACGGCTGCTTAAATCAAGTTTTACCAAATATATCTTTTTTATGTAAAATATGTTGAAGAATAAGAATTTTTATCCAAAACTTGCATACAAGGAAGAAGGAAGTTCAAAAAGTTATTTTGATTTTAATTTGTGCAATATATCTCAGGTGACGCCGCTAGAGTTTTCAATACGATTTATAGCAGATTTTTCTTTCCTACCTCCCGAAACTTCTCCATTTCGAATATTGTGACAATACATTTAGTATTAACAAAATATTTATAAAAACTAATACTAGAATACATTTTTGAACTGTATTTTCGAAATAATCAATTTTTGGACTAAAGTTGGGTTAAATGTGGTAGCATTTTTCTGCACCTTTAGAGACATCCTTCATATATATTTTTAAATTCTTCAGCGGTAGTTACGAAAGTTCAAGGTGTGATTTCTTATGTTATTTTATAAACATATGCAGGGCCGTATTATCCATTAGGCTGACTAGGCTACAGCCTAGGGCGCCATGAAAAAATAGGCGCCAGATAGGGGAGTAATAGGCGCTAGACAGAGGAGTTTTAAAGTTAAAAGTTAAGGTTTAGTGGGGATTTTTAGTGAATAATTTCTCTGTGAATAAGGAACTTTGGAATGAAATAGGCAAATAGGCGCGAAAAGAAGGGTGTGACCTTTTTTTTTTGGCCATCAAATTCTATTCAGGTTGGTAAAGTAAAGCGCCTGGCATTCAAAATAAAAAAGGCGCTACGGAGAAAAGGACCTTTTTTCCCATCAAACATTTTTTTGACGGAAAGGCGCCCCATGAATTCTAGCCCAGGGCGCCTCAAACAGTTAATACGGCCCTGAACATATGTCCGGGGTTGCTTCCTTACTGAGATATCAAGGCGTTAAAATTTAAGAAAAATATAAAAAAATTCAAAATATTTTTAATATGCTTGGACCATATTGATAAAATTTGGTACGTTTATTTAAAGTTATAAATAAGCTTTATTTTTGGGTCCAGTGGCGTCTGAGTGGATAACGCAACTTATATAATTGAGAAAAAACTACACCACTGACTTTTTTGACGTTTTTATATTTTTTTATAATTAAGCAATTAATACTTTTTACTATTTTGTTTTTTTAATCTACCTTCGCTTTCAAGAAAAAATAATATAGCTAGTTTAATTCTTCCAAAAAGTATCCACAGACAGAGTTGGGTCGTATTCGAATACTCAGTATTCTGAATAGTATTCAGAATACATTTTGCCGGTATTCGAATAGTATTCGAATACATTTGTGTGTTTGGTATTCGGTATTCCGTAGAATACTATTTAGCTTAGTATTCGGAATTCTGTATTCGAATATTTTAGAAGTATTCGACGAATACTTTTTTGAGTAATCGAATACCGGCGTTCCGAGTATTCGAATACCGAAATGTGTAAGCAGTATTGTAATTGTAATACCAAAAGGAAAGAAAAATAGGAAAAAAGTGAGGTGAGGATCTTTTTTTTGCTCTTCAAATTAAAGGTTTCTCTCTTTTATAGTATTCGAATTTTTTCGTTTCCAGTATTCGAACACCGATTTTAGGTGTTCATGAATATCGAGTATTCGAATACTTTTTTTCTTGCAAGTATTCAAAAATTCGGTATTCGAATAGCTACTTTCTCTTCCCGGTATTCGTATTCAAATACAAATTTTCAGTATTCGACCCAACTCTGTCCTCAGACAACATGACATAAAAAGCAAAAATTAAAATAAAACAATTATTTGCCTTAAAATAAATTATAGCAGTTGTGTATTTTATCGAAAACTGTCATTTTCCCTATTTACTTAGATTGAAGTTCTTTATTTTTTAATTTTAGATTTTATTTTATGCTGTTTAGTGGCGTACTTTTTTTCTCAATAATATAAGTGCGGTGCCCACTGTGACGCCACTGGACCAATAATAACAATCTGGTTACGGCTAAATAAGTGCCTTACTACTTTAAGTAAATGTACCAAATTTTATCCAAATCGGCCTAAGCATATTAAAAATATTTAGACAAAACTGATTTTTTTCTTAAATAATGCTCTGACCTCACTAAGGAAGCAACTCCGGACATATGTTTATAGGAACTTTTTTAAATAAAATAACATAAGGAATCACACCTTGAAGTTTCGTACCGTTGCGTTGTTAGAAATTTTTGTTTTAATGCGATTAATTACACACATTAGTAACTACATACCTGCTAAATATTTATTATTCATTCCCCGTGCTAACAACTCACAGGCTCTATCAATGAGCGATATAATATCTTGGCTTTCTGAACAGTGGTGTGTAGTCAGATAGTCTTTGATACCCAAATACGTTTCGATTCTCTCCTCTTTGGACAGAGATTTGTCACATAGACGTTTATATAACTCAAAATATTCCCTCCCTTTTTGAGTTTCCAATGTGTCCATAGAGATATGTATATGTTTGTAATCGCTATCCCATTCAATGGGGCTCCCGATTGCTTTGAAAAATTCAATTATTTTTTGCAACTCAAAATCTTTTTTGACTTTCATTCTTAAACGCTCTATAGACTGCAGAATTTCGATTTCCTTTTCAAGAAGCAAATAAAATTCGGCAATTTTGGCTGCACCACAGGACATGGAAGTAATTCTGTTTAGTTCAGATTTTTTCCAACGTTCTACCTGGTAAATGAAATACATAAAATATAAGTTGCATGACAATGTTTCTTGCTACAATTTTGGTTGCAATGAATTTTATTTCACAGTGAAAATTTGTTTTTGTAGTAAGTCAACATTTTTTGAGCGGGCCACTAAAAATCGGCTGTTCGATGTTTCTATTAACATATTTTGATAGTTTCATAGGTAGAAAGTAAAACCCCGCAACGGTTGTTAAAGTACCTTTTTTCTAAATCTCTACAATATATCCGAAAATAATTACTAAATGTTAATGACAATCGGTTTGTGTGCTAAGGAATAGTAGAAAAAAAAATGCGTAAAAGATTAATGTGTGCTAAGGATTAGTAGAAGAACAGAAAAAAATATATTGTTTATAAATACTCAGTTTTATAAAAACAATTTATAATTTAGATATCTTCTCGGTGATGTAAAGGGTTTTCCGTTTTCAGCGCTCTATCTTTAAATAAAAATAAAACAAATTATGAAAATTATATTGCAATGGCTGTATTCTTATTTTAAAGCATATTTAATTAAAAAGTTTTAAAAATTATATTAGCCAAATTACCGTCGAGGTTTTGCTGAGTCATTCGAATCCTAGAGATCCAATTTTCGATGACATTCTGACACAAATTTGCCCAATCTTACCAATGGTGCGAGTTATGTTGGCCTCTAGGGCGGCAATCGTTTGTGGTTTGTCCGCATATACTGAAATTTGATGTAGCCCCAGAAGAAGAAATCCAACAGAGTTAAACTCAGCGCACGGAACGTTTCGTGACCCGACCACTGATTTTGATAATAAGTTTTAACGATTTCTACCCGTTGTTCAATCGTGTTGCGTTCCATAGTAAAATGTCACTACTGACTGAGTACTCCGCCGAAATTTAACTGCTATATCATTCTTGCCTTGGTCATGCGCTGTTGTCAAACATCAAGCGTTAAAAATGGAAAACCCTTTAGAAGTTTTTTTTTAATATTCGGTAATCTATTAATTAATTGATGGCACAAGAATATTTTAGTGATCTCTTACCGCCGGTTTTATTAAGCCGATTTAGCGATTAAATTTACTTAACAAGGCGGACGCCTCGGCGGACGCGCTACGCCAAGCGCTGTGTTTTAATTCAAGTTTCCGAAAGTAGTTCTACCTGCTGCGGTTTTTCAGGCTAAATAAAACTCAAAACTTTTGATTTGTTTATCAGTCGGTCGTCGGTTGCCAAGATACCAACTGTCAAATTTATCATGTGTTTAAAGTGAATCTATTAACAATAACAAATATTAAATTGTATAGGGAGAATATTGAGATGTTGTTTTATATTTAGTTCCATTTTAGTGATATCAAATTTTTTTTAATTTGTTTAAATAATCACTTCCTTAACTTCGCTAATCTGACGTGAAGTAGTATTTTAATACGGTAAACGTATAACATTGTTTCTTTTATTGTATTATACTGGTGGACTTACCATATTGAACAACATTGCAAAATCCCCGGATTTCATCGGAAAAACTTTGCTGACTAAATCTTTTTTCGCCTCTCTTCGTTTTCACGCCTTTCTTTTTCCTCGCGTTCCATCTCCAGTCTCATTCTCTTTTGGTACTCATCGCTCAGTTCTTTTAATCGTTTTCTCATTACCCAGGCTCTAAAATAAGGTTTAACATTAATGAGGTGCAAACCCTATTTTCAGATTAAAAACTGAATTTAGCAAACGCTTAGTGATGGTATTTTTACAGAAATTCAATTATTACCTAAAATATCTTTGAATAGTCCTAACTTTGCCCTCAATATCTAGTCGTTTTTCTCTTTCTTCTGCAGTTTCATAAGGCCCAGCTGTTAAAATTTTGTCACACACACTTGGTAGATAAATTCCTTTAGTTGAAACCTAAGCAATGAAAAAAAATGATAAAGAAAAAACATATAAAAAAATAAGGAGGAAGGAAGTTTTGGCCGACCAGTTAAACAACAAAAGAATGGCGGTAAAGCTGTTTAAATGGTATATTATTGTTATTGTTATTAGTAGATATACATTTAGTCAATTTTCTTTTTTTTTAACTTCAAATTCGGGTTTTCTTCCCCTTTTTTGTTTTTTCATCCTGTGAGACAGTGTTAGACATCTCTCGACGCCGCTAACAACCGCTTTGAGCTACTGTAAGATTGACGTTATTAATTTGTCAAAAAATAAAAGTGCTTACAGCTGCTGTAAGCAGCTAACAAAGAAAATATGCATATATATTGGGAGCAGCAGGACACCGCACAATTTGCATTAAAAACCAGCATTGGTGAAATTCTTTAAGATTGTAGTATGTTAGAGTCCCATCTTTACTGGTAATATCTTCATAAAAATTTCGAGGGGTTAGGGCTGCCTAAAGTGACGTCACTGGAGGAAATTAAAAAGCACATTAAACTACTTTATTTTAATTACATTTTTAAAAAACATGGATAGAAAATCGGAATATGGGTTATTTGATTTAAAATACCTATTTAAAAGGTAGAATATGGTTTGAAGTTTGCTGTCCCGCAAAGTATCTACAGGGTGGTTCAAATCATACCCTAAAAAAATTTTGCTAGTCCTTACTACCACCACATTTAAAATCAATGTCGAAATATTTAAGGGTAATTTTGCTTTAGTGCACTTTTGACCTTTTAACAAGTTTTCATAGTTTAGGTTTTTGAAACAGTCCTACAAGAAGAAAAAAAAGAACCCAACATAATTACATTTAATTACATGTTATAGCTATTCTATAACTATTTTGCTTGCATTTTTAAATGTATTTCTTACTTAATCCCAGTTTCGCCAAAAAGTGACTTATTCCCTTTTTCCTATTAATCCGCCAATTATTGTAAGAATATCAAAATATCTTGGACTCCCATTATTTTAATTTGTATTTGGTATACAACTTTTCAGTTGGTGTTTGTCTTCAACCATTTCAAGTGATTACTTAGTCAACATAAATTATAATCATTAATTGATTTAAAGGTAATGATTGCAGGAATGTTTTGCATATCTTGTTTGAAATATAATTTGCTTTTATTTTTTTCCTTTTAGAGAAATCATTGGTACCTGGGTAGCTCTGGAATACTCTTTTTCAGTTTTTCTATTCCTTGTAAAGTATGTTTGGGTATCTCGATGGTTTTTCATTTCGGGTGGTACTTTTCCTTTGCAAGGACCAGTCTGTGTATAACCATGGTGATATTGAACGCCCGTTTGAATATCTCTGTACCCACCTAATAATAAAATAAAATTAAAAATTGTTAACAGTCAGCGTTATAAGTAATTTTATACAGTCGGGAAACGTAAGTTCTTGGTTATTTATACTTGAGCTGCAGACACAAGAAAACCAACTTTCTACATTTTACTTCAATGCAGAATAACTACTAACTCAAATTGTTGAGTGTCTTTTTTCTGTTTTTTGTTGCATCCAATAAATTATAAATTTGAGACTAACTGCAATAAGAGAAAGCAAAATATGACAAACAAGTGTCATAGTGGCCCAAAAAGATTCAGAAAGTACCCAAGAGGGGCGCTTAATATAAATTTCATGTATATAATAATATACATACATACTTACATACCTAAATATGGTTTATCAATAGCATTATTTTCAATTTCCACAACAACTTCGCTTATTTCGTTATCTTTCTCCACGCGTACAGTTAATATATCTGGAACTATTAAATCCTTGTAAGCATTTTCAATGGGTATTTTGAAATTTCTATCTTTGCTTTGAAGTTTGAATTCCAATATGCCATATTTGTCGGGTTTAAATTGCTCCAGTCTTGTCTGAAATATGTTTACGTATATTTACTTTTGTTCGATCTTACTTTTACATATTTAATTAGTCATACAATTAAATCTATTAATTAATTATTAACTTAATTTAAAAATTGTGTTTGGTTTAAGACTGTTAAAAATTTCTAATTATAAAGGAAACAAGAACCCATTTAATCCAAATTTGTTTTTAAGGTAGGTATCAAAATTATTTTTCGATGATTCGATTTTTTTAGATTATTATTATTCTCATTTCGTTTATACACATAAAAACCTAAAAACAAATATCAAATATTTATAAAATGGTAACTAACATAATGCGCAGTAAATTTTGCGCCAGCTGACAAAAAGTTGCAAAGCGCCAGCATCTGAAAGCATACATTTGTTTTAATACAAAGCTATTGTCAGACGTCGACGACTCATGTAGGTAGGGACGCTTGGCGTAAAGACATAGCTATTAATATACTGAATGTACTTTTCAGATGATACGTCGTGCGTTTGTTGTAGACTGCATTAAGAGTAGAGACAATATCGAATTATTTATTATTTCAGTTAAGAAAAGGCGCATTATTTGGAACATTTTGGAGGAAAATTACAACATCAAAGCGCCAGGGAGACGTTTTGGGGGATATTAACATTTTTTAATATATTTTATTAAATGTTTTAGTAGCCATTCAGGAATAATTTTAATAAAACATTTATTGGATGTTCCCTTATGTCAGAAAGCAGGGTTACAAATGCACCTTTTAGTATCCGTTATAACCTACTATACTTTGGCCACTATAAATTGATAATTAATACCTACTAAGTAACTCCGGTTACTGCAGTTTTAAACCAATAAACATTTTTTCCGTGAGAAAAACTTGATATTTTATCATTGTTAACACGTACTAAAATGTGACTTTTCATAAAATTACTTATTTCTCGTGTTAAAAAAGTGAGTGCTTTTTTCCCGGACATACATACACGCAAGTAAAGGTAAATATTTAATTTTAGAATAATTTATTGCACAGAACTAACATTTACCTTATATTGGAAGTCCAGTCGGATATTTTTTATTTTTATAATATTCCAAATAACTACTAAACAACCGCTTTTAGTTTTAACTTTTTAATTTCAATACGTCAAAAACAAAATTACATTGAGCGCATTTAGGGTTACGTTTATAAATCATTACAAAGTACACATTTCTTACATTTCTGTTACAGAGGTCTTTCCTAAATGAATTGTTCATTACACTGCTTTCTGTCTTACAGCGTTCAAAAATAGCCTGGTAATGTAACTCCGTATTACATTTTTTACCGTGCTCATGAGCTCGGTAACAATTTACCGATTTTGCGCATTTCATATTTGTGTCTTAAAGGAAAAAAAACGAAATTGTTATAGTTTTTAGATTTAAAAGTTTTTAAAAAGCAACAAAAAATATTTTGCTGTTGTCAGAACAACTTTGTTCATTTTTAGGCTCTTTTTATTTAGCTACTAATTTTTCTCCAAACCACACAATACCTACAAACTTTTTCAAATTCAAAATAAGAATATCTTTAAACAAACACAAACATACAGGTTTCTTTTAAAATGTATTGCATTAAAAAGTATTGATTTGTTATTAAATTTATTTATAGTATATTAAAATTGTAATTTATATTAGTTTATAAATAAATAAATAAACATCTTTAATTATTTTCCGTTACATGCCAGGTTACAAGGGACATTTACATTTAATTTCCTGAGTAGCTTTCAAAATGTCTTTTACAATGTAATAAATACATTTTAAATGTCATTTTGATTCCATTACAGAGTACAAGGATTACTTTACATTTTATTTATGAACGCACTCCAGAAGTACTCAGCCGCTTAGCCGCTGGGTAAGCGAAGTGTCAAAACTGTGAAAATAAAGCCATTCTATTGGTTTAATTTGACAGTTTCGATACTCCACCCAGCGCTTAAGCGGCTGAGTACTCCTGAATGCGCCCATTGTCAGATACTAAATAATTTCTTAAGGGTTTCCATAGTAATGCAAGGTCTAATTGTGTTTTAAATATACCAGTCGATCGGTTTGAACCTTCAAATTTTACATGATTAGTTTTCTGACTTTAATGTTATGTTTTTTAATAATAAGACGTCGATCACAGAAACAAAATGTGTATTATACACAGGAAAAATTTTTAGATTTTAGCTCTCGCTTATTGTCTCCTCCACTTCGCGTCGGGAGTCAACAAAACCTCGAGCTAAAATCTAGAAGTTTTCCCTTGTATATAACGTATAATAATGATAACTATTTTTATTGTGGTAACTAGGTAACTGACTTTTTAATTCAATGAAATACATTTTTTATTTAGGTGTTTTTCTCAATTTAAAGTGAACAGAGTATAGAGGATAAACTTGAACCGCTTTTTTAATTAGGCAGTGTGTTGCCAGATAAACTCTACCTGAAACACAATGGTGGGCGTTCATTTTAAAACTGACATGCTTCTTACATGTAAAAACTAAACTCATGCTCTATATTCTATGCAAGGCGTAGCACTTTCACTGTTTGTAAGTCTTATGTGTAGCGGGACTTAAGGCACTTTATATTTAGAAAAATTCCTAGTAAGTAACAATGATTACTAACTTCTTAAACCAATGTAATAATTTTTTTCTGTTGTTTTTCTCAACTTGAAGTGCCCAAAGTATAGCTTTATTGATATTACAGAGCTAACAAAAATAAATATTGCAAAAAATATACAGGGTGTTACAAATTCGAGGGAACCTTTAGGAACCGACATTTTATGAAATAGTTTTTATTTTTTTTCTCAGTTTATTTGAAGAGATATTTTAAAACTAACGACACATTATTATTGCCACTTTTTATGTTCTATATTATGATGTCACTTAATTTAAGATCTGACTGAGTAAACCTACTCTGAATAATTAAAATAAAACTTCATCAATTAATTAGCAAGAAAATATGTTTATTTCAAAGTAAAGAAATAAACAACATTTTGGGAAGTACCAAACAAATTATACCTAATCAGCTAAATAACTTAACACATAGGCAATGTAAGGAAAAGAAACAGTCTAACATGAATACCCGCATGTAAACATTTCTGATTGGATTTGTCACATACATCCTTTGTTGTTTTACTGTCCGATATCGCAATACCTATTTGCTTAACCAGTATACCGGTTGAGCTAAATAACATAACACATAGGCAATGTGAGGAAAAAGAGACAATCAAACTAAATACCGGGATGTTAACATGCGTGACTAATAGTGCTTGTTTTGTTATTCTATTACTGGCCGATATACCAAAACCTATTGCTCATGCAGTATTATAAAGCTTAATAAATAGAGTTGGAAGCTTAGAGGCTAAAATGGTTTAATTGTAGTTCAAAAATATACATAATATTAAGTACATTTTAAAACTTTATTATAGATATAGGGATTTTTGCGATCAAAATCGGTAACGTAAATAGGTGGGAGCACTTTATTCGCGGTCATCCAGCAATCCCATGTTAACAGATTCGGTTTTTGGTTTTGAAAACAGGTTTTTTTAAATATTCGGTTAACTGGTTTAACTAGGGTTACTGACTTTTTAATTCAATGAAATACATTTTTATTTAGGTGTTTTTCTCAATTTAAAGTGAGCAGAGTATAGAGAATAAACTAGAACTGCCTCCACCCGAAACACAATGGTGCGTGTTCATTTTAAAACTGACATGCTTCTTACATGTAAAAACTAAACTCATGCTCTATATTCTACGCAAGGCGTAGCACTTTCACTGTTTGTAAGTATTATGTGTAGCGGAACTTAAGGCACTTTATATTTAGAAAAATTCCTAGTAAGTAACAATGATTACTAACTTCTTAAACCAATTTAATAATTTTTTTCTGGTGTTTTTCTCAACTTAAAGTGCCCAAAGTATAGCTTTATTGATATTACAGAGCTAATAAAAATAAATATTGCAAAAAATATACAGGGTGTTACAAATTCGAGGAGTTTAGGAACCGACATTTTATAAAATAGTTTTTATTTTTTTTTCTCAGTTTATTTGAAGGGATATTTTAAAACAAACGACACATTATTATTGCCACTTTTATGTTTTATATTATGATGTCACTTAATTTAAGATCTGACTTTCTTCTTTGAGCCACACTCATCAACTTTTTTTTCAAATAGGCGGAAAATTTGGTTTTAAACTTAATAAAATCTTATTTTAACCCTATATCCAACTATTTATCACAAATAAAATATCACACTTTACATTTTAGCGACGTTTCGAACCAAAAACCATCATTCACTATTTTCCCATTAAAAATTTCGTTTTTATTTCAAACGATCTTGAAAATTTCCATTTGAAGGTAAGTATGCATTCACTTTTTCCTATCACCACTTATTATTATTCATTTTATTCGTATATTTATTTATTCATAATTTCACTAACAAGCTACAAGAATTAATGTAATTTACATACATTTACTTATACGTAATAAAATAAATAATAGTTAAAAAAACTAAAAAACACGCTTTTATATGCAACCGAACTAAAAATTAAAAAATAATTGTTCATTACAAAGAGTTTGTCACTTCAGAGTAAAAAGCGTTGGGTGCATTTTACTATTTTTTCATAACTTTTCCCTCATAGATATTTGCAAATAGAATAATTATAACATTTAATATATTAAGCACTCTACGCTTTTATTCTGAAGTGACAAACTCTTTGTAATGAAAAATTATTTTTTAATTTTTAGTTTGGTTGCATATAAAAGCGTGTTTTTTTAGTTTTTTAAAAATAAATGCTCCAGTTTATTCACTAAAAAATTCCTTCGCCATTTTGTCAAGAGACACAGAGGATCTGTAAAGGAATTTATTTATCCTGGCGGTCCTAATCAGGATAACGGAATACTGTTTTTAAATTATTTCATTGTCATCGGTCCTTGATACGTGTGCAAAGTTTCAAAGAAATTGAATCGCTGGAAGTTGGTAAAAATTAGGCTCAAAGATTCCGTTACATAGATAGATAGATAGATAGTTACAACCCAAGCTAATAAAAGCGTGTTAATAAAGCATTTAATTTAATCAAACGCCTTTATCAACTTTATAGTAGCCTGTCAAAAAAATGGATGCATACTTACCTACGAACGGAAATTTCCCCGAAGTTTGGGAGAAAATCGTTATTTGTAATGGCGAAATAGTGAATGATTAGCTAAATATTCCTCCTATTTGAAAAACAGAGTTGATTCAAAGACGAATTTAATCTTAAATTTAGTGACATAATTTTATAGAACAGAAAAAGTGGCAATGATAATATGTCATTTGTTTCAAAATTACTTTTTAAATAAACTGCGTTAAAAATAAAAACCATTTTCGCAAAATTTCGGTTTTATACCGGATAATTCCGGAACGGCTGCAGATTTTTAAAATTTTAAAACAAAACATTGTTAAGCAATAAAATGCGCAACTTTGTTCAATTTAACCATCACTGTATCTCTTATCGTTTCCGAGATCCTAGTGGTGCCCTAGAATTTGTAACACCCTGTATAATTTAGCAAACTTCTTAAATGCCTTCTTACCTCGTCAGGAATATGTTCTTCTCGATACAATAAGTCAATAATATTTCTTGGGCAATTAAACATTTCTTCCAGATTATTTTTAACGTAGCCTATATTGTAAAAACTCGGGAACGACTGGGTAAAAACTTTGGCATCAGTGGTGTAAAATTTAACAGTGATTTTTATAAAGGTGTTTGATGCTAAAGTTCCTTTTTGGATATAGTCGAAATCGATGTCACAGCTCAAAGCAGTGTCCAACGGCAGCATTTTGTTCGCAGATAATTGGCACGATTGACAGTCGAGGAGTCTGAAAGCAAAAAATATTGAATATTTCGAGTAAAATACAAGTCTTAAATTATTTTTAAGGGACTAGAGAAAAGGGTAAAAGGGCTAATCTAAAAAAGTGGACTTTTTTACCTAGGCAGTAGAAATTAATGCTGGCAACCGAAACCGGGCTTCTTGCTAAACCGATTTTTGGTTAACCGCGGTTTTGTCTAAAAACGAAAAACGGGTTCTCGGTTTTTAAAAACCGATTTTCAAATACCGGTAAACCGAAAACCAAAACATATTCGGTTTACCGCGGATTTGGCTAAAACCAAAGTTAATTGTAGTTTCACTATAGACACCCAGATAAATGCTAAATTTTTGGTCATCAGGTTGGACGCCCGCTTATTGGAATTTATGAAGCGGGCATCCATCGAGGGAATATAAGTAAAGTACAAACGCTGTAAGTTCAACACAGCTACGTCATCAACAACCAAATGTTTGCATACAAAAGCTCCGGCTTGCCATTTATTTTTATTACCATAGGCATCGCTTAATTGTAGCACAGAATAACTAGCTACCGCAAATTATAGATATAGGCTTCTGTAGTCGATGAGACGTGTGTTGGGGCATTTTACTGCTTTCCAAGTATGACGTAGTGGTGTTTTTGAACTCTACACACGTAAACACTGTGTATAATTTGCCGCTTCATAAATTCCACCAAGCGAGCGTCCAAGCTGATGACCAAAAATTAAGCATTGTTCTTGGTGTCTATAGTAAAACGACAATAATTGTCTTTGCTAAAACCGGAAAGAGTTTTCTGTGTTAAACGATTTTCGAATATCGATTAATCGGTCGACCTTGGTTTTGACCAAAACCGCAAACCGGTTCTTCGAATATCGATTAATCGATTTTTGATTGATTGCGGTTTTGATCCAAAGAAAAAAACGATTATTTTGTAAAATCGGATTTAATTGGGATAAAAGCTTTCGGAATATTTTTTAATAATTTCTGCTATACCTAAATACTTATTAAGTTTGAAGTAAACCTACTCTGAATAATTAAAATAAAACTTCATCAATTAATTAGCAAGAAAATATGTTTATTTCAAAGTAAAGAAATAAACAACATTTTGGGAAGTACCAAACAAATTATACCTAATCAGCTAAATAACTTAACACATAGGCAATGTAAGGAAAAGAAACAGTCTAACATGAATACCCGCATGTAAACATTTCTGATTGGATTTGTCACATACATCCTTTGTTGTTTTACTGTCCGATATCGCAATACCTATTTGCTTAACCAGTATACCGGTTGAGCTAAATAACATAACACATAGGCAATGTGAGGAAAAAGAGACAATCAAACTAAATACCGGGATGTTAACATGCGTGACTAATAGTGCTTGTTTTGTTATTCTATTACTGGCCGATATACCAAAACCTATTGCTCATGCAGTATTATAAAGCTTAATAAATAGAGTTGGAAGCTTAGAGGCTAAAATGGTTTAATTGTAGTTCAAAAATATACATAATATTAAGTACATTTTAAAACTTTATTATAGATATAGGGATTTTTGCGATCAAAATCGGTAACGTAAATAGGTGGGAGCACTTTATTCGCGGTCATCCAGCAATCCCATGTTAACAGATTCGGTTTTTTGGTTTTGAAAACAGGTTTTTTTTAAATATTCGGTTAACTGGTTTTAACTGAAACCGGTTTTATTTAAAACCGGTTAACCGTCCTTTATGATTGAGCCATATATGATTCATTTGAAGAGCTAAAAAATTTTCGATGACCTTGATATTTTAAACATGCTATAAAAGTTGATATATGGATGACCAATTCGTCACAGATAGTGACCATTTATGACTAATTCGGAACTGTTTTTCAAACCTCAAATTTCACATTTTGGGCCGCTAAATAGATGGGGCTGAAACGCACCCCTGTTTATTGCAGACACGTCACGTCTATAGAAACGTTGACGCCGCGCCGTGATAAAATATATGTTTTAGCAGGAATTTAAAACTTTAAATTAAAATCGTATTTTTTCTCCCAAATCATTATTTTTGCAAAGATATTATTTTTGGAAATGGCACATATTTCTGAACATCATAGAACAGTATTTTAAAAACTGTCATCATGCCTATTACTCAAAATTTTAAAGGTCCTAAAAAGATGGGCAAAAGAAATAACCACTGTAAAATAAATTAAAAAATGTTTTTGTTTTGGAAATAATGATTTTTATAAAAAATAAGATACCTGATTAATCTGGTAATAAGTAAATACCCACCGACATTTTTCTATAGGACAAGGGCATTGGGCGTTTTTTCATCCAGTGTTTGTTCCATTATATCACACCTATAGGTTATTAAAGGGTGAAAAAACTCAAAAACTTAACCCTCTATACATAAAGGAGCATTTTTCGATATTTTGAATATTGTGACAGGAACTTGAACTTTTTAATACAATTATGATTAAGAATCACCATGGTAGTTAAACACCTTTAAATATACAGGTTGTCTGCAAATAAGTGGTACAACGAAATAAACGCAGATTCGTAATAGTAGGGGAGCCCACGATGCTAAATGGGAATTTACTCGAGCGTCATAGAAACCTATTGGGATGTAAAGCTTAGATGATAAGAAGAAAAAAATGTTATAAAATGTAAACCATCGGTGGGGGAAGCGGCTATTGATTTTTAAATAAGTCAAAAAATATATATTAATTTGTCGCGCTGTATTAAATCCCGAAATCCCCTCTTGGGCTCCCCTACCATAAAGTACTAGTTTAATATTAGCTAAAGTAATAGATTTTTGCAATTTTTCTTTAAAAAACAATGTTTTAAGTAAATTTAAACTTTAGAGAAACCTCAGAAGCAAAATTTGATACCACAGAATTTAAAAATTAAATATTTTAAAAAAGTGATATGAATAAACTATACATTTGAAAAGAAAGCTATTAAAATTCTATTTTTTACGTACCTATCTTTTTACTAACTACACTTTTTAATTGGTTTTCGTAACTAGTACATAAAATTCTTTGTGTATAGGTATCCAGGTAACTAGAGTCAGTAAATCTTGTATTGATTTGTTCTAAATCGGAGCTAAGTTTTACTTTTTGATTACACTGAAAAGGAAATCGGAAATGGAGAATGGCACCGAGGTTCACAGGAACTTTTTAAAAAAAGACTAAAACCATGAACCGAAATCCAGAGTTGCTTCGTTTTTAGGATACGGGGTGGTAAACTTAAAAATAAAAGGTATTTTACAGGGTGTTTATTTAAAAAGTTACCACACAGAGATTTGAGAAAATCGCCGAAACACGTCAAGATATTTATTGAGGGGAACGTTTAACAAAAAAATGCACGACGCCCCTTCAACCTCCTAGCAACCAGGGCCCCTACCCCAAAATTTCTAAATGGTAAGGGGTGTCGAGTGATACATTAGGGAATTATTGGAATACATATAAGGTCTAGCAGTAATAAATTCAGCAGTATTTTGACTTTACGCATGCTCAGTGGTGGTTTTAAATTAGGGAAAATTTATTAAAGTTACTGCTAGACTTTAATTGTGCCAAAATAAAGTCGGTCGTTTGCCTACCTTATTTTGACATTTAAAAACGAAATGAGGTTGTTAAGGTTTAAAATAATCTTTGTTTATTTTCAAATTTTGTTTTCAAAATGAACTAAAAAAATGGAGACTTCTTCTTTAGTAACTATACAAAACTAATACATAAAATAGACTATAAATAAAAACAAATATTGTTATATTTTTAGGTTAGAAATAATGCAAGCTTGTTACGCTGACCAATAACACTTTTTCACATGGGAGCGTTAAGGTTTAGCAGTAATAAAATAAGGAGTTTCCCTTAATACTGCTAGCACTATTTGCTTATTCCAATAATTCCTTATTTTTTTAAAGTTTTTGACTTTATAACCCTAGAATATATATATATATATATATATATATATATATATATATAAGTCAATATTTTCACCTACTACAAAATGGCGGTACTTTAAATATTAGATACCCAAATACCTGATTGGGATGGCCGTGTTTCTGAAACTAATAAAGTTAGATGTACTTAATGTGGTATTTTTTTAAAGCTCTTATAAAAATCTTTTCAATAGTGATACTGATCATAATATACAGGGAAGATAAAAAGTGTATTTTTTTAAAGCACCCTGTATTATATTACCAATAAAAAGATCCTAAAAGAGCTTTAAGAAAATACCCCATGAAGTACATCTTACTTGAAGTACCGCCATTTAGTATTAAAATTGTATGGTCCAGTGGTGTCTCAGTGGACACCACAGTTATTATTATTGAGGAAAAAAGTACGCCCCTGAGATTTTGTTTGCGTTTTTTTTCGAATAAGAAACTAACAAGACAACTTTTAGGTATTTTCTGTTTTTTTTGTAGATCTCGATTTGTTTTTGAGAAAAAAATACTCCATTTTAAAAATATCCACTACGTAAAATGAACATCCCAAAACACAAAACATTTTGACCTTCAGAGGTGTATTTTATTGGAAGGTAGTCACTATTCTCATTTACTTTAAGGTCAAAATTTTTAATTTTTTCTTTTTGGTTTTTATTTTATCTTGTCTATGAAACGTCACTGGCGTAGCTTTTTTCTCAATAATGTTCTGCCGTCCAACGGGAAAAAACACCCTAAGTTATATGGATTATCATATGCACATACTACATAAACGCCTTATTTAAAAATACAGCATTTTCTTAACGGTGGTAAAAAAAATTGTACTGACCAGTACATTAAAATATCATTACTAACCTAGATTAGTAAGTACCTACATTAAAATATGCATAAAATGCATGCATTGTTGTAATACTGCTTTATTTTATGATGAATATTAATTATTTTCGTTGTTTACTATTCTTAATACAATAAATTTTAACTAGTTCTAACGGTACCTTAAATAGCATAACCTGTTTTTGCTACATGATCGGCTTTACCATTGAAATCCGCTGTATCATTTTATTTAGTTCAGCCTACGCATTGTCTTAGTTACTTTTGTTCGAGTATTGAAGTTTATAGAATTACAAACATTACATTTAGAACCAGAGTTGGGTCGAATACTGAAAATCGGTATTTGAATACAAATACGAATACTGGAAAAAAATATTTGAATACTTGGAAGAAAAAAGTATTTACGAACACCTGGAATCGGTATTCGAATACTGGAAAAAAATTCGAATACCAGAAAAGAAAAAAACCTACCGATAATTAAAAATTTGAAGAGAAAAAAAAGGTCCTCACCTTATATTTTCCTTCTTTTTGTTCTCTTTTGGTATTCTACTCATGACAATTTTGGTATTCGAAAACTGCTTACACATTCCGGTATTCGAATACTCGAACCGCTGGTATTCGAATACTCAAAAAAGTATTCGAATACAGAATCCCGAATACTAACCAGAAAAGTATTCTGCCGAATACCGAATACCAAACACACAAATGTATTCGAATACTATTCAAATACCGGCAAAATGTATTCTGAATACTATTCAGAATACTGAGTATTCGAATACAACCCATCTCTGTTTAGAACTGCTTTTTCTTAACTAATTATTGTCCCTGGCTTCCTTAAGTGGGGGGTAAAGGTGGGCCGCCGAGAGCCATGCCGGGTCCCGGTACATGTAAAAATTACGGGACCCCTTAACAATAAAAAAAAGTCCTCATAAATTTTATTTAATTTCATTTGTTTTGACAATATCTCTAAAAAGCCTTTTTCTGGTTGTTCTTGCACAATAGTACATCATATGTTTCAGTAAAAATAAACCTGGTAATTTTGTCTATTTTGGAGTTTGCCATGCAAAATAAGGGTCAATAAAATGCATATTTTTGAATTAGGGGCAAAAACTTTTAATTACCATGAATGTCAGACCTCGAAACCTAAGTAAGACGACAAACATTCATTTTCACGCCAATATACAGGCTATTACAAATTCGAGGAACACCAATAGGATCTCGGAAACGGTAAGAGATAGAATCTGGTTAAATTGGTGCAAAGTTGCGCATATTTATGCTTCACAATATTCCGTTTTAAAAATTTGCCGAAATTATCCGGCAAAAACCGAAATTTTGCGAAACAGTTTTTATTGTTTTTTCGGTTTATTTGAAAATATATTTTAAAACTAACGACACATTCACATTGTCATTTTTTCTGTTCTATAAAATGATGTCACTAAATTTAAGATCCGACGTAATTTTTAATGGAAAAAAATAGTGAAAGGTGGTTTTTTGTTCGAAACGTCGCATAAATGTAAAGTGTGATATATCGTTGTATTTAGAATTGAAATACAAGTATATTAATTTTAAACCCAAAGATTCCGCCCAAATAAAAATAAAGTTGATGATGGTGGCTCAAAGACGAAATGTAGTATCTTAAATTTAGTGACAACATTTTATAGAACAGAAAAAATGGCAATGTTAATGTGCTATTAGTTTTAAAATATTTCTTCAAATAAACCGAGAAAAAAATTAAATTGTTTTGCAAAATTTCGGTTTTTGCCGGATGATACCGGAACGGCTGCAAATTTTTAAATTTTTAAAATGGAATATTGATAAGCATAAAAATGCGCAACTTTACCCCAATTTAACAAACCCTGTATCTCTTACCGTTTCCAAGATCCTAATGGTGTTCCTCAAATTCCTCAGACTCCATACACTCCCGCTAATGTGAAAAGGCAGTTTTCCATTAATATGTATTCAGTTTATTTCGTTATTTATTTCGCACTAGTTGTGCCAGCGACGTAGTTCGCGTGGGAATTGTTATAGAAAATAATACTCATATCTTCGTATTGTTTATTAGAATATTTTTATTGAAAAAAATATAATTTAAGATAAAATCTGTTATGTTTTTGCTTATGACATGTAGTTGACTATTGGAATAAATTACTTGGTCGCGGGCTGCACAAATTCCGTCCGAGGGCCGCAATTTGACAACCACGGTCTTAGTACCAACGTACCATGGGTGTCGGGCTAATCGATGTTTAACCCTTCTTTTTACCTGTTTTCCAAGCTCTGAAACATGCAATTTTAGCATTTTACAGAACCTTTTGGCCAAAGTGGTAGTGCCAACACAGTCGTTTGTTTTTAAATAACTACTACTTAAAAATGTCTCCCCGGTTGGGGATCGGACCCGACCTTGCTGGCTTAGAGATCAAATACTGTTCACTGCGCTACCGGGAAGATACCAACTTTTTTGAATAGAAAGGAAGGTCATGTTGCAGCCGAAAAAGAGTATCCAGAGTTACCCAAGTATTTATGATTTGGGTCATGATTAGGGTTGTCATCCTCCCGATATATCGGGACTGTCATTGTTATTGAGTCCTATGTCCCGACGTCCCGATTTACGATATGGAACAAAATATTTAATTTTGTAATAACCCCTTTATCAGAATTAATCATAATATGTACATAAATACTTATTTTCAATACCTTCACATAATACCAATTCAAAGAAATGTTTTTATTAAGGGCAAGTCCGACGAAAGGAATCGACTGTTGGCAGAATCTGCCGAAGCATTTTTTCAATATCAGTAAACTTTAAAATGCTGCTGAATTTTATAAATAATGTATTAAACTTAAACATACCAAAAATAAAGATGTCCTGACATTGGAACTATATGGCAGTCCTAGTCATGTTTCTCCTCATTTTAGAGGACCTTCGATTTTCTACGTACACCACTTTGTTTTTAATTTTAGGTCGAAACAAAAGCTGTATTAAGTAAAAAATTAAAAACCCTTCAAAACGAGGTACACCCGTAGATTCCCTTTTACCTAAATTTTATCCGATCTTAATATCCTGGCCGATTCAAAAGATTAAGGGGCTGGAGGACTGGAAGAGGACTCCTTACAAAAAAATAAACTTACTCAAACTACATTCTAGCAATTTAAAAGGCCTCTTTAGTATTACGTATACTATATTAAAGTGTGGCGTTATAAGATTATTATTTTCTGGTAAGCACTATCAAAGAGACCAAAAAGGCAGTAAGAAATGTTTGAATTTAAAACTGTAACAGTTCTAGTGTATTTGCCAGCCCAATAATTCTTGCACTTAACATACACTTTCACTCCTACGATTTAAAAGAATATTGAAATGTCAAGCATACACCAATTATATCAGTTGGTGACTTCTTTCTTTCGCGATTCTTAGTTAATTTAATTTATTTTACTTCTATTATAGTGAATATTCCAAAATTAAATATTGTTAGTATCATAATCAATTGTCATAATTTTGTGGTGGGTGAAAATCTCTATTGTTAGTTTTTTTGTTTATGTTCTGGTTAGTATACAGTAATTGTTCTTTGTTATTAAATCTGTGGTTAAAAAGAGGTTTATTTATGGTAAAATAGGTGCTATTCAAATGTGTAAATGTCAACTAATTTTACCAGGAAAAAAGACAATTAACTTCTCAGAGGTTTCCAAAGTACTCTTGATGATCGTTATTGTTTGTTAATTGATCTTTTGATAAAAAAAATTGTTAAATTTGTGGTAAGTATAGCTAATGGAATATAATATTTTTAAAAACTACACATTTGATAAATGTGCAAACAGTAATATATCAACAAGTTATCAAAACCATAGATCTGGGCGTTAAAATCTATTTTTTTACGATTTTAATCACATACCATTCTTTTTCTGTTGGTTATTGACGAGCTGCAGGGGATATCACTTTTTCAAATCCTTTTACGGCTCTTTTTGCAAGGAGTCAACTAATATAGTTCCTTCTCTCGTTCTACCCAATTCTTTCAGTTTATTTTGAGAAGCTCCAATATTCTGTGGGATATTCCGTTAAAAGAGTTTTTTGTTTTCTTTTTCTCCACTGCCAAAAATTAATTTTCGTTTTTGTCCATCAATATGTTCTATGTGGTGCGCCAATATCCTCCACTATGAAATGTCAATGCCAATTTCACTCTAGCGATTGCTAACGAAGTTTAAAGTTGAGGCCACCTGTATCTCCAGCATTTTCTTTGCTTATTTCATTGATTCCTAGAAATTTTTAATTTTGTCACTTCCTTAGCTTTGACACACTACAATTATTTCAAAACGTTCCATTAAATTATTTTTATTGTTTCCTCCTTTTCTCATTATAAAAGGAGGAACAATAACCAATCTACCATCTATTAAGGCAACGTTATGATGCACAAACGATGGTTGTCACCGACAGACCAGACTCTTCCACTTATGTCAAAAAAGGGCGTTAGGAATCACTCGAAAACACCTTATAGCAGAAGAGCTGGCACCAATTTTTGAGTAGGTATTTGAGGCAAGCAGGAAACTTGGGGTATAATACTTGTCGTATTATACCCCAAAACGGAACTGCAGACCTGGCGGGTGAGTAGCGGAGCTAAAGCAAAAAAATATATTTTAAATGTTAATTTTTTTGGTCCCAAACATACAGGGTGTTTCCTAACTACGGTACAAAACTTAAGAGGGTGCTTTTTTATGTCTTTTTATGAAAAAAAGTTTCTATAAACATATGACCGGACTTGCTTCTATTCTGAGATACAGGGCGTTAAAGTTTTCAAAAAAGTCGGTATCGTTTAAATATCTTAGGAACCCTTAAACCGATTTGCATAAAATTTAAGACATTTATTTAATTTAATAAGGCGTGCGTAAAGCTTTTCCTAGTTTAGTATTATTGGGTCCAGTGGGCACCACAGCTAATATTATGGTGAAAAAAAGTACGCCACTGACTTTTTATAAAGTTTTAATTCTACTTTGATTTCTTCTTAAAATTACCATAGACAATATGATATAAAAAGCAAAAATAAAACAATTATTTTCCTTAAAATAAATAAGCAGTTGTGTATTTCGTCGCAAATTGTGTATTTTTTAATTTTGGTTGTTATTTTATGCTGCCATTTCTTCCATTTTTTGTTGGGGTATAATAGGACAAGTATGTGACAAATTCTGAGCTTGTCTCAAATACCTACACAAAAATTGGTGCCAGCTCTTAGACTATTATCACTGTATAACTTCACCTTCAATCCCCGACAGGTACAAAATCGTTTTCTCCACTCCCTAGCGGTTGTTTTCCTAAAAAGTTTCGTTGCTTCTAAAACACATATATTTCGAAAATCAAAATAGAAGTCTAATGGGGATGTTGTACAGAGCTCCTCAACAGCAATTCCAAACGACCTTGGTATCAGGTATCGGGCAGAAATCATCATTTAAGAACTTGAATAAATATTTAAATTAAAAAATATCCAGATATTATGATTGTCCTTGTTATACTCAGTTTTGATACATATTTTTCTACTCTATGAAAGACAGAAAGGTAAAAAAATCGATGTATAAAACATATGTTAGATTTATTTTCCATTTATTTTATATTTAAAAAGCAAACCTCGTTTGTTACCGTAATGACTAATTCATTATTTCCTCAAGATGGTGAGCACGTAGCTTTCTTAATATTTTATAATTTTGTGTGAAAGAATAAAGTTGCATAACTCTTTCAACAATAGTGGGCAATTAATTGTGAATTGTAAACAAAAAAAACTTTATGGTTTAGTTTAAATTTTACCTTTTGTGCTCTTAACCGTTTTTTTTTATTTCATGTAATAATAAGTAAAGTAGTGTCATAGACTAATCAATAATTCTTTGTCACATGAAATTGAACTGTAAGTTTTAAAAAAATAGAATTAGTTTTTAAAAGGTGTATATTTAATGAAATGTAATCGTTAGATATATGGAAAGCCTTTTGATCCGTAGATGGGTAGAGTTAAAGCCAGACATAATAAATTCTGAAAGCAATGCCGCAAAGTACACAAAAAATGATAAAGTAAACAAACCTTTTCGAAAGCACATAACTTCTGATAGACCCTGATTACATATTTTTTAGATAAATAAAAAAATGCTAAAACGCGTATTACGTAATGAAAAAAATCCTCGTACTTCGTCTCTGTCCGGCCATAAAACCTGACGCGTGACGTTAGAAACTAGAAACTCGTCGGGTTCAATATTTATCTGCTGCAGTTAATCATTGTTTACCAAAGGGTTTGTTTAAATTATGATTTTTTTACCTAGTTTGCGGCTTTTCTTTTAGAATGAATTATGGCTGGCCACAAATATATATCAGTCATTATTCATTTATTCATTTTTTTATGTGTTATGGTGGAAGATCTTATAAATAAAGTTTTTCTTTGTTCTTTTTTAAAGTTGTCATCACCTCTGCAGCTAAAGACGAATAGCAGACGCCATGTCTCTTTAAATTCAATAGGTCTCCACCACCATCAATACTATACTTTGGGCACTTTATATTAGAAAAATACCTATCAAGTAACTATGGTTACTTAATTTTTAAAACCAATCAGATACATTTTTATTGTAGTAACTAGGGTTACTGACTTTTGTAACCAATTTTATAATTTTTTTGTTCAAGTGTTTTTTCAATTCAAAATGCCCTAAGTATGATATACGTTCGGAAGACTTTGGACTTACACTTTGGACATTATAAATTCAGAAATCACCTGAACAAAAAAATTATTTCATTGATTTAAAAAGTCAGGAACCCTAGTTACCATAATAAATTTTTTTTTTTTTTTTTTTTTGGTTTGAAAAGTCAGTAGCCGGAGTTATTTACTAGGTATTTATTATCATCATTTATTAATTTATTCATTTTTTTATGTGTTATGGTGGAAGATCTTATGAATGAAGTTTTTCTTTGCTCTTTTTTAAAGTTGTCATCACCTCTGCAGCTAAAGACGAATAGCAGACGCCATGTCTCTTTAAATTCAATAGGTCTCCACCACCATCAAAACTATACTTTGGGCACTTTATATTTAGAAAAATACCTATCAAGTAACTATGGTTACTTAATTTTTAAAACCAATCAGATACATTTTTATTGTAGTAACTAGGGTTACTGGCTTTTTTAACCAATTTTATAATTTTTTTGATCAAGTGTTTTTCTCAATTTAAAATGCCCTAAGTATGATATACGTTCAGAAGACTTTGGACTTACACTTTGGACATTATAAATTCAGAAATCACCTGAACAAAAAATTATTTCATTGATTTAAAAAGTCAGGAACCCTAGTTACCATAATAAAAAAATGTTTTTTTTGGTTTGAAAAGTCAATAGCCGGAGTTATTTACTAGGTATTTATTATCATCATTTATTAATTTATTCATTTTTTTATGTGTTATGGTGGAAGATCTTATGAATGAAGTTTTTCTTTGCTCTTTTTAAAGTTGTCATCACCTCTGCAGCTAAAGACGAATAGCAGACGCCATGTCTCTTTAAATTCAATAGGTCTCCACCACCATCAAAACTATACTTTGGGCACTTTATATTTAGAAAAATACCTATCAAGTAACTATGGTTACTTAATTTTTAAAACCAATCAGATACATTTTTATTGTAGTAACTAGGGTTACTGGCTTTTTAACCAATTTTATAATTTTTTTGTTCAAGTGTTTTTCTCAATTTAAAATGCCCTAAGTATGATATACGTTCAGAAGACTTTGGACTTACACTTTGGACATTATAAATTCAGAAATCACCTGAACAAAAAAATTATTTCATTGATTTAAAAGTCAGGAACCCTAGTTACCATAATAAAAAAATGTTTTTTTTTTGGTTTGAAAAGTCAATAGCCGGAGTTATTTACTAGGTATTTATTATCATCATTTATTAATTTATTCATTTTTTTATGTGTTATGGTGGAAGATCTTATGAATGAAGTTTTTCTTTGCTCTTTTTTAAAGTTGTCATCACCTCTGCAGCTAAAGACGAATAGCAGACGCCATGTCTCTTTAAATTCAATAGGTCTCCACCACCATCAAAACTATACTTTGGGCACTTTATATTTAGAAAAATACCCATCAACTAACTATGGTTACTTAATTTTTAAAACCAATCAAATACATTTTTATTGTGGTAACTAGGGTTACTGACTTTTTAACCAATTTTATAATTTTTTTGTTTAAGTGTTTTTCTCAATTTAAAGTGCCCTAAATATGATATACGTTCTAAAGACTTTGGACTTATACTTTGGACATTATAAATTCAGAAATCACCTGAACAAAAAAATATTTCATTGGTTTAAAAAGTCAGTAACCCTATAATTACCACAATAAAAAAATGTGTCTTATTGGTTTGAAAAGTCAGTAGCCGGAGTTATTTAATAGGTATTTAATATCAATATAAAGTGCCCAAAGTATATACTTTGCACAAATGCTCCTTTTAGTAACCTTTAGTTTACTATATTTTGGCCACTATAAATTTATAAACCAATAAAATACATTTTTTATTGTGGTAACTAGGGTTACTGACTTTTTAAACCAATAAAATACATTTTTTGTTCAGGTGTTTTTTTAATTTATAGTAAACAGTGTATAGTTACTGAATTATTTTATGTCTTTATGACTAAAGTTTAGATTTTTTTGTTCCAAACCATAACCTTTATTACTAACCTCGCATTGTATTTAATTTTTTTAATGAAATTTTATGTTTTTAAATTAACATAATATTTTTTTTTTTAGTTTCATACCTATAGATGTTGAAGTCTCAAAATAGTCCCAGCACTAGTTGACAGCTCCCATGTCCTTCTACACATTGCCCAATCAAAGGTAAGTTATTGTTACTTTTCTCCTTAAGGCCTAAGCTTTTTGCCTCAACACTTTTTATTGTTGAGGAATTCCAAAAAAACGTTGCTTCACATGCGATATATCGTCGCTGTTATTACGAAGGGGTGGAAGGGGCCTATCTCGATTTTTACAACTCTTCAGGAGAGTAGTTTACACAAAACTTTGGTCATTATTTTGGCTGTACCGCTGACAGTTGCATCTTATTTCAATTAATTTGTGGTGTAATATTAGTATATGCAAATTTTTCATAACATAAATAAGGTCTGTCTCCAATGTTGGACATGGGTACAACCAAAGACAATTGTAGTTTCACTATAGACACCCAGATCATCTTGGACGCTCGCTTCGTGGAATTTATGAAGCGGGTATCCATCAAGTACACACGTAAACAGTACGTATAATTTGCCGCTTCATAAATTCAGCCAAGCCAGCGTCCAAACTAATGACCAAAAATTTAGCATTGTTCTGGGAGTCTATAGTGAAACTATAATTGTCATTGGTACAACTCATTTTCGCCAAATATCGAGCAAGGCCCCTTCGTAATGGCAGCATCAATATGGCTGCCGTTAAATTTTGTTGTCACAGCAAGGCTCCGTCACCCTTTAATCTTTAGAAATTCGCCGAATAAAACCGTCAAAATTGCTGATTTTTTGAGGTTAAAAAAATGTGACCTAAGGTCGGCCACACTCATTCTACTTTTAATCGGACGATCGGACACGATTATCTGAAGGTTAGAGATGAAGTATGGTTTGACCTTCGAGAATAGGCAAAAACATTTTAAAGAGCAAAAAGCACCTTTATTTACTCATTTGATTTGTTTTCCATTCTGCATAAACTACTACAAAAATCAATTCAGAGGTCTTCCAACTTACTAACTCTACTTCACAACCTCATTTTTAATAACCCTTACAAATTTTTCTACCTTCCTGGGGGGTAATTACCTCCTTTACCTCCCTCCCCCTTATCTACGCCAGTGCGTCCGATCCGAAATTGAATCCGATGTATGCGCCGTCATAAAAACCTATAATTAGTCGACCTTCAGATAATCGGATCCGACAATCCTGTTCGATTAGAAAGTAGAATGTATACGGCAGGCCTAATGACCGATTTCTGATTACGGATTCGTGTTCAGAGAATACATTAAAAGCCATGCATCACATCTCTGGGTCCGATATTTTTTTAGAATAGTGGTCCTTTTGTATACCGGGTGTCTAAGAATCTATTAAATAAGCCGTAACTCCTATAGTATTAGATAGATAGTATATCAAAATGAATAGGTAAATGGCATGAGAAGAGGAGAGTTTTTGCGTATTTTTTACTTTTTGGTTACAACCGGTTTAACCGGAAATGGCTCCAATTTTAAATTTTTAAATGGAGCACCCTGTATATTTTAACATTGTTGGATTTTTGAGAAAATTCTAAATAGGAATTTGACATTTTTAAGTTTTTCCGCCTACTTGATTTTTCGAGAGCCATTTGTAATATTGCATCTAGGTGGTCATGTATGTCATGATGTCATGATCCTTTATTTTTGTTCTTATTCTGAATCCGATCGCAAATAAATTGGGATCTTTAGATTTGTCAAAAATACCTTTTTTCGAAAAGTGCTTGTCTAAAAGGGCTGCCATTTGAAAAATAATAGAGACACGAAAATATCAAATTGTCAACTTATTTTATTCCTATCTTTTATACTATATAGTCACTAAAACTTTAGCCATTTCCGGTTAAACCGGAAGAGACTGGAAAGAGAAAATATATGAAAACTCTCCTTTTTCAATACCATTTAACTATGCCAAGTTTCATTTCGATATGTCTAGTACTCTAGGAGTTACGGCTTGTCTAATAATTTCGTTGATACGCGATATGCATGTGAATGTTGAGAAAATTGTAAAAGGGTTTTATTTATACAGTGGCCGCCAAAGAGTTGGACACGGGAAAAAATATGTTTGAAAATAATAAAATACTTTTTTGGCAAACACCTCTGCTTATCGAGTTACCAAAAATCAATAATGTCATTCGGCTCATGGGCGTCCGTTGGGGAGATAATCAATAAAAATTAAAATAAAATATCAAAAAGTGAGGTTAGTTGGCTCGGTATCTAAAAAGTTATTTGAAAAAGATGTTTAGAATTTAATTTTGGGCTGATGTGCAAAATTTAAATAAATAAAGACGTTTTTCAAAAAAAAAATTGGTCAATTTAGGAACCTTAATTCTTTTCTTTGAAAGAAGTTTTTTGCATAAAGTGACGAACTAATTTAATTTATCATGATTTTGTATTTTCTTTCACTCAAAATCAGATTTGGTAAGTACTCTAAGTGTGTCCAACTGTTTTTTAAGAGCTATATTGGAATTTAGAAATCTAAATAAGATAGATCATTTTATTAATGTATTTTTCATTAGTTTTAAAGCCTATTTATGTTGCAAATAAATTTGGTATAAAATGTGCAATTTCATTTTTGTATCAGTAAAAGTTTAATTTATTGGGTGCGTGACTCAACTTTAATTGAATTATAAGAAGACAACTGCTTTACAAAACTGTTTATGTTTAATAATATTTAATAAAAATAGTCCTTTCTGTTATGGCTTACTACATTTTGAAGTACTTACCGAATCTGTTTTTTTTATTTTCTCGTTTTAAACGTAAAATAAAAAACAAAAATCATGATTAATTAAATTAGTTCGTCACTTTATAGTTAAAAAACTTATTTTAAAGAAAAAAAATAAGATTTGTAAATTGCTCATTTTTTTGAAAGAACGTCTTTTGTAATTTGTTAAAAATATTTATTTTAAATTTTGCACATCGGCCTTAAATTAAATTCTAAACATCTTTTTAAAATCACTTTTTTAGATAACCTCACTTTTTGATATTTTAATTTAATTTTTATTGATTATCTCCCCAACGTCCACTCATCACCCTCACCCCTCGGGCCAGCGCTGGGGGGGCATATCATCATTAAATGCCCAAAATGTCCATATTTCCCATTAGGTATGTATGAAATACAACGGGGGGGCATGACCACCCTAAATGAATGAAGGGCTCTGTTTTGGAAGGGGGACCCTTTTTTTTGTCAATAGGAAAAAGGGGGCCCTGACCTAAGTATATAATGTTATAGTGGAAGAAGGGGCCCGTTTTGGACATAAAGACTTTTTGTTCGGCTCTCCAATTTTTTGAAGAAATAAAAATTGATTTACCGAAACTATGGGCCCTGACACCTTCAGCTACGCCACTGACAATAATGTGTAACACCCTAACTTTATTTTTATTTTTAGATGAGCCTTTTCGGAGAGTTCCTAAAAATGACGAGAACAAAAGAACGCTTTCTCCACGACAAACCCCTAAATACCATCTACTATGAACATTCCTCCCACCAAAACATACTTCTGGATGGACTGAACTCGCTAAGGCAAAAGGGAGAACTGTTAGATATCACTTTAGTCATAGAAGGGAGTGTTTTTAGAGCTCATAAAGCTGTCCTGTCAGCTTGTAGCGACTATTTTAGAGCTATGTTTACCGATAATATGCTAGAAGCGAGACAAAATGAGATTTGTTTAAATGGTATCAGTGCAAAAGGTAAACAAGTTTATGTTATTAAAGATTTAAATAGGTTAATGCATTGACCAGCAATAATAGACTTAATAGCGAAAATGCATACAATAAAATAAACAGGGGTGAAAAAGGATGTTGGTACCCATCTTTTTTTTCTAGTTTTTAGTTTATTCTTTTTAAAAATTTGCGTTATATTAGAAGCATAAGTTGACATTTTTTTGCATTGACCTGAAACATATAAAATTCCACTTTGTTTTCTGCAGGGTGTCTCTAAGAGGTGTGGAAAAAGGCTACCACAAATTCCTAAGGCAAAATTATGACGATCTAACCCAGCTTACCTTAGTCCAAAAGTGAATAATTTTAATTATATGTGGTGTTACATTTATTCTGGTTTTAGTTTTTATAACTAATTTTATTATATTTATCACAACAGGTGGGTTTGGAAGGTGAGAAATAAGAATCTTTTACTAAGTTTATTGTTAACTTTAGAGGGCGCCACCTGCGGTATCTGCTATAAATTAAAAAACGAATTAATTTTTTGAGCCCCTCTGTTTGTTACTTTTAGATAAAAATTCTTACTCCTTAACATATTTTACTGAAAAAAGGTATACTTGGTAAAAGTTTATTTAAGCTGCTATTTGCATGTAATGCATATAAAAAAATTACTTTTCGTATGGCCGGGCCTAAGCTATACAGGATGTTTCAGAATTACATGCTAACCGTTTAGAGTGTGATTTGTTAAGTGATTTTAAAAAGAAAAATTTTGGACATAGGTTTATTTGGATTCATATTCTAAAAGATTGATATCTAATTCTAAAACACCCTGTATAGCTTAGACCGGGCCATACAGGAATTGATTTATTTAAATCCAGATATCTCAAAAAAGGCTGCATAAATTAATTTTTATTAAGTATAGTTTTTATGTAAAATATGTTAAAGAATAACAATTATTACCTAAAATTCACATAAAGCGCGACCCAAAAAGTTATTTAGTTATTAATTTATGCAATATACCTCAGGTGGCAGCCTCTACAGTTTACATTAATAAAAATTGCAGATTCAAATTTCTCACCTCCTAAAACCTCCCCCAGACGGATATGGAGGGCAACAATAATAACAAAATTATTTTTAAAAAACTAAATCGAGAATATTGTTATGAACTAAAAATAAGTGTTTAGTTTATAAAATTGTATAAAATTGGGGCTATTTCATATGGTTTGTTAATTTATTTAAATAATTTACTTTAGTTTTTCCAAGTTCTTTTATCACCTTCAAAGGTTTCCGAGAACGCCCGAATTATTCATTGAGAACTTTTATGCCATTCTGTACTATGGAATTTTCGCAATATTTCTCCATAATTCTAGATCATTCTTCACTCTTCCACCATACTATAAAAGGGCGACGGAAATCTCCGATCCATTAGTATAGATTTAAAGGTTGTGCTGTTAACTTCGAGACATTGAAAACTAAAGCTTTTGTCGTTATTGTAACCATAGTTACGTTTCATTGTTAATATAAGGTATAAAAACAAAGGTACTTGTTTTTATACGAGGTGTTCGGAGCAATATATATATTTTTGTCACCCTGAAATCATCCATTTTCGGACTAAGGTAAGTATTGGTAGGTGAGCCCAAGAGGAGATTACGAGATTTACTTCAGCGCAGCAGAGAGATACCGGAGGAGACCTTATACCCGATTAATTACCTCCACCAAATATGAGCCCCCTATACAAGGCCGATCATAAAAAACAAAAATATATCCAGCAGAAATTGTCGAGCGCGTCAGATTAAGATAGTATGAGTTAATTACATACTAAACAGTGTTTATTCCACTAATCTGAAAATTTGAGAGTAACGTAAAGGAAACGGAGGGCTACCAAAAAGTCATTTTGACAGTTTCAAGCGTAGCGATTTTTTTTTTTTTTTTTTTTGAAGAATATAATTAAAGGATAACGAAAAATATGTAATCCCATACGATCCGAATTATTTCCACAAGCTGAAATAATAACAATATTTTTTTACTTATTTAAAAATCTATAGCCGCTTCCACCACCGATGAAAAGGTATACATTAGATGACATTTTCTTCTTCTTATCATCTAAGCTTTGCAACCCATTAGGTCTCAATGACGCTCGAGTAAATTCCCATTTAGCATCGTGGGCTCCCCCACTAGATGGTTAAATCATCATATTTTCGCATATTTTTCCCACCTTTTAGAGATAACCTGTATGTATATTGCAATTCATTATTATGAATTTCTTTTAATAATAATTATTATATTTATTTATTTCCTATACAACCACCGGCCGTATGGCTTGTGTTTTTGAGATTTTAAATAAATAAAATTTAAAAAAAATGTTTTAGGTTTTAGTCAGCTCCTTGAATACGCCTACACCGCCCGTCTTGCCTTAAACTTAGCCAATGTTCAAGATGTCCTTGAAGCTGCTTCACACGTTCAAATGATCAACTGTATACAAGCCTGTTCAAACTATTTACAGTCACAAATAGATTTAGATAATTGTGTAGATATTGCCACTATTGCCGAAACATATTCTTTGAAAACTTTAAAAACAAAAGTAAGTAGAAAAGGAAAACAATATAGAAATGAAAAAAGGAGGATTAGATTGATGCTTTATCAAAGTTGGATCTTTTAATTCATACTAATTATAAATAAGAAAGATTAATTCAGGATATGTCTAATTTTAGATTTAAAAGTTTTATTCTTTGTGCTTTTTATTTAACACGAAAAATCTAACAGTTTAGACGCAAATCAGCCTTAAATGGCAAATTAATAGTGCCTGGGCCGCGTTTTATGAATTCCTACTATGCTACAACACCCTACCGTGCTGAAATGCAGGAGGATTTAATGGGAGTTTTTATTTTAGAACACTGTAAAAATACTACTACGCGCCAGCACAAATATCGCGTAGGAATTCATAAAGTAGAACGCAGAAATCAGCCCTATAATTGCTACGCATGTTGTAACCTGGGATGTTTTAAGTACAAGCAAATTTGTTTTTATATTTGGAATTCATACTGCATGGCAACAGGAGACGCTTCGCCCCCGCCTTAAATCTTTTTACTTTACCGCTTTATTGCATTTAATTGAATCATACGGTTGTTTTCTTTTAGTTTTATGTGAATTTTAAACGCGGTTTATAACCTAAAAGTAGTGTGTCAATGTTTGTTTTTTAAATAAAAAGCTCCTGAGGAGTTCTTTATAACCCCAGAATATAAAGTGAATACCTTTACCTCCCAAAAAATGGCGGTACTTTGAAAATTACCTAAATACCTGATTTGGATGGCCATATCTCCAAAACTAATAAAGTTAGATACACCTAATGTGGTATTTTCTTAAAGGTTTTTAGATATCTTTTTAATGGTGATATAATATACAGGGTGCGTCCTTAAAAAATCTATGCTTTTTGTCCTACCCTGTATAGTATCACCAATATTACCATTAAATAAATCCTTAAAAGAGCTTTAAGAAAATACCACAATAAGTGTATCTAACTTTATCAGATTCGGAAATACGGCCATCTAAATGAGGTATTCAGGTAATTTTCAAAGTACCGCCATTTTGTAGTAGGTAAAGGTAGGTATCGACTTTATATTCTGGTGTTATAAAGTACTCGTCGGGAGCTTTAAAATGATGTGCCACAAGACCCCCTTTCCATTTAATTTTTCTTTTTGAAATGGCGCCCAGCTGTGAGTTTGACATTTATATCTGTCATTTCCTGTCTAAAATTTGGTTTATGTTGTCTCACTAAAGTCCTCAAATTTTCATGAAAAAATACCAAACAATTCAAAAGTTAGGAGATGAGGTCCTGAATTTAGACAAGCACTGTATAATGTTTTGTCAGATTTTTTGGCTTTGCTAACATCATTTTGTAATACCTCGTATCAATTTTAATTAAAAGTTAAAATATTTATTAGCTTAATAAATAATAAATATTATAAATACTTGCTGTATAACCATAGTCAAAAGACAAAACAAATAAAAAATAATAGCTTAATAGCTAGCCAATAAAAATGTACAATTACAGAACTAAAAGTTTAATTTTAATATTTTTAAAAATAAAATTGTCCTTTAAATGAAACCGAATATGTAATAACAAAATTCCCAAAAAGAACTCATAAACTATGACTTTTTCTAAAAATGGTTATGTATTAATTATCTCACTGTATTTGAGCTGTTTGATTTACTTTGACTGATTTGTAATGCTTTTGGGCACAGACCTTTTGTTACCAGGTTAAATTTCATTCGAAATAAAATTATGCGTTTGCATGCTTTTAAATTTCTTCCAAACTGTAGCACAAAATTTACGTATGGTTTAGAGTGGTAAAGGGAGGTGATACTGTTCGTATTTGCTACTGCGTTTCAACTCCATGAAGGCGCTGACACGCAGTAGGAATTCACAAACCGCTTATGCATTTGCATGCTTTTAAATTCCTCCCAGACTGCAGCACCAAACTCACGTAGGGTTTAAAGAGGTAAATAAAGGTGATACTGTCCGTATTTGCTACTGCGTTTCAACTCCATGAAGGTGCTGACACGCAGTAGGAATTCATAAATCGCGCCTGGGCCAGCAATGAAATTGACTTCATGATAATAACCCTTTTAAAACCTATTTAGGGGGTTTCCTTTTGAGGAGTCTACCACGAATATTCATACCATCTTATATGGAAATGGCGTTTTACCTAGCCTATCAATTTTGACCTGTTTCGAGTGTCGGACTGGGCGAAAGTCACTTTTGTTGTCGGACAAGTTTACCACAATGTTTTACATGCAACTTTTAAACATTGTGCCAAAATGGTATGTACACAAGAGGATAGCTTATTCCCATAAGAGCAACGTTAGCCAGCCGAGCCGTCAAGGACGACCGCTCGTGACGTAGTCATCAGTGCAGATTTGGCGGCGACAGTGTGTTTACATGTAATTTTATGCATTTTCTCGTCGTTATTTAGTGACCATTTTCGATTTTGTTAGTGTTTTTTACATTTTGGGTGTGATAATTAACTTATAAAGACCTTATACAAACAATCATTTTGTTATTTAAACTGTATTTTGTTAGTGTTCATCGTTTTTTTGTCCAGGCGTGTGTGTAATATTTTTGAATTGAAATTTAAACCAGAGACAAGAACTTTAAACGTTGTACATCGTTTTTTAACTACTTTAAACAGTGTTTGGTAAGTTTTCGGAATAAAATTTAGAATAAATATGTTCGTTAATGTTTATTTGTTGTTTTAGATAGAAATATGCCTGGGCAGATTTGTGCTATTGCTTCATGCAAAAGCAATAGGTTAATACTAAAGAAAGAAGGTGTTAACTTAATATTTCATTCATTTCCTAAGGCAATTAATTTAGTTTCATCCACACTTAGGAAGGAATGAATAAATAGGTGTAAACAAGAAGACAAATTTAACCCGGATACTTCTGTAATTTGCTCCTTACATTTTACAACAAATGATTATGACAGAGATCTCCAAAATGAACTGTTAGGTAAATATTAATGAATATATTCTTATAAAAAATAAATTCTAATATCTTATTTAATATTTTAGGTCTACCCTTGCGCAGAGTTTTAAAGAAAACTGCAGTTCCCACTTTAAATCTAACCCATGGCTGTATGGTAATGTGTCATGTAGTTCTATTTTATCTATACTTTTTATTGTAACAATGTGTTTTTTTTTGTGAGCTAGTATGTTTGTTTATATTAGTTATGATTTTTTACACCTATTTTTGTACAATTATATTCCATTTTATAATCTAAATTTAAATATTTGACGATGTTAATACTTTTTAAGTCTTATAATGGAGATTATTAAATAAATAAATAAATAAATAGTTCTGTGATGACAAAACCCAATGTGTCAATTTTAGTAAAATTTTCTGGAGAGATATTTTTAACTTTAATGCATCCTAAAAACTCACAATTTCAGTACAAAATTTAGATATTGTACTAAAATTGTAATTTTTCAGAAATTATCAAAGTGAAAAATATCTCTCCTGAACAGTTTACTAAAATGAACATATCTGGTTTTGCTATCTTACCACAGAGTTATTCTAACACATATAGGTGCAGTAAGCATATAGGGGTTTATTAAAATTAAAAAGCATTTTTTTGTTATGTTTAAAAATGTTTTATTACCACTTTTGTAGACACTGTAAGGTCATATAATCAATTAAAAAACAATAAACAATTTAAATAAACAGGTTTAATAAAAAAAATTGTTTTAATCATCATAACCAAGAACTCACTATTAAAAGGTATTTGAAGAGCGAGTCGATAAAGGAGGTAAATAACATTTTTTTTTATTCGACTTCTCTTCACGAATAAAGGTGGTAAGGGCGTTAGTTGTGTCCCTTACTCGTTATTTATTTTTAGCATGTAGTCTAGTCATCTCTATTTTAATGATTTTTATCATTTATCCCCTTCCTTTGTGCAGATAATTTGAATTAAAAAAAATACTTGTCTCCTCTATCTTGACTCTTTAATTGTATATTATTTACTTTTATAAACTAATTAGCACACCAAAATTCTCAGGTATGGATTTAATTTTATACAAAAATATGTGATATTAAGATCAAATCAACAGAAATTATTGTCAAAACGGAATTTCTTTACATTACGAAATTTGGACTAAAGACTTTTATGTTTGGTTAAATAGCTATTTTAAACATCCAAACACTTTTTTAAAATAGTTTATTAAAGGTATTAATTAATAAATGTCCTATTCTAAACCCTAACAAAGTTGCAATGTAAAAAAAGTGCTGTATTATCATTTTTTAGATTAAAATTCTTCATATTCCCATACATTTCAAATGGAAGGCGTTTAAAAGTGTACTGATGGTGACGTCACGCTTTCGACCGCTTCGGCGGAAGAATCGTGGGATCTCGGCTATCCTCTTAAAGTGTTACAGTCATGAAACCCGCCCAGTCCGAAACCCTAAACATGTTAATGTTGAACCTTTTATGGTTTCAAGAGAACTAGAAGCATTATATTGATGCTGTCCGATCTTCATAAGTTATATTAACCATTGACTAAACAGAACAGCTATTCCGATTTATAAGCTATAAATATAATAAGTCGGTACTATTACCAACGTCTTTATTATTGGGGATACAAAGTCGTTAAATTAGTGTTTTTTTACTAATTAACGTGCTGCCAACAGGAAAACCAAAAAACATCGGGTTGTCGATTTATTGCAAAAAAAAATTACTTTTTTATTTAATTGAATACCCAGTATATTATATCACCATTCGAAAGATCTATCAAAGAGCTTTAAAAAAGTTAACATATGACGTATCCAATTTTTACTACATAGTTTCGAAATTTATGGCCATGCTCAGAAATTTAATAGTAAAATACATACATTTGTATGTTTGTCTCTTATATTTTTGGAAATATGGCCATCCAAATCTAAAAAATAGTTGATAATACTGTCCATTTTATCTACGACACGTAACTGTGTGCTTATAGCTAAGAGCTGTAGACATAATGGAAATTCAACATAATTTTCATATTTGGATGGCCATATTTCCAAAACTATCAGATATAGACATATCAAATTTAGTATATTCTTAAAGCTCTTTAAACTATCTGTTTATTGGTGATGCAATATACAGAGTGTTTCACTCGGTGTTTTATTTAAAAAGTGCCAGTTTACTATCAAATTCCTGTGGATGGCCATATTTCTGAAACCAGTAAAAATTGGATATATCAAATGTGGACTTTTTAAAGCTCTTTGATACATCTTTCGAATAGTAATAAAATATGCAGGGTGTTTCATTTAAAAAAGGTATATTTTCCGCAATAAATCGTAAACCCGATGTTCAATTGTTTTTCTGTTGGCAGCACGTTAGTCAGCGAATAAAACATTACAACTTCACTAATTTAACCGACTTTGTATCTCCAAGAGTAAAAACGTTAGCAATAGTGCCGACCTAAGTTTGATCACCCTGTATTAATACCGTTTTCATTAATAGGATTGTTCTGAAGTTTTTGTCATTTGGTTTTTAACTCTTACTATTTTTTATATATTTTTTGCAGGTATATAGGTTTATGAGCGCACATCTACTAGAATTTTCAAATAGTACTGAATTTTATAGGTTAACTCCTGTACAGTTAGAAAACCTTCTTGCCTTTGATTTTCCAGTAGACTGTTCAGAAGCGGACGTTTTAGGATAGTTTTATCGTGGTTTTTCCACGTAGATACACATGGGTAAGAAGAAAGATTAAATAATTTCTATTGATTTAATATTATTATTATTATAATTTATATCGAATCATATTTAAAAACCCAAGTATGCAGGATTCATCCCAAACAGCAAAAACTTTCCACTGGGCAATCCCCCATATAAGTAAAGCACGGGTCTCGCGATGCTTTATTTCCGCTCCACAGCTTAACCATTGTTTGGTAGTGTATCCCAGCTCTGCAGTAAGGCTCAAGCAATAGTGGCGACGCATAATGGAAAGTTTTTGCTATTTGGGATATTTTTAAAACATTTTTTTCTTCTGAAACTTACATGACAACTATTCAGTAGAAGATGCAAATATTTTCTTTTGGGTCAAAACATTGTTTGATTTATTTTACTACAACTCCTATTAAACAAATTAATTTACATTTTGTCACGTTTTCGGTTTACCCTGTATTTAAATTTTAAATATACCCTCGATTTTTAAGTATTTAATGAAAAATGGTCAATTTTAGATAAATCATATTGAAGCAAATTTATTTGTTAAAAGCTTGTTAATTTTTCAGGTTAGATTTCCGGATAGGTTATGCTGTAAGGATTATCAAATATATTCATTTTAATGAAATTTCAAAAAGAAAATTTGCCAGTTTATTAGATAAGTTTTTTGAGGACCAGAAATACGAACGTCAAATGTTATACAAGATAATTGTGCAAGAAATGTATTTACAGACCAGTGGCAGTATGGTTCAGTTACCTAGAATTATAGGAACATTACTTAACTCAAGGTAATTGTATTTTTTGTGTTTATTTATTAATTATTTTTGCTCATAGTGGCGTAGTATAATTTATATTAAAATATGTGGTACAACGTTATTTTAGCAAAAAAAAACATTTTTTTAAATTTTACCTAACTTACACGTTTAACACTAATTCAGAAACTATCATATTTCTCTGGATCATACTTAATCTCATAAAAATATTTACATTTTGTTATCTACACTTATGGAAGAACGACACAACTCAAAAATCAACATTTCTTAATATCATGTTTTAAAAATTATTGTGTCTTTCACTGTTTTATATTTATTTATTATTGCAGGAAATTAAATACTTTTAACCAACACTTGCTTATAATATGTCCATTATTGATCAGGTTTTGAGAGTATAAAGTAACCTAAAGTCACTAGTAAACTAAAGGAAACCTTAGCTCATTGGGACTTATAGACATTATTTCGTTTTTTGTTCTCAACATTTTAATCAAATCAAATCAAATTTAACTAAAACATCCTAATATATTACAATGTATTCAAGTTTAGATTAACAGTAAAAGTTATTTTGCATTTATTTATTTTTATATTATATTTCTTTGTTGGTGTTGACAATGACAAGTTACAAATGATGGATGACGTTTTCAAATTATTTTCGGCTTTTATTTAAAACCATTTCTACAAAAGTGCTGGATAACGTTTTGTATTCGATGTGTGATTTATTACATGTAAGTCACTTAAGAAAATTGTCTCTCTCGCCCTTCGGGCTTACACTTTTCAGTGCTTAACTTATATGTAATATAACTCACTTATCTAATAAATAACTGTTACTATGATTTATTCCCTTGGATTGACAGACTTATGATTGTTAGCTAATTATGCAATTTTTTGAGTTATAGCATTCTTCTATAAATGGAGCGGTTTGTCATTACGACTTACGAGTATCAACAATATTTAACTAAGAGGATGCCATAGCTCGTTAAATTGAGCTAAAACGCGATTTGCTGCCGATTTTTAAATATTTGTTTTGGAAAAAAGTTGTATATAGAAAAGTTTTTAAAATGATTCAAAGATTATCGGAAAGTTAATTAATTTTTGGTAATGTTTATAATTAACACAGTAAATTTCCCAAAATTACAAAACCCTAAAAATAACCACTTTCCAATAATATTTGGATCATTTTAGGAAACTTTTCTATATACACTTTTTCCAAAACAAATATTTAAAAACGGCAGCGAATCGCGTTTTAGCTTAATTTAACATGCTACGGCATCTACTTAACATTTTGTATTTTATGAATGTGGATTTATAAAATTCATAATCTTTTAAATTGTCATTATTTTAGAGGTATGGAAATGGCTGTGTTAAAAATAGGTGGATTTGGAATGAGTGGTGTGACAAACGAGATAACGTACTGTTTCGCTTCAGAAAGAAAGTGGAAACACTTGACGTCAATACCTCATGTGGAACAATGCAACTATGGCACGGCTGTGTTTAACAATGAACTGTACATTGTTGGGGGTTGTTTTAATCAATCCTTACAGGAGAATATTCACCCATTCGGGTTTAAATATAATCCAAGGTAAATTTGGTTGTAATACACTCAGTTAAAAAATAATAAGTTGTAGAACCACTACAATATTAAATACGCGTTATTACACTTTACAACACTTTATTTACCGTTATACACTTTCTGAGGATAATTTTGTCAATTAGGTCTATACTGGTTGTCAACGAATTTATTAGACAATCCATAAGTCCTAGAGTATTAGACATATCAAAAAAAGACTTAGTATTAATAAATGGTGTGACGAGAGGAAAGTTCGCATATTTTTAACTTTCTAGTTACTTTTGGTTTAACCAAAAATGGCTTTAATTTTAAAATTTTAAATGAAACAACCTGTATATTTTATCATTTTTGGATTCCTGCGACAATTTTAAATGAGAATCTGACATTTTAAAAAGTTTTTAGGCCTACTTGTTTTTTAGAGCAATTTTTAATATTGCATCTAAGCGACCATGATTGGGCGCAAATTAATCTGTGATGTTAGAAAAATACAATCGCAAAGTTTTAGTGAATATTATTATTATTATTAAGTTCTTTATTTAGCAACTTGTACTAATTATAAATTGTACAATGTAGTTTAAATAATAATATAGAAAATATATAAATAAAAATTAGAAAAAAAATACAATTTCAAATAAATAGAATTTAAAAAATCAATATGGAATAAAAGTTACACACTAAATAATACAATTATAAAAAGAATATAAATAAAATCCTTAAAAAATACTAATTAAAATAAATAAATAAAATTAAAACATTCGTCTAGAACAAAAATTAGCCAACAATACAACATAATAAGCGTCAAAATATATAAAAAAAAAACAATTAAGTGTATAGAATAGGAATTTACACACAAAACAATGCAACAAAATAAACGTCAAAATATATAAAAACAATTAAGTCATTCAACAAAGTCAGTTATAACTATTAAAATTATATTATAAAGATAGGAATAAAATGATTTAAAAAAATTAATATTTTCGTGTCTAACTATGATTTTTCAAATGGTAATAACTCTTTTTAGACAAGCATTTTTTGAGAAAAGGATTTTTTACGAATTTGACGATACTAACTTATTCGCTATCGGATTAAAAATAAGGACCTAAAATCAAGTAGGCGTAAAAACTTTTAAAAATGTCAAATTCCTATTTAAAGTTGTCTTAGGAATCCAAAAATACTAAAATGTACATTTAAAAATTCAAAATTGGAGCCATTTCCTTTTAAACCGAAAGTAACGGAATAGTGAGAAATATACGAAAACTCTCCTCCCCCATACCATTTAACTATTAGTATTATTTTGATATGTCTAATGCTCTAGGAGTTATGGCTTGTCCTCGAACTTGTCTAATAGATTCGTTGACACCCGGTATTTCATCATAGCATCAAAACAATGTACTAACCCTTCTTTGTTTTAGAGGAAACAAATGGACAACCATGTCACCAATGAAAATTGAGAGGTGCCGTTTTAGTTTAAATGTTGTCGGCGATTTGTTATATGCAGTCGGTGGAATTTGTGAGGAAGAACAATATGAAACAAGTACCTGTGAATGCTATAATCCGGTGTTAGTATTTCAGCATCATAAAAATATTATAATTTATCACAATATTATATTATATTTATTTATTTATTTATTTATACATAATTTATTAGGAAAACTTAAAAGGCCATCAACCGAAATCCTTCAGCCCATGTTATTACAATATAATTGGAAAATTAATTAACATGTACATGATTAAGAAAAAGAAAGACATTTTCTGACAAAAAAAATTATTGTATCTAATATAATTTTAATATTAAAAAATACAGGTTTTCCACTAATTAATGGTACACAGCGAAATCGTTTCAAAAATTAAATACGAAAACCAGCTCATGCTCTTGGACCATTTTAAATATTTATAGCATTTTAACTTCTAGCTGTATAATTATTTGTTATTTTTTAATATTTGGTAATGAAATCTTGTAGCCGAGACACTTGGTATATGATGCCTGACCTACCCATACACATAAGTCAGCATGCAGGTGCGGGCATGGAGAACTCCCTGGGCTGTAAGCTGTATATAAGCGGAGGAATCGATAGGGATAATGCCTGCCTCTCTAGTATGTACTGCTACGATACCAACTTGGAAAAATGGGTGTCGTGTGCGCCTATGTTAAAACCAAGAGCTGACCATGTGATGTTATCTATAGGTAAAGTAGTACAGTTTAAACCAAAGTTTAGAGCTTTAATTTAAAAAAATCTGGTGTAATGCAGTGTTTTCTTTTGTGTAAACAGATATTTTACCGACATATATTTTTTTCAGGAAAATATTTATATGTCTGTGGAGGCTGGATCTCTGACGACAGTAGTAGAGCTTTAGTAGATACCATTGAATTATATAACCCGGAAACAGATACATGGGAGGTGAGTAATAGTGTAATTCCACTAATAAATATAGGTCAAATGAACAAAGGCGGAGTAACAGACAAAAATATTTGTCCTATTTTAAAGATTATATTCGCAGAAACTATAATTCTTTGCTTTAAATCTATACATATGTAAGTGAACATTTATATCAAGCTATATTAAATATCTAAAATAGCTTTATACAGGTTTGCTGAGCTTGATCTAAGAATAAGATATAAATTAGGGCCATGTAAATAGTTGACATGACAAATGTCAAATAAAGATATACTACAAATGACTTAATGGGTGACAGCAGAAAAATAGATTTTTTTATAAAATAAACTTTTCCGTCCCGACACGTTAAAATTTACGTTTTATTTTTTATTTGAAACTGGTAAGTTTAATAAAAAAATACAAAAGTTAAAATAGTTTTAAATAAACCAATCTAACCAAATCTATATTTTTTAAAGGTCATTGCATAAGTGTCTCTTTAAATTAGGTTAGCAAGAACTATTTCGACCATTCTTTGTAATTCTAAAAAGTGCAAAAATATTAAGAAAGTGTATTTTTATCATAGCAATATTTTCGTAAAATTTTATTAGAGATGAATTTCAAACAGTTCTAAGTCTGGCTAGACCGATTTTTAAAAACAAGGCGGTGTATAGTAGAGAATAAAAAGCCTTGAAATTGAGTTGCTACATGACCCGCTTCTCCATTTAAAAAAAAGGTGATAGTACCTTCTTAACACTTTCACGTAACCACACAAATTTTTATGCCAAAAATTAGTTTCAGTACTACTTTTTACCTATACTTTACCCGATCTCGATATCTGGCCGCTTCCAAAAGATAAAGGAGGGACTTTTAAAATTCTCACTGTATGTAGATATCAGTTTAAATATATGAGGAGCTCCAAATGAAAACGCAGTTTTTGATAAAACCCAATTTTAGAAGTATCTCACAATTTTACTTCCTTTTTTTATTTATTTTTAAAAGTATTGTAATCGAAATATGTCATTTACTAAATATGTAAATTCAACATATTTCAATTAAAAAACTTTTTAAAATTCATAAATAAAAACGCGCAATAAAAATTGTAAGGTATGCTAAAATTGTGTTTTATCAAAAACTGCGTTTTGATTTGGAGCTCCTCATATACAGAGAGTGGTATGGATATGATTTAATATGTATATTAAAACTTTAAAATCACTAAGTTAAAAATAAATGGCAAAATTAGTGTTAGAATTAACGAAAAACCTATTTTCTGGCTTTTACTGCCAGTGTCAAGGTCAGCTAAGAATAGGCCTAATTGCTATGACCAAGTATCCTTTTAGAACTTTTTGTTTACTTACTAATACTTTATATTTTTTTAGGAAATCACGAAGGTCCCGACACCACGCTACCATGCCGGAATAGTATGTGTAGAGAACAAAATTTACTTTATAGGAGGCTTTCACAGTGACACGATGTTCGATAAAGACACAGCTGCCATTGAATATTACGACATAGAAAATAAAACATGGACCGTCGAGAGCAAATATCCCCAAGATGTCTGGGAACATACCTGTGTTACATTGTGTATACCTAAGTGTAGAGATGATATGGAAGTAATACCAGCTGCTGAGAGTTTTGTTTAGTACTGTATACAGGTGTGGAAAGCAACTCGCCGACCGTAGGAATTAAAAGCATGGTAAATATTCGAGGTGGCGCCGACGAAAGACGGAAGTGGTGGGCCGGCAGCCTCTGCTCTCCTTGCAGCGGTGAATTGCGCTAAAGTACATAGTAGATTGGTGAAGGGGATTTAAACGTACGCATTTCCTAAGAACGGCGGTTTGGTTTTCATACCGGTATATTTTTACTACTGTTCTAAGATTCTTAGATGAACTCACTTTGATAAAAGATGGTGAATGAGATAAAATAACTTTGGCGGTCTCCAAGACCAAAAAATAAGAAATTGGCTTTAAATTATAACAATATAATTTTTTTTAATGTTCAGAATGTGCGCCGATATTTGCGGAAAAATAGTGGAGGTTTTTAGAAATTCTTCGCGAATTTTTACATAAGCGTGTCTTATAATATTTCTGCATTTCAGTGAAATTATATATTTAAACTTTAAGTTTTTGAATATTTATAGGTAAAGTTCTATATACTTCAGTTTTTACCTAACCTGAGGGGACATCTAAAAGAATTTGTTCTGGAAGTCGTCCAGGCCATTTAATTGCACCTTATTTGTCAAACCATTTGCTAGAGAAATTTTATTTTGTTCTTTCCGCTAGTAGAGTATACACCAATTGGAAATTGCAATTCCTAATTATACACTAATAGTACCTGGGCCAGGAATGAAATGAACTTTACGATAATAAACCTTCAAAAAACCTATTTAGGTGGGTTCCTTTTAACGAGTCTACCACGAATATTCATACCACTTTATATGGAAGCGGTGCTTATGACATGTTTCGGGTGTCGGGCTAGGCGAATGCGTCTGACAAGCTTACCACAGTGTTTGACATACAATTTTTAAACATAGTGCCTAAAATGGTACAGTCATGTCCTAAGCCTTATGGTTTTGGTAAAGTGACCCCTTTTTCAATCATAGAAATCGGGACAAATGGGAAAAAATGAAATAAGATGAGAATTCTTCTTTTTCTTCTCTATTTCTTAAAAAGCAAAAAAAGGACCTCACTTTTGAAATGTTTTAACAACAGTATATAAAATAAATCGGTCAACTCATTGATAAACTTCATTTTCCATGTCCCACATTACTTGAAGAGCAAACAAAAAAAAGGGTTCCGCGGAAAGCTTTTGTTTTCTTGCTTCCTTTGTTTCCACCCAATCCCACCAAAAATCGGGACATTTTCAAAGATCGGCGAGACAGTCCTCCAAAAAGCAGGACTGTCCCGCCAAAATCGGGACGTGTGGTCACTTTAGATTTTGGCACAATCATGGGCGCCGGCAGGATGACTTCAAGGGGGTACAAAAATTAGTAAAAAAGGTCTTTACCTATTTAAGGTCGATTTATACATATCCGTGCCAGACAGAAAAAAACTGTGAAAAACTGTATATTTTATGTGAAGATATTTAAACAGGGACGTGTCCTGGACGGGGCCCGTCAGTGCCCGGACAGAAATTAATATCAAACGATATTTATTGGTTGCGGGTCTTACGGTGAACGGAACGAACACCAACTAATTCTTTGTATTTTCTGAATTTGTCTTCAGTCTCTATTTTTCCATACATGGGAAACACTTCCACTTTTTGCTTTCTCCTCTTTTGTTGTTGCTCTTTCTCTTTATCCAGTAGTAAAACCAATACAACAAAATTGTCTCTCCTATAACCGCCCGAACATTGCCACAACTCGGATAACGACCTATCTTTAATGTATGTAATTTTCATAAAAAAGGTCTTCACCTTCAAAAAGTACTTTTCCATACAAATTCTCCTTTATTTTTATACCGCGCCACTGGCGTAGATAAGTGTTGTGAAGTAAAGAAGAGCTTTTAAATTGCTTTTTGGTAGTAGCATAATATGACATGTTTTATTATGTGCGCGTTTTTTAAGGTGTAAGTGTTATTATTATTATCATTAATACTATTATATTGCTGGCCCAGGGACTATAACTTTCAATGCACATTCAAGGCATCAATAAAAGAACCATTGCAGTAAATACAGGGTGTCCAGTAACTCAACTGACAAACTTTAAGGGGTGATTCCACATTGAAAATTAAGAAAAAAACTTTTTATGAACATTATAATATGTATTCCCTCAATGTCTTACTTTTTAAACTACGGGGTGTTATTTTTTGAAAATTTTGGGGATGCACCCTTTGCATCAAAAAACATTTTATGGAATTCAGGGAAAAATACCATAAGGGATATAAGGTGACTATTTTTTAAGAAAAAATGGTACGGTACTGCATTTTTCTAAAGGAAAACCATTTTTTTTTAATTCCCATTTAGTTTGGAACAAATTTGATCTCTCAACTATTTCTCATTTCTTATTACCTTATTATTTATTCTTTAATTAGAAAGGGATTCGACCATACCGAGAAATGTTTTTTATTTACAACCATACATCAAATAAAAAGTCGAGTTGAGGTACTAAACACCCTGTATAAAACGCTACCAGAATATGCTTTTGGATCTCGGCAAGCTCCCGCTTCATTACGTGATTCAAAATAAGGGGATAAAGAATTACTCTAAAACGTCAAAATCTCTTTTACGTCACTTTTAGATAGCAAGGTGAGTTCCTCTTTGTGTTAAAAACATTATTCAAGGTGATTTTTGAAAAAGCAAAGCTTGTAAACATATTGGAGGCTAATACAAATATTACCACAAGTATTTTTGGAAAAATGTGATTATATGTAAAATGTCTTCTAAGATTTATAGGTAATTTTTGAAAACTTAATGTTTTTTTATGTAACTAGAAATATAACTTGTATTTTTGTAAACCAGCTGGTTTTACATAATATTTTTTTCTATGCAGGTTGAAAAAAAATGTAAAACTTATCATTGGATAATGGGTATTATTTTCCTATATCATAATAAATAAGCATCATTATTAAAAATAGAGTTTTATTTTTCAATATACAGGGTGTCTCTAAAAGGTCTGTACGAAATGCTACACTACAAGTTCCTTAGACCAAAATACGACGATCTAACCCAATTTACCTTAGTCGACGTTTGCAAGATACAGGGTGTCAAAGTTTTTATTTTATTTCAGTTATTTTAAAATATTTTACCTATAGTCCGGATCGCTCTTAACGTGCGGGTCCAAAGGTCATTATGCATATGAATCAAATTTAAAAAAACAGTGGCTACCAAAATATTGTTTACTTCAGCATCTGACATTTTGACTTTGACCCATTAAGCTGTGTTTAGATATGAGCGTATAAATTGTGATTGCGTTAAACCTTAACTCGACGATTGGGTGACGATAAAGCAGGGTTGGGCAAATTTTTATTTTTATTTAAAAAATCAAAAATCTTTTTTTTTTCAAAAAATCAGGAATTTTTTATTCTTTTTTTTATTATATATTAAATAAATACCAATTCGCTTTTTAAAAATTATTTTATTGTTAGTCTAAAAAATAGGGATTCAATTTACAGCTGAAATATTTATTAGAGCAAACTTTCTTACCAGAAAACTCCGGTCGCATCTTGTTTTTAGGTACCTTTAACGTAAATGGAATAGAGCGGTGGTTATTACAAAAGGATAAATCAGAAATAGCCAAACAGCTGCCAGTAATAAAACAGTTTCTGTGCGCAACTGCTTCATCTGCGTCAGTAGAAAGAATATTTAGCACTTTGTACATTTAAAAATTAGAAACGAGGGGCAAAGAAAAAGGAGGAAAACTCGTACTGTACAACGAAAATGCAGAAACATAAAGTTTATAATAAAATACTTATTTTTTATTATTTTTTGAAGATGTTGCGCTATACTGTTTATTTTTGAGAATATTTTTATTTTATATTGTTAATTTTTTATATAGCTCTGAACTAAAAAAGCATAAGAGAAAACATTATTTTTGATTTAAATCATGATTTTAATTAAAAAAATAAGCTGAATTATGTCATGATTTAAATCCTGATTTAAATCAATTGATATAAATCAGCCCAACCCTGCGATAAAGCGAACACTTTTTGCCTGAAATAAATTCTTTGACTTTCTTAAGTGAACCCGGTGGTTTATTAGAGCTCAAGAATTTGACTAGTTTAAAGAAGATTTTTTTTTGTGAAAACAAGAAATAAACTTAAAATATTTCCCAACTTTATTTAACTTTATTTAATTATTCATAAAGTTAAAAAAAATACAAAAAGATATTGACAAAATGAAGCGTTATTGAAATTAAGGTCCCGAAATTAGACCTTTTTTGTTAGTTTTTGTGTTTTAAAAAATAAAATTATTTAACGTAAAAATCTAATTCTAGCACCTACATGACCGATAATATGTTTTTACAGAATTACTTTAAAAATAAAAAAGTGATGAAGGATTGAAGAAAATGGAAGAAGCTTGGTTTGTAAGTTTGGCTTAAAATTTAAGTCTTGCAAATAGGGATTAGTTTTTGTGTAAAACATACAGAAACATGAGTTTTCTACAAAAAGTGTCAAATTTGGCTCACCATGTACATGTAGTTAAAAACTCTCCAAATAAAAGTCTATTGTATTTTTTATTTTATTTAAGCATAGCCTAATACTTAACAAATGAAAAAACGCTGTTTTAATAAAACAATAATTATTTTATAAACGAAAATAAAAAGTAATGTGTCAGAAGAAACAGCTTAATTATTTAAAATTATTATATAAAAAATAGCAATCCTTATAAATGAAATTGTAAACGAAAGAAGCCAAAATTCGGAGATTTCAGAGGATGTATAAAAATGAAGAAAATGATATTGATTTATAAACCTAATAGAAAATGGGCATGTAAATAAAGCTACGAAAAAGCTTTCACATAAAATAGTAAAAGATAAAACATACAAAATTTCCTACATAATAAATCAAATGCTATAGTAATTCCTTTGCTTAACTTTCACTATCACTAATAGGATCAAAAAACTGTACATCATCTTCCGAGTCATCCCTAAATGTAGTAAATATCTTTATCAAATTTCTAATATACATCGTTTATTTAAACCAACTTTTAAAAGCTACTGTGTTATATTTTAGTCTATGTAATTTAAAAGTAGTGTCCCTTATTTTCATTTTCACAGATTCCCTTAAATCACTAGTCTTTCGCTTCTTCCGTGTGCATTTTTTCTCTTTTTGTTTTCAAATAAGATCGCATTTTTTGTCATGTATAACCAACTTAAAGAGCTCTAGCTACTTCTTCTTCTATATTTCCGGATCATTCTATTTTTTCTTTTTTGTTTTGAAATAAATATTAGAACTTAAAACTATTTTTTCGCTTGCAGATAAAGAAATGTACAGAAAAACTTTGTATATTTATAATTTTAAGTTTAAACTATCAAACTGACATTAAATGTCATCCATTAATCAAAATCCTTTTAATTTGATTGTTATAGAGCCACCCACTTATATTTATAATTGTATTCCTTTTTGTTTTAAAAACCTGCATATATCTGTTTCATTTAACTTACGCGATATGTTTAAAAGGTGTTAATAAACAAGTTAAAATAGAATGATAACTACATAAGTTTGTCTTTGATTAACTGATACACCCGCATGATAAGAGCGATCTGGACTATATTATTATTATAAATATTTTTCACATAATTTAGTATTGAGAGGTTTTTTAGGGTGGAGAATTGAAATAAGCTCATGTTATTGTAAAATGTAAAGGGAGCCACCTGCAATTTATTTCTTGGGTTTAAAGTGTATAATAACTTTTTTGCCTTGGTTTATTAAAAATTTTACTAATAGACTTTTTTTCTCATATTTTTGCACCAAAAAGGTATACCTGCAAAATATCTCTACGAGTCAACCGTTTTTAAGATATTACAGATTAAACCTTTTATTTCATACAAAAGTTTACCATTACATTCATTTACACTTTATCTAGGGCACCTGGTGGTGTCCAAAAGGTCTTTACATAATGCTACCACAAATTCTTTGTGCCAAAATACAACGATCTAATGCAATTCATTTTAGTCAAAAGGTTGCTGGTTTGCGAGATACAGGGTGTTCAAGTCGAAAAAATGGTGGATATTTGACACCCTCTATCGTGCAAAGCAGCAACTTTTGACTAAGTAAATTGCATTAGATCGTTGTATTTTGGCCCAAAGAATTTGTGGTAGCATTTTGTACAGGCCTTTTGACATTATCAGGTGGCCCAGATAAAGCGTGAAGGAATGCATGTCAAACTTTTGTATGAAATAAAAATTTATTCTGAAATCTCTTAAAAACGGTTGTTCGTAGCGTATACATTTTAGGTGCAAAAATTAAGGAGAATATAAATTTTTACTAAAATTTTCATATACCAAGGCAAAAAAAGTTATAACACTACAAACCTCCCTCAACATAAACATAAACATAAACTTAAAGCTAGTTTATGTTTTAAGAAATAAAACTGATAAGCTTTTTAAGCTTTTTTTCACCCAGTATATTTTCAAAACCAAACGTATAATCAGGAAGTAATTTAAAAAAGGATTGATTTAATTTTGTGTTCCTCTGTCATTTTTATTTTTAATAAATAATTATTTTTAAGTAGTTGAAGTTTTAATTAAAAGACTAACCAGCACATTTAAAAAATTATTTAAACTGATCTATGGTAGAAGTTAAAGGCTACGAAGTAGGTATAACCCTTTCCTGTCAAATGCTTTTATATTGTCCCTAATAATGTACTTTCAAAACCCAGATCAGGCATTATAAAAAAGGGTGTTAGCAATTACCACTTTCGTGGCAGTTTAAGATGGTATGTTGTGCCTATGCCCCGTATCAATGATACGGGGCCTCCGAGCTATAGGGGCCCCCAAATGTGTAAGCAAAAATTAGTGGTAGAAAAAGCAATGCTGAAATAAGAAAAACAATGTTTTTAAAAAGTGGAGACCTTTTTTTTTGGTGATCAAAATTTTTTTTTGGGTCCCCCAACTAATTGTGATACGGGGCCCCACCAAAGCACGCTACGCTACTTCCTATGCTATTATCTTTAGCCCGAGCAATAACCTTACGTTTCCCCATCTGTGAAATGCAAACTGTATGTTTTAGTGCCTGGACAATGTGGCGGAACAGGGGAAAAGATGGTTTAAACACCTAATAACCGCACACCCATGGTACTCTGGTATTTAGGCATAAATCTTCGTGTGATGTCAAATAAAAAGCTAGACTTACAACCAATAATTTTTTTTTATTATAAAGTTGTTCTGCCGAACCGTTCTATTACCTCTCCCTTGCATCTTATGCACCATCATTGCAGGAAAGGCACGAAGTGTTCTGACACTCATGACATATTATGTCAAAGGGCAAATAGTAAATATACTTGGTTATTTTTGAAAAAACCTGTTTATAATTTATTGTGTGTCATTAATTAATTAAAGAATATAATAAATGAATACCAACCACGGAAGATTTACACATAAAGAAGTGTCGTAAACTCCAGACGTTTATTTTTCGGAGCACGGGGAACTTATTTTATTGTTCCCAGAGCATTTGTTAATGTCAAAAAGTATGTTGTCTTTGTCAGCAGTGTGACAGCATCGTCCATAAATCGTTTAAAAATAAAATACCAAGAACTATTTTTAAATTGTAAACTGAAGATAGCTGTAAACCATTATTTAAGGATAAATAACTCTTTATAATCGTTAATATTTATATATTTGAATCAATAAAATACATAAAACCACAGAATAAATCATTAAATGAAAATAACAAAAAAAACTATACTATAAGAACAAAAAATGATTTTTTTGCTTAAATAGGAGAAATTATACCTTTGTTCAAAAAACATGCACTCCAGCCTTCTCAAAGTCTGAAATGAACTACCAACTGAAGTTAAACTGTTGCCTGAAAAAATAATTGTAAAAAATGGTCAAACATTCTTATTAGAAAACACATTTTCTAAAGTGAGCGATTTTTTTCAAAATTCCGTTGATAATTTAACTATCTAAATTTTAAATTTTATTTTATTTTTTTATTGAAACAAACTTGTTTTTAAATACACTCTTGGAGAAAAAGCCGGACAAAGAAAATTCAATCTGAACTAACTTTTGGTGTTTGACAGATTTCAATTACCTTTTCGTTCAGTGGGAGCTTCTTCCATCAACATTATTATTTAATATGGGGATTACAAAAAGTTTTATAGGATTACTTGTTATACAGGGAATATTATGGTTGACCTTCCGGACACCCTGTATATTTTCGTTTAAAGTTTCATCAAAATATACCGAACGGTTTAGAAGTTAAAAGGGGGACGACTGTATAATTATAAAAATCTCTGGCAATAAAAAAATGGTTGGGTAAACCTATCTAAAGACAATAAATCAAAAATTGGGTTTCCTAAAATGTTTTCAAACCTTGGATTTTTACCTGTACAGATCGGATGCGAACTAATAAACGCAACCACTACCGCCAGCCAGCCAGCCCAGGGTCTATCCAGAAGAGGATATAAAGTTGTGGGTACCAAATTAATAGGTTAACAAATTAAAATTAATTTATAAAAACTTATACCAAACTACATACATCCGCCTATATTACATGGTTATCAAGCATTTCTTGCTTCTCCATTTGAATTTGGCAAAAATATAGTTATACTTTAACGACTTTTTTAAACTTTTATTATTTATGATAAAAAATAAATACAAATATTAGTTTTTTAAGTTGGTTTTGTAGTTTCCAAATCAGTAATCAGATTTTTGTTATTTCTTAAGATATACAGGGTATGATAAAAAGTAATTCATAAAAACACCCTGTATATTATATTACCACAGAAAAGATTTTTTTTAAGACTGTAAAAAGAATTTTTAGGACCTCAAAAGAAATACTATATTTTTTTATACTTACTTTTATTAGTTTTGCAAATATGACTATACAATTCTTAAGTTTCCCCAATATGTTTGCACTATAGCGTATACAGAATGTTTCACAACTTATCCGATGGGCTAATTCTACAATAAAAATATACTGAACTACAGGGTGTAAAAATAAAAAAACTGTGTTTTTTATAATAACTTTTATACCAACCAAGATATTTTGAAAAAATTTGGGGACACGTTCTATGCACCAAAAGACATTTTTGGCATACAAGAAAAAAAATACCAGTGTCGTTCATGAGGGGTTTAAGGTAAATATTTTTCAAGAAAAAATAGTACGCCACTGCATTTTTCGAAAATAAAAATATTTTTTAAAATTCCCATTTAGTTTGAAACAAATTTAATCTTTTTTCATTTGATGCACGGTTTTCGCGTAAATAAATAAATACCATTTTCCGGCACGGTCATTTCGTATGGATAATATCAAATTCTACACTGAAAAATTCCCTTCAAAATTTATTCTTTAATTAGATAGGGATTTCACAATGCCGAGAAATGGTATTTATTTATTTATGCGAAAACCGAGCATCAAATGAAAAAAGTCAAGAGATCAAATTTGTGTCAAACTAAATGGGAATTTTAAAAATATTTTCATTTCAGAAAATGCAGTAGCGTACCCAAATGTTTTCAAAATATATCGATTGGTATAAAAGTTATTATTAAAAACACAATATTTTTTTTAAATTTTTAACATCCTGTAGTTCAAAAACTAAGACGTTTGGGACATATTTTATATGAAGTATTTTCATATTTTTTATTGTAGAATTAGCCCTTAAAGATTGTCGGATAAGTTGTGAAACACCATCATAATTAAACTGCATTGTTTTCTTTAAAAATTTTAATTTTTTAGACAGAGAGATACCAGAAATAAAAAAAAGAATGTTAAGAAAAAATGGGGCTTTAAAATCCAATACACTTTCAAAAAATTGTGACGTTAAATTATTTCACAGGGTGTTGGGATTTGGGTCAAAATACAACATTTGGCTCTTCCCTGTATAACACCTAATTCTATAAAACTTTTGCAATCCCCATATTAAATAATAATCTTGATGAAAGGAGCTATTATACAACTGAACCAAAAGTTAATAGAAAGCTGTGAAAAAACCAAAAGTTATTTAAGATTAAATTTGAGTAAAATTTTGTTTGTCCGTCTTTTTTGTCCAGGAGTGTATGTTACAATTAAGTTTTTTATATGTAACACGTTCTACACCTCTTGTGAGGTATTTTGTATTTTTATACAGGTTCTGGAACAAATAAATTATTATTATTATTATAATTACCTCTAATGGGCCCTGTAATAATGTTGCTGTCATCAAATATCCACCTTCGGTTATAAAAATAATGGCCATCAATCTACCAAGTTCAAATAGTCACTAATACTATTAAAGGTGCTAATATTGTCATTCACAATCACCTCTTTACCAGTAGAAAAAAGTACCTACAATGTTTTTCCAATAAAATATTGTCTATTATAAAAAAGAAATTTAAATATTGTTGCATTTGTAAGTGCTTACAGAAACAGTTAAATCCTTGTTGACTCGTAGACGGTTTTGGATTTGCATAGTTGGAACATTCACCCGAATGAATTCTAACCCTTTTGGTGTTTCAAGGTATAGCCAACTTGGCGGTAGCGCTGAAGATTTAAAATTAGCCCAAAATTTCTCTGCTGACTGGGAAGTTACTTCGGATTCTTTATCGTTAGGACTATCATTATGAGTTTCTTGATCCAACTGTGGCATTTCTTTATGGTGTTCAGTTTCGCCAAATTTGTCTTGATTCTGTTGTACTTGATTATTCTGGTTATCTTTGGATTGATTATGGTTAGAATTTGACTGTGATGTATTCATAACACTTGCTTGGGGTTCATGTAATGGTTTAATAGGTATAAATTGATGTTCAATTGTAGGCACAGCTCCATCTCGTAATGTTTTTCTACCTGTAGGAAGAACCGAGATCTCTCCTTTAATATTAAATATTTCATACATTTTTATATCCGTCTCTTTAAAATGTAGGTGACAAATATAATCAGTTTTTTTCATTGTCGTGCGTAAAGCCATATTCCACATTTCTAATTTTGCTGATGTCTGAGTTGATATAAAAAAAATATATTAGTTTGTTGATTTATCTAGATAATATTATAATTGTTACAAACTTTTGATTGGAATAATATACTGATTTCAGCAGATATTTCACATTGGTTGTAATTTTGATAAGTCATCAATAGTAATAATAACAAAAAATATATATAATAACTGTAACACTTAATTATTTTGGTAATTATTTACAAACCGAACGCATAGCCGATTTTAATGAAATTTGTTTTTTTTGGGCGCTGATCACGAATTTTTAGTCGGACATGTTTCATTCTCAAGATATTAATTATCAATCTTAAATAGAAAATTAACCTGAATTAACTATATTCCCTTTCTTTGCATGCAATTCTTAAGTTTTTCGCTAAATTGACACTTAATATTTGATTTCTACCTTTTAAAACCCATTTTTCTATTTATAGTTAACCATTTTTTCATAAAAATGCAAAGATTCACTTTCAATCATTTCAATATCGCAGTAGCCATGGCACCGCCATTTGCGCCATTGCATCTGTGATTAAAAGTGAAGGTTAACATTTTTATGAAAAAAATTCAGAGTTGCAAATCAAATATTGGGTACCAATTTAGCCTTAAATTAAGAATTGTTTGCAAAATAAGGTAAATTTGCATTTTAAGTTTGATGTTGGATATCTTCGAGGATATCTTGAAAACGAATCGTGACCAATTTTTTTAGATGCGCCTGGTTTGTTTAACAGTTAGCTACCATTATTTTTCAAAACATTTTTTTCACAATTATTGAATTTTTATTTTTTTATTATTAAAAACAAAAAATGTTATATACTTTTTAGATGTAATGTAGCAGTACTATGTATTTAAAAAAAATAATTTTAAAAATATTAGGTAATTGTCTAGAAAGTAAGAGCAAGTCCGATTTTGACGAAAATTTTGCATGTGATAAACTAATCCTATTTTCACTATATTCCCCCTTCTTTTTGCACACAATTCTTGATTTAAAGCTAAAGTGGTACACAATATTTGATTTTCACCTTTAAAACCCCATTTTTCTATGTATTTTACATTATTCTTGCATTAAATTTCATAGCTTTACTTTGAATCATTTCAATCCCAGTGTGCCATAAAGCCCTATGTGTATGTATTGTTGCGGCATTATCAAAGTAAAGCTATGCAATTTAATGCAAAAATAATGTAAAATCGTAAAAAATGGGGCTTTAAACGGTAAAAATCAAACATTGTGTGGCACTTTAGCTTTAAATCAAGAATTGTGTGCAAAAAGAAGAAGGAATATAGTAAAAATAGGAATAGTTTAAATTTCAAGTATGATGATATATTATACTTGGCAAAAAAATATATTTAAAGCAGAAATTATGGCGGTACTTAATTTTCTTTAAAAAATTTCTCTGGCCGCCATTTTAAAAGAAACACCCTATATGACATATCATTAAAAAGATAGTTTTATACATAATACACATATAGAAAAAAAGTAGGTACTTGTATTTAAAATAAGAAAGTTTATGTTACTTCCGCTTAAACCGGAAGTGATTTTGAGTGAGACAAAAAATGTTAATTTAGCTATTATTATACTGTAAAGTTTTTATTAGTCTCTCTTAAAAACTACAAAAAAATTGGGGGTAACAACATTCTGTGTCACCCGGTATATTATAAATAAAATTATATTTGACTTTAATGAGCAGCCAGTCAGAAATGATAATAGTATTTTGTGTGGCCTAACAGAAAAAACAGCTATAATTTTAACTTTGTTTTCTTGAAACTTGTTGGTATTCACATACATATTTTTCCTCTCAAGAACTATCAGAGAAAGACAGAATCTTCATACATTGTAAAATTTTCCATTTTTGATTCATGCTTTTAATAAATATTTCAAAGGCAAAGACTATTACCAGATACAGAAAAAGCTTGCATTATCTAAATAACAAAAAACAAACAATAATTTAGAATATTTTTAATAGTGTAGAATAATAAACACATGTATAACTTGTAAAATTTTGGTAATATATTTATATTATTATCTAACAAAAATTTAAAATAAATAATTTCCCTCCTCTATGAATTTTTTCGGATCAACTAATAGCATTTTCGGTTTACTGCTCTCGGTTGTTCTAAGATCGCTGTTGATAAGATTTACATGTTCATTTAACGATCTGACTCGCTTCCGCTCGGAGGTTAGTTTTCGGTTAAATAATTTTGTTGCTCTGAAATCTTAAGAGGTCGATCCGAAAAATTTCGTGGATGAGAAAAATTATAGCCTTAAATTTTTGTTCGAAAATGAAAGCGTTTTCTGTATCTGGAATCAGTCGTTGCCTTTAAAATATTTAAAAGCATGGAGCAAGATCGGAGGAGGAGCGATCTTAATTAGATTTGTGACGTCATAGATCCTTTCGAGCGACCTGGGAGCATGTAAACCGAAAACGTTATAAGAGCGATCTCTTCGAGATTTCGGAGCAACAAAATTTTTAAACCGAAAACCCACCTCTGAGCGGGAGCGAGGCAAATCGATAAACGAACACGTAAATCTTATCGAGAGCGATCTTAGATTAACCGAGAGCAGTAAACCGAAAACGCTATTAGTGTTTTATGTATTCTATATAAATCCGAGAGATTGCCCACATATTCTTGGACAGGTATATGGCCAGAAGACCTGGATCATTAGCCTTTTGGGCCAAGTGCCTAAAGTTATAGTAGGTACTAATAGTGGTAATTTTCTAGAAACCTGCGGCAACTCCGATTTTAACGAAATTTGGTATATGGGGGTTTTTGGGGCGCTGATCACGAATCTGAAAGAATTTTTTTGGCGGCAACGTTTTGTTTTCGAGATATTCATCATCAAAGTTCAAATTTAAACCAAGCCTATTTTCACTATATTCACCCTTCCTTTTGCACACAACTCTTGATTTAAAGCTAAGTGTCACAAAATATTTGATTTCCACCTTTTAAAACCCCGTTTTTCTACGTTTTTTACATTATTTTTGCGTTAAATTGCGTGGCTTTTCTTTGACAATGCGGCAACCATACATACACATAGGGCTTCATGGCACACTGGGATTGAAATATGATTCAAAGTATAGTTATGCAATTTAATGCATAAATAATGTAAAATACGTAAAAACGGGGTTTTAAAAGGTGAAAATCAAATATTGTGTGTCACTTTAGCTTTAAATCAAGAGTTGTGTGCAAAAAGAAGGGAGAATATTGTAAAAACAGGATAAGTTTAAATTTCAAGTCTGATGCTGAATATCTCAAGAACGAATATACCCATCTGTTATCTTCAGTATTATCAAGAAATTAAGACACAAAACAGAGAGAGTTATTTCTGGTTAGAAGGGTATTAAGAAGAAAAATTATAATACATACTGTCGGTCGAAAAAAGACACAGGTTGAGAGGTATCAATTTCTCTACTTTTTAACTTTCGCCCAGTTGGACAACTTTTCACTGAACAAATTTTGTTGTTTCCCATTGTCTCAATATTTTTTTCCTTGTATTAACACAAAGAAAATAATTAAAATAACAATATTATATTAAAAAAGTTTATAAAAACAAAACACTGTTTACGTTATTTCAGGAGCTTTGTAGCGATTTGTAGGTTATTTTTAGTCGTATTTTTTATTGTCAACAACGTTTTAAGCCGTATTTAAAATGACGTCAGTATATTTTGGTCAAAAAATTGGATCTTTTAAACCCAAGGTTGCGACAAATCCTCAACTTTTAGGACGCAAGGAAGGGCACTCCACGGAGAAAAGTTGGCAAGACTGGGTAAAATCAAAGCTCCAGTGGCGTCTATAATTTGCGCATTTCATTTTGCTTTGTCTTGGAAGTGAGACTTGTTGAAAGATGTAATTCCAAATGTTATTTATTTAAAGTAAAAAAATTTACAACTTAATAATAATTAAAAACTGTTGTGTAAACGGTTGTTCTACTGATACAATAAACTGTATATTTTCGGCACTGAACAACATGGCCGAAAAATGGGAGATGTGACGTCATAACACGTCAAAGCAATATGGCCGAATGTCGTGACCTTATATAGACCGACTTTGGTATCAGATGATAATTTTTAACCTCACTTTTCCTGTTGCTTTACGCCAAGAAGCTTTACGCAGCTCGCGAGTTGCTTGATTTTTCAGTTATTTAATTATATTTTTTTGTTCATTTATTCAGGAGTAATCTATTTTTATATTTGTAACATCTACACCTACAGCCGCCAGTTTACCGGATATATGTCTCTTTTTGGGCGGTCTTACTACTTCTTTGCAGCGTTCTCCCAAGATCGTTTAGCTAGGTAAGGTTGCCTCATTACGTCACATATGTACCGCACTGCTGGTTCCTTATTGGCGCCAACATAGCAAACAAGGATGTCTAGACGGATAATGCTATGAGGGCGAAAGAGCGCGATATAAAAATCAGCTAGAATAATCATTGTGAAATAATTTATTAATAGGAAATAAAGAAGTTACGGTAACAACTGGAGTTAACAGTATTTAAAAGTATTTCTTTAATATTGACAAAAAACACAAACTACACTGTTAAAAACTTCATTAAATAATGAGCAAAATACATATGTGACGTATGGTCCGCCATGTTGCAAGGCTTACGAGGCAACCTTACCTAGTCAAACAATCTTCGCGTTCTCCGACCTATTTTCAACACGGTTGAACACACGACGTTGATGACGTAATCGTTTACAGAAAAAATGTAATGATTTTGAACCGTTGACAATTAAAAATACGGCTCAAATGCCGTCACTGGTTACTGTGGCGCCACCTTAATTTGCTTTCTTCCAATGGCCACTTTTTCAACTTGCCCGACATAAAAGATGGTCCTCCTTCCCTCTACCCACCACTATTTAAAGCTACGATTTAAAACTGTAAGAAAAGTTCTTTATTTTACAGGTTTCTGTTAAAATTGTTTGGCAAATTTTCAAAAGATGTCGCAGTACTCTTGATTTATATCATTGACATTTGGCCTGCGCCCCGTCAGACAGACTTGACAGAAGGTAAAGTTGTTCCGAGCTGAGAATTATACGTTGATCAGTTCGTTTTGTTCCATGAGTTTTAGTCGTTCTTAGGATTATTACTACTAAAACTGATACTGTTAATCATTCGCTGATTAATTGTGTTAAAAATTAGTCGAACGAACATAAATATACGCGTGGGACTTTATTAATTTGTAGTGGAAGTTCGATTTAGTTGACTTGTTTGGATAGATTCTCGCTTCTGTGCTTGTTACCGTTGGTGCATCTTTTATTTTCTTTGCAAGTGCTAACAATGCATACTTAGTTTATTAACGGATATTTAAAGTACGGAACGGATACAGTGTCTATAATATATTTTCTAAATATTAGTTGCAAATTGTGTGTCAAGAGAAGATAATGTTCTGATGGAATACCATTGTTATTGGTTAAGTACTTCCTATATTGCGACAATACTAGTGTTATTTCAGGATAGAATTAGTTTAATAAATTCGTTATAATGTCGGGAACTCATATGAATAACGAACAAGAACACAGGTCACCCAGGGAAAGCGGTGAAGACTCCGAGGATGAAAGCGAAATTCTTGAGGAAAGTCCTTGTGGCAGATGGCTTAAACGACGGGAAGAGGTAAGGCCCAATTATATTTTGTAGCCATAAGTTGTTATTCCTTTAGAACCTTGACATTTTCTAATTTTATTCAAGAATTTTAATTTGCGAATTTAATCTAACCTAACACCCGGGACCACCAACCATTTTGCAACAATATATCCCCTTATACGAAATCCTTCGCTTAATTCACATGATTTTCTATCCTTCTTATTTACACCGAAATTTGCAAAGGATAGATAAATAACCCGCTAACCTTTTGACAAAATTTTCACAAGGCCCTTCAAGTTATCCGCATGTCCTGACTGACGTCACGTTATCGATTGTCCATTGTTGCCTGGCGCCTAGCACGCTGATTTCGTAAAGGCGAGATAAAAAAAATTGCCATGCCGAAAAGTTGTAGGCTTGACTCGCTGACGTCTAGCCGATAAAGTTTGTCTGCGGATTTCGATTCGATTATACACTTTGTCTCAAAAAAGAGTATTTCATTAATATTCTTCTATTCACAAATAATACGCATATAGGTAGATGTCTCATTGGATCTACATTTGATATAGTAACAGTAAGTTTAAAATAAGGGTGTTCTATTTTTTTAAATTCATACCTATTCCATGAGGTTATTTGGACCAAAATAAATTCAAAATGGTTCTTAAAAAAACGTCATTTTTGTTTAACGCGCATTGGGTTGGCCCGAAATAGTATAACAATTCACCCTATATAATATTGCCTTTTTAAATTTTTTAGAAAATTCTAGTTGGGTTTTATGTTTAATAGTTTATCCATCCACCTTTCTTTATCCGTTTTTTTTTAATATTGACAATTTAAATTTAGCCTTTAATATATGTATATTTGTAGTAGCATACATGGGTGCCGGGAGGGGAGGTGCACTTTCACCCACCCCCTTTGACTGAAATACCCGCGTAATTTGAATTCAACGGAATATATATGGAAAAGTACGTTTTGTTGGGTGAAGACCAATTTTTTCTTTCTTTTTAAATTGTTTTTTCACCCCTGGTATTTTATTGCCCTTCAAAATTGTTTATACCTCCCTGAAAATGATCCTGCCGGCGCCCATGGTGGCACATCTTACACCTAAATTACATTGATGTGTCTTGTTCTGCTAGGAAAACCATATACCACTTGTCATTTAGAATGTTAAAAGTTATTTATTCTGAGTTGTATTATTAACTAAAGGCACATTTTCCTGGCAATTATGGGTGAATTATCAATATTATGATGATTAGATTGGATACAGTAACAACTATACATGAAACACATCTAGAATATTCTGGAAAATCGAACAATGCAATACTTAATACATAAGAATACCGACAGTATATCCCATATAAAAACCAAATATGGATATCAAAACACGAAACCTTGGGGACACCCTGTATAATTGGGTGAGGGTCAGAAATTTACAATTTAACCCATTTATAGACTGATATTCTATCCATACTAAAAATTTATTAGTAACCATAAAAATATACTAGTTAACGTAATAATGTACTTTACTTACTCATTTGTACTTTATTTATTTTACCAAAGTTGCGACTGGCTGTATGGCTAAAGCCAAAAGCCAAAACAAAAAAACAAAAAATGTTATCCCTACGATTCCTTTTCATGTATAAGGTTTCCCCGCAATATTACTGTTATGAAAGTTTCAGATTTAATGTTAATTAGACATGCACTTAGACTTGCATTAACAATTTTTACACATAAGTGTGTATTTTAAGAATATCAATTATTTTGAAAGTCTGGTCTAGGTTTTTTTAGTTTAATAGCTGTCGTAAAATTTCTGGTTAAGTGATTAGGAAGAATCACTTTTTAAAGCTGCTATTAACGTTAATTGCGGATATATTAAACTAAATGTTTAAGATCAAAGACGTTAAAATACAGACTCGGTATTCTATTCATAAATTATTCTATCGCCAGTCGACACTAGAGTACTCCAATTATAATAATTATAAATAAAGAGGTTGAATTAATCACAGGGTATTGTTAAATCCATCAATTTTTTATTTGTTTAACTTTTTAAAGGCGTCGCAGAGTTAGTCTAGATGCATTAGGTTTTTTATACAATTAATTTAATTTAACTGTTTTTACATAAACATGATTAGAAGTAAATATAAATTCAATTATTTACAAATATTTTTTACGTAGAAACTGCCTGCTGTCCTAAGACAACCAAAAAACTGAGCGAAATACATATTATTGGGTAAAAATAAATATTTGCCGATATTTCATTTCAACCATATTTGACCGGACTAATATCTTTTCCACTATGGCGTCGTTGCGGTTTCATACGTTCGACGAGATTTCGTGAGTAGAATAAAAAGTAAACGGTCAGTGTTTGTCCTAATCTACTTGCTCTATTTAAAAAGAGATGGAGGAATGTTCTGGTTAGTTTAAGCGTAGTAAATGATAGGAATTGTTTTTTGCGATTACCATGGCGACCCTAATAGTGGGTCGGACTCAGGTTTATTTCAGACGCAAATATCTATTGTGCTTGAAGTAGTTCTGGTTAGTTAAATATTTGATTACTTGCTTTTTTAATAAAATTGATTTTTCTTATTTTAATAAGTATTTATGACTCCTAATTTATATTAATTTCTTTTAATGTGTATCATTCTTTACGATTTAAAGCATATTTAATTATAGAAAAATAAAAACTATTTGAACTCCGCTTTTGTTTTTTGCCGATGATTTGCCGACAAACAAATTATCTGTGGCGGGTACTATACTCATGCTTCAACTGACGGCATGCACAGCCATTTTAAATATCGTTGTAACATCTAATAAGCAGTGGTATATACCTACATACATATGTTGACAAATTTGTCCTGATGATCATTTTTTTATTTAAACTGAGGGTATATAAAAAGTAGGATTTAACTTGCCCTGGAGCCTGCCAGTTTTAGGTATATATCTACCAAATAATAAAATTATTTGATGATATTGTTTCAGAAATTGACTTTGTTTTTAACTCTAAGTTTAAACTTTCGTGACACAAAAATAAACTTATCTGCCTCTTAATATACTTTATCTAAATTTAACACTGTATTTTTTACAGCTCAATCCATAATGAAATGAACATTAACAAATTTAGCATTCAATAAATTACAATGCTAACTGTTTATGTATAAACAAATCACGGTTAAAATGATTTATTATTACTTTTGATTTAAAGTAAACATTACGATTTCTTTCACTAATTAAAACAGAAATAATATTCTTATATCATGAAATTTGTCTTAAGTGTTGTTTTTGTGTTGAAACAAATACTTTTATCAAGACTATATTTGGCAACATTAGTATTGTGATTAGGATTGATTTAAAAGAATCGTTTTTAGCGGGCAGTTGTCAAGGTTACATCTGACTATGTAGTTAGTCAAGGTTACATCGGCTTATATAATTGTTAAACGATTGTGATGTAAACTTTGTATTTTTGGCATAAGACTAAACTCGGCAAACTTGATATAAACATTAGATTATTTGGCTATAAGAATCGTTTCCAGTCGAGCGGTATAGAAACGGATTACAGATTAGGGACTTAAAGTGTATTGTTGAGGGATTGTAGAAGATGGATTACGAGGAATTGGGGTAGGTAAAGTGGTATTGTGATGGAATTGTAGCTCGAATTGTAGTGAACTTATATTAAAAAGTAAAATTTTGGTGTACATATTTTCGTTTGTGTTTTACTCCTCGATTCCAGTTAAACTTTCTAGAATCTGCCTGTGCTTCAGCAAGCGCACCTTGAGGTTTGCCGGGCTCTAAACCTCGTGTCGGCCAGTCTAAATCGAATTTTTTCGGCAAAAGTAAAATTAATAACCAACTAACAATAATGTTATAGCCAAAACTAAAAGTTTAATAACTTTAGAAACTTGTAAAAACGCTAATTTGACATTAGGTATCTAAATGTTGACAGTAGCCTACTAGATAAAAAAAATATTAAAAGAAAAGAAAAATACCGCTTATGATGTTTTATTTTTTTGCATAAAAACGACGCCTCATACGAAAAAAGGCAAGAGAGATTTTTTTCACAAATTGAGCAAGGTATTCAAAAATAATTTTTAATTTAGAATATCTCAGTGGCGTACCACTTTTTTCTTTAAAAAAATTGAGACTATTACCCGTACGCGCGCCACTGATGAACACAAAATTTTTATTTGCATGTCAAAAAATGCGTAATAACTACCTCTTAAAACCCACCAAATTTCATTTGCATATCTCGATCGGTTTTAGAGCAATAAAAAATAATCAGTTTTTAAGAAAAACTTTAACACCCCGTATCTCGGAAATGAAGCATTTTTGGACAAACGTTTATAGAGCAAACTCTCATTATTTTTCATGCAGAATCACCCCCTGAAGTTTGTCGCACTTATTTACGATTACCCTGATTCATATATTGATCTTTCATTTGGCATTTTATCATTAATTAAACCTTAATCACCTTATTTTTTTATACCACTGACAAGCCAGCACTTATATACCTAAAATGGATTACGTACTTTTTTTTATCTTTTGACAATCCAAAGCTTAAAAACCTTAATACTAGTTGGTGTCTTAAGCAAGGAAGTGTGGTACCACGAAACTTAAATACTTAAAGATTTGGGGGAAAGAAAAGACATCCGCTGGTAGCAGGTTTTACATCCTAGAAACACTAGGGTTAAAAGAACAGACAAAGTCGGACGCCGGAGGCCATTCCGCAGACAAGAGAACAATATTCCATTATTATTATTACTTACTGGCCATGCCTAATCTCTCTAAATTCCTCGGCAAAATTTCATTATCCCGAGTATAATCCTTAATTTCACGTAGAGTTTTTACATTAACTTAATTTACCTGTTAAGCTTACTTCTATTTTCGGATATTTAATAGACGGCTACTCTTATGACGACGCGGCGCCATGGGCTGTTGGAAAATATAAATAACTTATAGTTGCATTTTTAAGTTTTTTTTTAACGTAAACATTTGCCTAGCCAGCAATTGATAAACAGTTGTCATATTAGAAAATAAGCAGATTTTTATGTTGGCACGGTTACATGATTTTTCTAAAACGATTGATTATGTTTGAAATTAAACTTGAATTTAAATGATCTTATGACGCACAATATAACAGACGCAAGTGCTGTAGTGTTATTTGTATTTATATAGTATATGTCTCTAAAAGGTCTGTACAAAATGCTAACAAAAACTCCTTGAGACAAAATACAAAAATGGTATTCTTTCGTGATCAATTTTACTTCAATCAGTTCTATCACTTACAAGTGATCATGATCATTTGATCACGTGGCAGATGCCATTTAAAAAATATTAATAAACACTCAGAATGAAGTTAGCTACATAAGTTTTAAAAGAATAGTATTAGTTTCACTTCTATTAATTTGTTCATTGATCATGTCACGAAGGAATACCACTAAAGTTCTAACACAATTTACCTTAGTCACACGGTTAATTGTTTGCAAGATACAGAGTGTCAAAATTGTCAGTTTATTTTAAGTATTCTTAAATATTTTATCTATTACTGGACAACAACAAAAGGTGTTCATGTTTTTGATGAGTTCAATAGTACATCGCCTGCGACTAAATGGCTTCTCTATTTTAAGCAGTTTTGCTGGTGATTTTATTTTATTTTCCACCTAAACAACAAAAAATTTGACGTTTAATGTCAAACATTTTTTCAGAAGATCCTGAAACTAATAAGTACTATTTTTTATTTTTTATTCAATTTTATTTTGACAACCGTGCAGATTTGCCACCGAAACATCGATTCTTAGATTTCTAGTTAATTGTTTTTGTTTCTTTTTGGGTTTTTTCTTTATTTTTGTTTTAGAAAAAACAATCCAATTTAGCGTGTACCCAAATAAAAATCATCAATTAAATTAATCCGCCGAACCAATACAGAAAATATTATATGTATCTTCAAAAAACAGGCGGTTGTTAGTTTTTACAACAATAAAACTCTCTTTAGACTTCTTGTTTTAAAATATTTGTTTTTAATATTTACACTTTAATCTTCTAGTTCCATATTTAATTCGACGGTTGCCATTTTTAAACTGGGTATAAAGCTGGATTTACAGATTGACGTTCGTGTTTCCGTTTGCCATTTGACGTTTTCAGTTAGAAGGTAAAAAAACTTTGCATTTGTCAATTTATAGTTTCTGTTTATCGTTTTCATATACCATATCGGAAACGGAAACTTCAATCTATAAATTCAGCTTAAGTGTTTTAAACGCCTCACAGACTATGCAATTTGTTGCACAACAGGTTATACCTACAACTCAAGTAGATTCGACTGTCGAAACGATAATCGCATATTCTTCTGGCGTTGTCGTTTAACAAGTTGTACGACCGTTTGCATGTGTCTGTGTCTATACAACCTGCCATTAATCCTGTTGAATGGTCTATGGCCCGTCTTATTTATTCTACGAAACCTAATACACACACATTCCTTACCATTTTATTTAGGATCTTGATAATTCGCGAAAATCTAAAAAAAGATACGTATCAACTTTTAACTACATATGACAAACCGGTATTCCAAGAAGGTCATAGTTCTTGCAGAAACTAAAAATAACACCGGCAACCGGCGGCGACGAGGAGAATCGGCTTCTTATTGGAATGCGCAATGCCATTAGATTATTCGCTTTACAAGAATTTTAACGTTCACTGCCAAGTCTGATGCATTCTGAAACACCAGACCAGATACTGTCACTAAAAATTTATCTTAAGCTCTTCCTATGGTAAATATTTATAATTGACGCAATATATTTTACTATTGTTTTAAGGTAGGTACTTACGTTTTATTAATAGATTGATCAATATCCGATATGGTACAATAAAATTGACCATGTAAGGGTGACTTTAGCTCTTACCAGGGTTCGTCCAATTTAAATCACGATTTGAATCACATTATTTTTTAATTTCACAATTAAACCCGGTCCGCAATTCACAAATCGCATTTTGTAAGTATATGAACTCAGCGGAGCCATAGTACCGACGCGACGGCGACGCTGATGATTCGACAGCACTAGTGACGTATCCCTAAATTACTCTTTTTATGGTAACTTAAAGATACAAAAACGAAGATTTTTAAGAAAACATGCAAGTTTTAAACTTTGTTTGAAAAATGGTAAGGGCTAAAGTCACGAAGCTCTCCCAGATACCCAAAACATCGTCAATTTTGAGCTTTATGGTTTCGTGATTGTTACCTTACCATTTTTGGCAAAATCCTCAAGACATGCATGTAAACCATTGTAATAAACTTGTCCGATAAAAAAGTTATGCGTTCGCCCAGTCCAACAGCCGACACATGTCCAAAATTGACATTGAGTTAAAGCGCCGCTTCCATATATACAGAGTAATAAACCTTAAGTTGGCACTATTGCTAACTTCTTTATTATTGGAGATACGAAGTCGGTTAAATTAGTATGGTTGTAGAATTTTTTCCGCCGATTCAGCTAAACATCGGAGTTTTCGATTTATTACAAAAACCGTACTTTTTTAAATGAAACACGCTGTATATTATATCACCATTCCAAAGATCTGCCTAAAAGCGTGTAAAAAAGTCCAAATGTGATACATCTAATTTTTAATAGTTTCGGAAATACGGCCATCCTCAGGAATTTCATGGTAAACTGGCATTTTTTGTATAAAACATCCTGCATATTGCATCACCATTAAATATACATATATTTTAAAGAGCTTTAAGGGAAATTACCACATTTGATATGTTTATATTGAAAATATGGCCATCAAAATTTAAAATATAGTATTAACTATATCTTTTGTCATCCGGTATAAACATCTTAACCAATACTTATTTAAAATGGGGTTTTTAAAGTAGGAGTATTTAATTTTGTTATTTTCAGTATAATCGTATAAACCTAATATCTCGTGGTGTTTTTTTACCACCATTATTGTGATAAAATTCTATAAATATCAAATTCACACACTAATGACTCCGTCTGCCTGGCTGAACATGTATTCTTTTTTTGTTTAAGTGATCTTTGACACTATTGACACTGATATACTGAATTTATATTGTGATTAGCAAACAAACGACGAGAATTATTGGGATAATTTTTTAGCCCATTTTCCTATTTACCCACATAACTAATAAAATAGGTCTTTTTACTTAGTAAAAAGTTTTGTAATCGCGAAAACATATCTTTTAAATATTAAAATAAGGTTTTTTGATATTAACAGTTTTACATAAAAATTTATTGTAGATTAATTTAACTTTTGAGATATTTTTAGTTTAAACAATTGTTTAAAATTTAAGACAATATTATTTTTTACAAACAAAATAATAAACTGCTGCTTTGCTAAAATACACAAGCATTATTTTTTTATTTTATTATTTTTTCATATTGGGATGTCCCAGAATCCAATTATAATACTTTTGGACTAAAGCTTTATTTTACCGAGATGTGACGCCGCTGAAAATCGGTTTTTCTTAAATATTTTTTTACAGTATCTCTTCTAATGTAATAATTTTTTTAATATGATAATTATTAGTTAGGATTTTAATTTGTGTCCTTGCAAAAATTTCAATTCATTTCCCTTTTAAACAAAAACTTGTTTTCATTAAAAACGCTCCAATTTATCGAAATCGAACAGGGGTACCTTTTTTATAGGTTAGGGTTAATGCTATCCAAAAATACTGCTTTCATTCGTTTATTATGCAGGGTGTAAAATTATTAAGCAACTCGATAAGTACTTTTCGTTATATTAGGCTTAGTCCGCCCCTGGCAAACTAAAGAATGCATTTGTTTTAGAATGACAAAATTTTAAAGAGTCGCAACTAATAATTATCATATTAAAAAAATGTTTGCAAGCACTTTAAAAGTTATTTAAAAAACCGATTTTCAGAGACGTCCTTTAAGGGCACATAATACGTTGTAAAGAGAGGCTTTCAAAAAAAAACATATCGGATCATATTATTTTCATCATGTGTTCTATATTATAATTCTACAACGTTACTAGGTACTATGTTTGTTGTTGTTTTGTTTTAAATATTCTTTATGCGTTTTTTTTCTGCAAAACATTTACAGATTAAACGATACCGACTAAGTTTTTTTAAGCATATGAAATAATCTTTTGAATAAGATATAATTAATTAAAAAATTTGTGCTCCATAAAGACAGAATAAAAATTGCTTGGATAATTAAAATTAAGCTTACAACGTTGCGTTGTTAAAAAGCCCTCATCTGCATAATTTTGAACTATTATAAGAGTCAATGACAATTTATAGCCAAGTTTTTCTTGTTGTGGCAGTTTATATCGTGTTTTTTAAATATTTTTTATAATTTATTAAATAAATGCAATAAAAAATACACAAGAAGAATTAGTCTACAATTTGTGCTAAGTGTTTTGGTGGTTGTCATCATGATAGATTCCGTAAACAATTCTGCCATGAAGCAAAATGTGCAAAGTCGGATTTGTTATGCCTGCAGTTTAAGTGTAAATATTCAAGAACTTACGTTTTGTGACTTTATATAAAATTACGCGGAACGTTAGCTGGTAACTACTCTTTGTTTAAATTAGGTTTTTAGACAATGATGCCTAATATTTTGTTTGAAATTTAATGCCTTGTTTTCAAAAGTGCTTTTGTTTTTAGCTGAGACACAAACCCAAAATCGTATATTTCTGTAAATATGGTAAATATTTTCGACACTTTTGATCTAGATATCCATTTTTATCAGCTGATTGACCGAATTGCAACACTGCTGCTTCTTAATTTGAATTGCCAATTTTCCCATTTAAAAGTGCAATCAGTATGCAGAAAAGGTAGTAAATGCAACTTATTGATTGCTACTTGTTTAAATTGCCTATTACAGATTGACCTTGGGGAATTAATCGCCCATATTATGGTGAAGAATTTCCGTTCAGGTCATAAATCGGTTCAAGATTGCAGCTATTATTAGCTATCGACGATTCAAGTTGATTATAAAGGGTCTGGTTGGATACGCTAGACACTACACCACTCCCTTTTGATTACCTTTTTGTCGTCAATATACCATTCATTTTAATAAAGCATTTTTCAGCGATAACTTATAGTAAATTCATGAAACAGGCCCTTGGAGTGAGCAATTCTTATGTCGCTCTGCACCAATTCAATTAAAATTCGAACCAACCGGTGACAGGTTGCTTTTTGTAAGAGCAAGAGCGAAACAAGAAAATGCGCATTGTCACCGAGCGCGTATCGCGTGAATAGGACTTTAAGCTTATTATTTTATTTGTAGTCTCCTAATTTACTACCCATGGTTTTTTCTTTCTAAGAAATATTAATTATTTCACATAAAAATTGACTAGCACACGAAAAAATAAACAATATTATAATGTTTAGGTTAGGACGTTCAGTTCCCCTTTGCGACACCGCTAAAAAGAACGGTTCCAAAAGTTCGAATCCCCCGAGTGTAATATCAGCATCGTGAATATGAAAATTGATTGCTCAGAGTGCGGGCAAATTTATTGAACACGAACATTTATTGCTCGACAATAGAACTCTTTTGCGTGAATATAAAAATTTGCACTGAACTGCCATTGTTCGAGCTTAGTGCGCACTAGGGCGACTACGTGAATTCACTATTACATGTATCTTTTGCCTTTGGTCTAGAAGAAATATGTTTTTGACGCTTCCCATTCATAGGTTCTTTTATCGACTACTGAGAACAATATGTGGCTCATTGACGTTAGACGGTAACGCCAAAATCGGTTAAAAAGTATAATGGCGCGATATGGAGTCTTTTGAAAGCTTTTACACATACAGTAAGAGGTTCTAGTGTGTAGAATAAACATTTGCGAACTGTAACTAAACAAATAAATATAGTAAGAAGGTTCTAGTGTTTATCGGTGTAAAGGTCAAATCCCTGATAGGTAAATATTTTTAACCTGCTGCAAATGCGGAATGATTACGTGGATATTGCCAGCTCGCTACGAGTATCACATTATACGAGTATACCCGGGCCATACAATGTGATGCAAAACTGAACGTGCTTCCGTGGGCGCAAATGTGATATGAAACTTGTGAAAACCGGCCCAATCAATCACAGGCAGAGCCGCGACCGGTCATGCATATGTTACTTAGACTTTTGCCCATAGGCACATCCATCTAAACATCAAAGATTTGCACTACGGTTTTATTGTCATTTAAAGAAATAATACAATAATTCCATTTTTATAAGGTTTTTATCCTGGTACTGACCACTAAGAAAGAAATTATAGAGTCCTTAGTAATCGACTATAAAAAAGCGCGGGGTAAACCACAGAGGTGTGGAACACTAGCAGATAGAATTGAATGGGATTTGGTGAAATTGTGCTCGGAATTCTGTGAAATTTTGGAAGATAAAGTGGAATTGGGATGGACTTGTAGGGGAATTGTGTAATTGTCTTGTTGTAGTGATTTAAGGATTTTGTTTTATATTCTAAGTACTTCTTTTCTGCTTTAGAGCTGTGTTTTTGAAGACTGAAGACCTTTTTTTGTGCTTTTTCTGCAATTTTTTTAACAATAAGTAATTTATTCTTGGCAAAAAAGTTGCCTCAATTTAATAATAACTCTGCTACAGCAGAAAACAGGCTTTGATTCGCCATTCCGAAATTAAAGTGGAAATGTGATGGAATTATGTGGAGTTTAAAGGAATTGTGGTAAAAATATATGTTTGACCTTAACTCGCTTCCAAGCGATGATGACAGAAAAAGAATATTAAGACAACGCCCCCTTTGAGTGAATTACCTTACGAATTATTACAACGTCCGGTCTATTCACCAGATTTAATTTCCCAAAGTTCCTTGGTACTAAATCTACTAAACCATTAAATAGCAATTCTTATCGGACAACAGCTTATTGCAACTACCTGATATTCTTAATATTTCTGTACTGACCTTTCATAAAAGTTGTCGTATTCCATATTAATTGCAATTTAACAAATCTGTTTGTTTTACTTAAAGCAGAATCATTACAATAGATAAATAAATCGATTTAACATATTATTTCGATAAGATAAAGTTATAAAACGCAGTTTAATTTGCTGTCGACATTATTTCCTGTTATAGACTAAAGATGATAAATAAATAAATTATATAGAAGCTTTTATTTTATATGGGAAGTTAGTCATGTCAGGAGTCATGTGCATGGTGCATAATCAGCAACATAGCAAATAGTGTGAATAGAACAATGAAAATAAAAGCCAATCATTTAAAATGACTATACAGAGTGCCTCTAAATGGTGCGAAAAAAACGCCACTGCAAATTTCTGAGGCTACACTATGGGTATCTAATCCAACTTACCTCACTTCAAATGTGAACGATTTTAAAGATACAGAGTGTCAAAAGTATAATCTGGTTTTAGTATTTTATAAATAGTTTTATTAATAATTGTTACAATATTTGACTACAGTGGAATTTTTTGGGGTCAAATGTCTAAATATATATTAACTTTTAAGATGCAGGGTGGCAAAAGAAAACTTATTTTTAAATAACTTTACCACACTGTTTCTCAAAAGTTACGACATGTCGGACGCAGATTTATTTAAATTTTTCTTTTTAAAATCACCCAACCACTTACATCAGCATCTTATTCTAAAACATTCTGTATAGTTTAGACCTGATCATACAGCAAGTGATTTTTAAATCCATTTATCTTAAAAACAACTGCTCAAATCAAGTTTTACCACGTATATTTAGGTAAAAAATGCGGAAGATCAAGAGTTTTTATTTAGGGAAATACAGAGTAGCTTAAAAAGCTATTTCGTTTTAATCGTGATTTTCATTTTGGGCAAGGTGGCGCCCTTTAGACTTGACAAAGAATTGGTAGAAAATTCTCACTGTTCACCCAGTAAACCTGATCTCCTTAAAAAGAAACTAAAACCTGATTAACGTTTTGACATTCTACATCTCCGAAATCATCCACTTTTGGACTGAGGTAACTGGGGTTGATCATCATATTTTAGCCTTAGGAATTTGTGGTAGCATTTTTTCCGCACCTTTTAGAGCCACCCTGTACAATTCATTTATTCAAAACTAAACATTAATGATTTTTTGAAAACCGTTTATTGTATCATAAAAGTAAAAGATAATAAATATTTAGATTTTTTTAAGTTAATCGTAGTCTAATAGCATTAGTAAAAACACCTAATAATTTTATGTACGATCAAGCGATGTGTGTAAAAAATTGTTATTTGCGTTAGTTTTTACACACAATTATAATGTTTTCTGAAAAAGAATGATTAATAATACATTAAAAAAGGAATTTGAGTATGAATCAAAAAGTATGTTTATATGGACTTATGATGCCTTATCGCTGTATAACTTCTAAAATACAATTTGAAATTATTACAATACGTGTTCATTTCCCACCAGTATTTCATCAGTATTTATTTTTAGGTAGTTTAACCTCGCCAGACGACCTCTAAATTTTGCAAACTTTTTTCATCAAAATACGTATTGTGATTCCACTTAAACCTCTTCAACCTATTGTCAATTTAAATATTAGACACGAATTGTATTTAAATTATTATAATTATTTATTTAGTTTAATGTTAGATTTAAAAAAATAGACATTATGAGGTGTAAAAACCCTTTGGCTATGGTAGAACAAGGTTAAAATTGTAAATATCAATTCAAGATAAATTTTTGATATGGGTCATTCGTTACAAATGAAAAGGGTATGCCGGAACAATATAACCGATCGACAGTCTGGTCTAAAGTTGGATTTCCATTAAAAAATTGTTCTTTATACCCATACGCATGAGCCTCCACCGTTTCACGCAAATCTCTTACAATTTTGTCCTTGTGGGGATGTCAAAGCGATAACACACATCTTTATATCCGCGTAACAACGTTCTATATGCCCTGGCAAAAACTCTTCTATATTTTAAAAAAGCTAAACGCTGTTTTAAACCATACTGTCCTCTCTCACGTCACAATAAAAGGCCTTTGATCCATTAAACATAAAACAAGGTCGTAAGAGACTTGTGTTCGTGAAAAACGTTGTAAGCGACATGTATATAAAACGTTTTTTAGGGTTTTTTTCTTACTTTGAGCATTTTCTATTAAAGGTTCATAATAGAAGTTGTTTATTCTAAATACATTAAAATACCCACAAGTAAGCAATCCAAGTGTTGTAGTTTTTTTTTAATTGAAAGAAAAATATAAAAATCGTTTTTTTCGTTAAACCAAAACTAAACTTCTGGGGGTTAGAACGTTATATCGGCATATCCATCAAATATCCATTTTAATGACTTTTCAAAAAGTCCTGTCCAATAAACCCGACTGAATAGTCTAAATATATTTTGGCCCATAATTTAATAGCTTTTTTCTGGATAAACTATTACTGGCAGCTCGATCTCCCGAAGTTCGTGGTTTCATTGACTTCTTAAATCAGTGGTGCCCTAAGAAGAGTGGATGCATTGGAACAATTAGATGCTTATTTACGTATGCATCCCTACATGGACCAACTGGACAGGCCTTCTCACTTTGTTCGTTCTTTTATCCCTAGAGTTTCTAAAATGTGGATCCTACTGCCTACGGAAGTCTCCTTCCTCTCCAAATCTTCAAGTATTACCCGTTTATGAAAATTAATAAAACTAAATTCCTACTATCGTAATTATATACGAAAAAGAAATCTCCTTTTTTGAAAGATAAAAAAGTACTTCTGCTTTTCATGTCTTTCACCGGGACCCTCTCCAGTGACGCCTTTCGCCTACTTCATAGGACTTGTTGTACCGGTGAATAACACGAAAATCTAGAGTCCCTTATAAGAATAGCTTCGTTGTTCGACGGTAAGATATAATCTCACCGTTAATAGTTAAACTAGTGATCGGCCGATACGAAGTTTTTTGTCGATACCCGATAATCGGCCGATACCGATATTTTAGTTGCCGATACCGATATAACATTTTTATTTAATAGTTTATCTATTAAAGGATAATTATGATTTTTTGGTGTTGGTACATTTAAAGATCAATTTAAAAAAAACTGGACACAACATTTAACATTGGCTACATTTCTTGACACCCCCGCTTTAAAAGAATTTTTTTGACAATGAGTTGAGAGATCGCGTATTTTGTAAAATTAGGCAAATAATTCTTGATAGAGAACGTAAGTCAAGTAAGCAGCCACTTACTCTTAATACTGAGAAAGAATACCAGATATCCAGTAGCAGTTATGAAGATCTACCTTTAGCAAGGTCAACTCCTTTAACAAAAAAAAAGGAAGATCCACGTTATTCTTATTGGGAGTCTTATGAAACTACTGTGGGTGAAGCCTTAAAACTAAAAAAAAGTGAAACCTTAGAATCTAAAGCACAAAAATTAGAAAGAGAAATTAGCCTGTACCTTGCAACATCTATAAATCCTAGAAACAAATCTCCATTTCAATGGTGGAATTTTAATAAAAAGGATATGCCCTTACTGAAAAAATCAGAGACATTTTTTTATTTGCTTCAGCTGCAAGTATTTTTAGTAAGCAAATTTTTTCTGATGCATGAAATATTTATCGTAACAAAAGAAACAATCTGATACCTGAGCATGCCGAAAGTGTTATTTTTAGGCACCGTAATTTAAAAGAGTTAAACTTTGCTTATTAATGCCTTGCATTTCTTGCAATTTTTATTTAAACAAGCTACGTAAATATTATTTATTTTTGCCGAAAGTAGTTTAAGTACCTTGTTCATTTTTGTTTTATTTTAATACAAGAATTACTTTTATTTTTTTGATTGTTACCGTAAAAATTATCAAAATAAAATAATATGTTCATATTAGAAATAATTTAGTTATTTTATTTAAAACAAAAAATGGTAAAAATAGTTTTTGCTTACAAATAAATAAAACAGTTACTTTTAAACACACCGATATTTATTTACATAAGAAATTTTTATATATAAAATTAATGCTTAAATACTTAATATTAGAGTCAATTGATAGATGAGAAATTCAAGATGGCTGCTAGTAGCACATCATTTTACCGCTCCTGGCAAGTACTTTGTAAGCCTACAAAATAAAGTCAATATCTTTAACTACTACAATATGGCGGTATATTCAAAATGATCTAAATACCTGATTTGGATAGCCATATTTACTAACTAATAAAGTTAGATGTACTTAATGTGGTATTTTCTTAAATCTTGTTTAAATGGTGATATACTATACAGGGTGCTTTAATAAAAAAATGGACACGTTTTGTACTACCCTGTATATTATCATCAGTATCATCATTTAAAATATCTTTAAAAAGCTTTAAAAAATAACACACATTAAGTACACTTAACTTTATTAATTTCGGAAATATGGCCATCCATAGGTAATTTTAAAAGTACCGCCGCCTTTTTGTAGTAGGTGAAAATATTGACTTTATATTATAGGTTATAAAGTACTCGTGAGGGGCTTTAAAATAATATGCCACAAGACCCCTCTTTCCATTTAATTTTTTCAAGATGGCGCCCAGCAGCCACATTGAAATTTTCATGTGTCAATTTCAATGTAAAATATAGTATTTATGCACAATTTAATTTTCTAAGGTATTAGGTTTGTAAATAGATCCGTTTAAAAAAGTGGGGGGACATTAAAGAAATGCACTACATATATGATATGATTATGCCGTACTACATCGTATACACTGAAGAGGGTTTTAGTGAATGACATGAAAAGTAGGAGTTCTTCATGTAACTGTCGAAAAAGGAAGATTTTTCGTATTTAAGTCCCGTGTTAACAAACTCCTTCTTCTAGAGCACCCTGTATAATCATTTTTACCTCCGTGATTGCTTTTCTTTGTCACTATGTATAATAAACCGTGGTAAATAAAAGTTAAATTTTCACCAACTCTCAGAGAATGGTCCATAGATTAACTGCGTATACGCATCCGGATTTTTATTTTCAATGATTTATCAATAGTCATGAACATGTGTTTATAGTTTTTAGAACCAGCTAGCCTTGTCTATTTCTCTCAATGTATACTGTGTGTGTCTTTAATCTCTTAATTTGATTCGATCGTTATTGAATTTGTGCCACATTCCTTCCTGTTCCTCTGCGTGGTTGATAGCCACACCATTTTTTTAATTTATATCAATTAAGCAGAAACTGTACTAGGAACAAAACTAAATTAAAAATGCTAAAATCCTTTAGATAAATAGCTATACAGCGTGTTTTCTAAAGTTCTTACCAAATAGAAAACTTTTGTAATATTACCTCTAGGGAACAAGTGTGTCGAGAACTTTTTAATTATTAACTTTACGAAAATAATTGCCATTTTACTAAAAGTCCTGCTTGGTGAGTACATTATTTTCCACAACATATTTGTATGTGGTTTTAAAACGGTTTTGGTTTCCAATCATGGCGAATGACATTTTTTCCTATTTTTCGATTATCTATCTGATTGCATACTTTTTATGCGAAAATTGCAAAAATATATCACGCACTAACTTCGTTTATAACAGTTAAAGAGTAAAAATTTTTTGTTTCCAATTTTTCTGGAAATGTTGAAGTAAGGCGTGTGTGTCCCTCCTCGATCGCGCATGTAAATTTTTGAAATTCCGAGAAAAAAGTTGCACAATTTTTTAAAACGCACTCTGTATATTTTAAGGTTACCCGAGGGTTACCCTTAATGACGTAATTTATCATTACGAACAAAAGAGTCCTATATATTTTTGTAATATCTGCATGTCAAATTTTGACGTTTTGACATTTGTTAAACACCTTTAAACCGATTTGATGGAAATTTTGTAGGTTTGTTTAATGTAATTAAGCAATTGCAAAGCTTTAACTGGATTGGGCACCGCAGCCATTATTATTGAGAGAAAATATACGCCACGGGCTTTTTATGTACTTTTTATATTTTTTTCTATGAAGCATTTTAGTGTCTCATCTAGCTTTGTATTTTAAATATTTATAAAATACCGACTTAACAAAAATACCGCCCTGTATCTCAAAAACGACAAAACTTCGGACATGTTTATAGAAACATTTTTTTATAGAATGACATTAGAAATCACTCTTAAAAGTTTCCTGTACCGTAGTAAGGAAATATGCTGTATTTTAGTTTGGAAACAAGTCTTTTTAGGCCAACCTGTATATCCAACATACAATTTTTTTGTTTAAGGTATGTTTTTATCAAGCAGGACTTTTTATGAAGAAACTGTAGGGTTTGTTGAGTATTAATAGAATTTCACGTTACTTTTTAAAAAACTATTTATTTTTTAAAAACAAATACAATATTTAACTTGTTAAAAGTGGAACAAAGAACATGACAACTTGTTGTTTTGCGCGTCGCTTGGAGACAGTCTCTGTCGCCGTCGGGAGTTCCTGCACAGCGCTGCCACGGTCGCGCTCGATCATCATCGTGTATTTTCGTCGAGGAGAACCAATGGTTGAATAGTTCAGGGCCGTAGTAGTATGATTAAATTATTAAAGTTTTTAATATATTATAGTAAACCGAACATATCGCTCCCCTTGAAAGCCTTAAGGCTTTAAATAAGGTTTGTTTGTCACTGTGAGTCACTTTGATTCGGTAAAACACATATTTTAGCTACCGGTCTTTTAAATGTCCCAGAATTAGTTTTTATGTCCACTGTACGTACAATACCGTCGAGCCCAGGATACAGTTTTGTTATTCGACCGAGAGCCCACTTTAGAGGAGGCAGTCCACTGTCTTTAATCAACACTAAAACACCAACTTTAAGGACTTGTTGATGATTTTCTTTCCATTTAGTACGTGTCTGTAGATTTGAAATATATTCCTTGGACCATCTACTCCAAAAGTGTTGTACAATTTGCTGCATTCGTTGGAAGCGGGAAAGCTTGTTTTCATTTATATCAATGAAGTTAGCTTCAGGAGTCGTAGTGAGGGACTGGCCAATAATAAAGTGCGCAGGTGTTAAGGAAGTAGGGTCATTAGGGTCATCAGAAAGAGGACAGAGAGGTCGGGAATTTAAACAAGCCTCTATTTGGCATAAAACCGTATTAAATTCTTCAAACGTAATTGCCGCATTTCCAACCACTCGTTTTAGGTGATATTTCACTGACTTAACGCCAGCCTCCCAGAGACCACCGAAGTGTGGTGCCCTTGGAGGTATAAAACTCCAATTAATACCATCATTTGTCAAGTTTGCTCCAATGTCAGAACCATAATTTTGTAAAAAGACTTAAGTTCATTGTTTGCGCCCACATAAGTAGATCCATTGTCTGACAAAATACTAGAGCATTTACCTCGACGGGCCATAAATCTTTTAAGAGCTGCTATGAAACATTCAGTTGTTAAATCGCTTACTAGTTCGAGATGTATTGCCTTTGTAGCTAGACAAATAAAAAGAGACACATATGCCTTAAAAGTCTTAAAATTGCGACCCTTTCTGTCTCGAAGTAAAAAAGGACCAGCATAATCTGCACCAATGTTTTGAAAAGGTCTTGCAGGAGTTATTCGAGATGCAGGAAGGTCACCCATAAGGTATTTTTCAGACTTAGCGTTAAACCTAAAGCATCTAATACAGTCATGAACAATTTTTCTAACCATATTTCTTCCGGAAATAGGCCAGTAGCATTCTCTAAGGGAAGCCAATAAGGCTTGAGGACCAGCATGTAACAATTTAAGGTGCTCATGTCGAGCTATTAAAATAGTTAGAGGATGCTTTGGTGGTAAAACAGCAGGATGTTTTTTGTCAAAGTTATAGTTTGAATTTTGAATTCGCCCACCTACTCGAATTAATTTAGTAACAGGATCAAAAAATGGATTTAATTGTGCAAGTTTGCTCTTAGAATCCACAGAAGAGGATTTAAGTAAGCATTTGTATTCGGTAGGAAAAGCTTCGATTTGAGCTAATCGAATAAGCTGATTAAGTGAGTTTTCTAACTCCTGCGGAGATAAAGCACCAAGTTTTCGTAAATGAGAATTTTCAGATTTAATTTGAGCGTTATTTTTAAATCTCAGTAAAAGTGCAAATATTCTTATAAGTTTGGTCAAAGTAGAATAAGTCGTAAATAGAATAAATGTGTCTTTAGGTGTGTTTGAAACTAGTAAGGTAGTTGTTGTATTACGAATATCTGGAAGTTTTGATTTATTTACAAAAATGTTTGGTCTGGCCATTCTTCTGGTGAAGAAAGAAGCCACTTGGGACCATGAAACCAAAGTAAACAATCGAGTAACTTTAAAGGTGGCATCCCCCTAGTAAGGCAGTCGGCAGGATTGTCCATTGAATTTACATACCTCCATGGGTTGCCTTCAGATAAATTCTGTATCTGAGAAACTCGATTTGCTACAAATATTTTTAATAAATGTGGAGAAGTTTGAATCCAGGCAAGTACTATAGTGGAGTCGCACCAGTAAAATATAGAATCAAATTTAAGTTTCATGGAATGTTTAATTTTGTCAACGAGTTCAGCCAATAGGAGAGCCCCACAGAGCTCCAGTCTAGGTATGGTTGTCTGCTTAATGGGAGCTACTCTAGTCTTAGCACAAAGAAGATTAGAAACACAATTGCCAAAAGAATCAGTACAACGTATGTATAAACATGCCCCAAATCCAGTTTCTGCTGCGTCAGAGAAACCATGTAGCTGAATTGAAATCGGATTGGTGCATAGAACATGTCTTGGAATTTTTAAACTGTTTAATTGTGTTAACTGTGTTCTGTAAGTAGCCCAAATTGTATGTAAATCCATAGGAATGGATTCGTCCCATGATGTTTTAAGTTTCCAAAGTTTTTGTAAAATAATCTTGGCAGTTATTGTTACAGGTGACAAAAGACCTAATGGGTCAAAAACTTGTGCTATAGAAGATAAAATTTGACGTTTAGTAATCTTGTTGGAAAATTCAGATTTGGAAATAGTGTATTCCAACGTATCAGCAGAAGAGTTCCAAAGTAAACCTAGAGTTTTGTTAGGTTCAGATTGACCTAGTGACAGAATGCTATCGTCATTACTATCAAATTCGATGGATTTCTCATTGCTACGCCATTTCCTGAGGGGAAATCCAAATTTTTCAAGAACAGAAGATATGCCTTTTTTAATGGCCTTAACTTCATCAATGGTTTGACCACCAGTTAATAGGTCATCAACATAAAAATCATGTAAAATAATAGAACTAATATCAGGATTGTCATTGCTGCAAATATGTGCAACTTCATGTAGTGAACGTATAGCTAGAAATGAGGCGGACGCCGTCCCATACGTCACTGTATTTAGATGGTAAACAGAAATTTTATCATTGGCATTAAAACGCCAAAGAATTTTTTGTAAAGATCGCTGATTTTCTTGTATAAGAACTTGTCTATACATCTTCTCGATGTCGGCACTTAAAACATAAGGGTATTGTCGAAAACGTATAAGAATAGAAAAAAGGTCGTCCTGAATAGTAGGACCTATCATCATCAAGTCATTTAAAGAGTATCCAGAACTAGATTTTGCCGAGCCGTCAAAAACAACTCTAACCTTTGTTGTTGTAGAGTCTGCTTTAAAAACAGCGTGATGGGGAAGAAAGAATCCAGAATTGTCGTTTTGATTTAGATCTAATGTCATGTGATTTAAATTAATGTATTCTTGCATAAATTTGCAATATTGAAGTTTTAATTCAGGGTTTTTATCAAGTTTTCTTTCAACGTTTAAAAAACGTTTGGTAGCGTTTGTTTTAGAATCACCTAATTTATTTACAGATTGCTTAAGTGGAATCGAAACTATAAATCTACCATCATCATTTTGTTTTACATTCTGTTTAAAGTGTTCTTCACAAGAAGATTGTTCGGGTGAATAAAACTTTGTTTGTGAATAAGTTTCTAATTCCCAAAACTTAGATAATTGTTCCTCTAATTCAGAATTTTTAGAAAAGTAACATTTTGTTTCCTTTTTTGACATATTATTACATGAAATAGGACCAGAAATAATCCAACCTAATTGTGTTTTTTGTATGGTGGGAAGGTTATTGCCAAGTTTTATCTGACCAACACAAAGAAGGTCCCAGAATGTATCTGCACCAATAAGTAGGTCTACTGGACCAGACTGGTTAAATTCTGGATCAGCGAGGTATAAATTTCTAGGAATATGTAAATTAGATAAATCAAAAGAAAAAGAAGGAATGTTGCCTGTTATCTTAGGTAATATTAAAAATGAAAGTTGTTTTTCGAAGTTCGTATTTGTCGAATAAATTTTAGTATGCACCCTGTAAGTTATAGTTTCACTGGTTTGGTTTATTCCAGAAATAGAAAGTTTTAATTTTTCCTTGGAAAGTTTTAGAATGTTGGAAAGATGTTCTGACATGAAATTTGATTGACTACCGTTATCAAGTAAAACACGACATGTGTGTAGATTACCAAAATGATCAAGAATTTTAACAATAGCGGTAGAAAGTAATATTTGCTGTGGGGAATTTAAAGTATTAATTGTTAACGTAACAGGTGACTCGGTTGAATTGCTCACCTCCGTAGTCTGTGGTATATTTTGTTCTTTATGTGAATTATTATTGTTAGGATTTTTGTTTGCATATGTTTGTTTATCGATATTTTGAAAGTGCAAAAGTGTGTGGTGTATTTGACCACATTTTCTACAGCCAGCTGACCTGCATTCTTTAGTTGCGTGTCCAGCACAAAGACAATTAACGCATAACCTTAAATGTTTGGCTGTATTTAATCGTTCAAATGAATTCAGTTTCAAAAAATCAGGACAAGTATAAATAAGATGCTCTTGTTTACAAAAATAACATTTATTTTTATTTGTTACAGACACAAAAGTTTTGTCATTTTTGTGTATATACCGTGGATTTGAAGCTTGAAGTTGTGGTTTAAGGTTATTACCTTGATCTAAAGATTCTAAAATTCTACAACGTTCTTTGAAAAAGTCAGTAAATTCTTTAAGTGTAGGTAATGAATTTTGTGAGGTATTTTCACACTCCCAAGCACGGCGTGTCACATTATCAAATTTTGAGGAAATAAGGTAAATTATAAGAGCGTCCCAATTATCTGTCGGCATTTTTAAAGCCTTTAGAGCATTTATGTGTCTTTGCAATCCATCTAAAAGCGATCGAAGTCCCTGATGTGATTCTTTTGTTAAAGAAGGCAAATTAAATAGCGCCTTTATATGATTATTTACCAGAAGTTGCTTATTTTCGAAGCGTTCTTGTAGTAAATGCCACGCGACACTGTAATTAACATCAGAAACTTCGAGTGAGCCGATTGTTTCAGCAGCTATGCCCGTTAAGGAAAGTCTCAAATAATGAAATTTCTGTACGTCAGAAAGTAAATTGTTACAATGTATTAAAGAGGAAAATGAGTCCCTAAAAATAGCCATTGATCTAATTTTCCGTCAAATTTCGGTAAATTTATTGGCGGTAATTTTACACTAGAAAGATCTACATTATTAGAAACACCAGATGCAGATTGAGATCGATTATCTAAACTTAAACGCCCTGTATTATTAGTCGCAGAAGGAGGTGGTAAACTATGTTCAAATAAAAACTTTTTACTTCTAGCAGTAATTTTAAAAAATTTATTTTCAAAATCTTCCCTCTCTGGGGCGTGTACTGTGTCATAATTTTTGTCACAATCTACATCGTTATTTTCTATGACAAGTTGAGCAGTGTTAAATTGGTCAAAAAGTTGCTCAATTCGTAATAATCGACTGTGCAATTCACTAATGTTACAGTCGTCTGTATCCTTTACAGAGTTAAAATAATTTGAAAATCTAGTAAGAGTACTTTTGATAGACCTACGTTCGTTTTTAGCCTGATCTGCCATTGTAGCAAGAAGTAAACAAATCGGTTAAATGTGTAAGATTGTATGAAAAAGAAATAATTAACCAAATTTGTGTAAAATACCACCCAAACCAGTGGTGAAAATGGCAAATTGTAATGCAAATTAAGTAAAATAAAAACTAAAAACAAACAGAGGCTTAAAAATGTCAGGAAATATAGGAATAAAGGAACGCACTGTACTTTGCGTTGTAACACAGTAAAAATCTCTGACCTTGTAGTCCTAGTTGTTCTCAGCCCTCGAAGAAGACGTCCACACAAAACACCGATTTGCTCATCCGCGTCTCAAATCACCTTCCAAAGCGCCGATACAGTCAGGCGCGCGGAGTTCCAATCGTCCAGCTCAAGTCGTCAGCCTGCGTATAACCGCGTGTCTGGTATTTTCTGCCTTTAATTAAGCACAATATCCATGTCGAAGGACCATTTTTATGTAGGGTTTGTTGAGTATTAATAGAATTTCACGTTACTTTTAAAAAACTATTTGGTAATTTTCTAGAAAATGGGAGCAATTCGCGCTGATCACGAATCTGAAAGAATTATTTGGCGGAAACGTTTCGTTCTCGAGATATCCATCATCAAAGTTCAAATTTGAACTAAGCTTATTTTCACTATATTCCCCTTCTTTTGCACACAATTCTTGATTTAAAGCTAAACTGTCACACAATATTTGATTTTCACCTTTTAAAACCCCGTTTTTCTACGTTTTTACATTATTTTTGCATTAAACTGCATAGCTATACTTTGAATCATTTTAATCCCAGTTTGCCATGAAGCCCTATGTGTATGTATGGTTGCCGGATTATCAAAGAAAAGCCACGCAATTTAATTCAAAAATAATGTAAATAATTAATAGTTTAAAAAACTAAAAAAACACGCTTTTATATGCAACCGAACTAAAAATTAAAAAATAATTTTTCATTAAAAAAAATATTTTCACTTCATAGTAAAAAGCATGGGGTGCTTAATATATTAAATGTTATAATTATTATATTTGCCAATATCTATGATGGAAAAGTTATGAAAAAATAGTAAAATGCACCCCACGCTTTTTACTATGAAGTGAAAATATTTTTTTAATGAAAAATTATTTTTTAATTTTTAGTTCGGTTGCATATAAAAGCGTGTTTTTTAGTTTTTTAAACTATTAATTATTTTTCATTTTTTAGTTCGTTATATTGCACAAAATTCTTAATATAACAGTAAATTAGAACATACTATTTAATTAAGCAGCAAAAAGAAAATAACCAGCCCCCTATGAAATGACAATGGTAGCAAATTTTAAAATTTGCAAAAGATTGCAACTCACTAAAAATTTCTTCTTCATTAAGTAGCAAAGTTTCAAATTTTGCCAACAGATGGCAATCCAGGCAATGTTTGGACCGTTGCCAACATTTTGCAATCCACTAAAAAATTTCTTCTTCATTTAATAGCAAAGTTTGAAATTTTTCCAACAGATGGCATCCTAGGTGTTGTTTTTATAATATAATGGATTTTTTTTCCTGGCGATTAAAAAAAAAAGGTAAAGGGATACTGTTTGCAGATTATTGCATTGTCATGGGTCCTTAATACGTGTGCAAAGTTTCAAAGAAATCGAATAGCTGGAAGTTGGTAAAAATAAGGCTCAAAGATTCCGTTACATAGGCAGCCAGATAGATAGTTACAACCCAAGTTAATAAAAGCGTGTTAAAAACGTAGAAAAACGGGGTTTTAAAAGGTGAAAATCAAATATTGTGTGACACTTTAGCTTTAAATCAAGAATTGTGTGCAAAAAGAAGGTGGAATATAGTGAAAATAAGGTTAGTTCAAATATCAACTTTGATGATGGATATCTCGAGAACGAAACGTTTCCGCCAAATAATTCTTTCAGATTCGTGATCAGCGCCCCAAAAAACCCCGTATACCAAATTTCGTCAAAATCGGAGTTGCTCCCATTTTCTAGAAAATTACCAACTATTTATTTTTTAAAAACAAATACAATATTTAACTTGTGAAAAGTGGAACAATAAACATGACAACTTGTTGTTTTGCGCGTCGCTTCGAGAGAGTCTCTGTCGCCGTCGGGAGTTCCTGCACAGCGCTGCCACGGTCGCGCTCGATCATCATCGTGTATTTTCGTCGAGGAGAACCAATGGTTGAATAGTTCAGGGCCGTAGTAGTATGATTAAATTATTAAAGTTTTTAATATATTATAGTAAACCGAACAGAAACATTTTTTTCGTAAAGTTAATAATTAAAAAGTTACCTATTTGGTAAGAACAATTATTACAACAAATCTTTCCGTTTAATTTTATTCTTGAAAGTAATATTTTTGCGATTTTAAACCACCCTGTAAATTATACGGCAATCTTTATTATAACCTTTAGCATTTTAAAAACTCATTTTTTTAATAAATAATGCAGGTGTTTAAGATATTAAAAATAAAAAAAAATTGCAGGTATAGTTAAGTCTATCCGTGGACAAATTGTATTTGTAAGATTGTTTATGAATTTTTGACTAGAGTCAAATTTTCTTGCTAAATGCATTCGTCGGAGTGGTTCAAACCGTATTCGAAAATGACAATATAAATATGAGAATGAAGAAAATGTAGGTTTTCAAACCGTTGCGTCACAGCCCAATAAATTTTTAGGTAATGACTATGATTTTAATTTTTAGGGTTAATATGTACTTTAGTTTACACCCAATATAAATATTTTTTACTTGCCATGTAAAAAGTTTACAAGAAATGACCAAAAAAACGTTTTTAATAAGAACGATGCATACGCCCGCCCGATAGAGATAAGTAGATTGTTTTAAAACCATTGTCCGGGATGTATTCAAACACGGTTAAATACGCGACGTACATGACGTCACCGTTTAGCAAGAAAATTTAATGTTTTTAAAATATTTTGAACCGTATTAACAACAAAATGGTTTAGATTAGACTAAAAACCAGTTACAAAGATGCCACAAGCGTCATACAAATAAAGACGGCAATCAACTATCGCTGTCTAAACGCGTCGTTTACATCGTGTGCGAACAACAAAAGGAGAATAATTGAAAGTGAGACAGAAGTGATGACGCCGTGGCATCTTCTCTACTGGCGAGAACTTTACTTACCGAATTAACATGAGCTTTATCATCGTAGTTAAAAATGGGTACGATCTCCTTAAAATTGGTTAAAATTTCATTGTGTCTAGCCATATCCGTTGCCAAAATGGTGCGAATAATTCCTTCACGTACTTGCTTAAAATCTTCACTGCTAAATGATTTAAATATATTACAATCGTCATTTTCCAAAATCCTAAATGCCACGCTGCAGTGATGGTTTTCTAGAGGTGAGATGTCATTGTACCGGATAGCCAGCTCCGTCTTTAATAAAAACAAAAATATTAATGAAATAAGACTTTAATTATTGGGTTTAAGAGGATGCCGTACACGTTAAATTGAGCTAAAACGCGATTCGCTGCCGTTTTTAAATATTTGTTTTGGAAAAAAGTTGTATATAGAAAAGTTTTTTAAAATGATCCAAAGATTATCGGAAAGTTAATTAAATTTTGGTAATGTTTATAAATTAACACACTAAATTTCACAAAATTACAAAACCGTAAAAATAACCACTTTCCGATAATCTTTGGATCGTTTTAAAAAACTTTTCTATATACAACTTTTTCCAAAACAAATATTTAAAAAACGGCAGCGAATCGCGTTTTAGCTCAATTTAACGTGTACGGCATCCTCTTAAAAGAAACGTTGTAACTTCAAAATCATAATGTGCGCATTTGTAGAACTGCAAGGCTGCAGCTTTTTAATAAAGCGTAAAACATATATTTTTATTTCTTGACTGATTCTGTATTATTTTTTATTTTTTTATTTTTTTTATCTTTGGACAATCCACGAAGGCTGAAAGCCTAAATACTAACGTACCGTGGGTGTCTTAAGCAGGGTAAGAGGAAGTTTGTTAACACGGGATTTAAAAACTTGAAGATTTGGGGGAAGGAAAGACCTCCGCTGGCAGCAGGTTCCACAGTCTAGAAACTCTAGGGATAAAAGAACGAACGAAATGGGAAGTTCGGGGCCTGTCCAATTGAACTGTATGGGGATGCATTCGAGCGGCACCACGAGTTTCTCTGTTGGGAACTGCAAGAGGAGGGACTATACCGGACAATTCGTCGGAGCAGAAGCCGTTTTGTTAAAGGACGTTTCTTGGAATAACACTTTTCTAACATTTTTTCTTAAACTACGAAAACACATACTTATAAGTGTCCTCTATACATAAACTTTTTTAATAGGCCTTGCGGCACTAAATTTCGAAATAGAAACTTAAAATTTGCACATTTAACATCTAAGTCTTATCTGGTCCTATGCTTACGGACGTTCTAGCGAACGGTTAAATAAATATCATTCGAACTTTTCTTACGATTCTTACCAACAACTGAGAATCAATAATCGAGAATATACAAATATTAAAAAAAACAAACAAACCTACTCGTTTTATTATAAACAATTGTTAAAGTTAGGGTTTTTAGCATCAGACATACCCTTAACCAGAGTTTATTAACTAAAGAAAAGTTAATGCACTCTCTTGCGACTGCACAGAATAGAAAAGGATAACAGGCTTTGTTTTAGCCACCAAGTCGTCGGAAGAAAAGCGTCGTCGAGTGCATTAACTATTCTTTTAGTTGATAAACTCTGCCTTTACAGCGTTATTAGAGAACTGTTGCATAGTGAAATAAGCCAGGCATTTATAATTCCAGCCTTATTTTTACATTTGAGCTTGCGCAGATACATGCGGGGATAAGGACTTTCTTAATAAGGATAGTGCCTGGATTTATTTATGCCCGATTTAAGTCGTGCTATATTCTGGCCTTTTTTTAACTTTAAAACTGTTTGTGTAGCCGAATGGGTTTCTACCACATAATCGTAAAATTGTTAGAGGTAAAAATACTTTAAACCTTCCTTTTTCAAATGTATTTCTGTAATTGTGTAAAACAAAACCGTTAAATACAAAACAAGAAAAAAATCTACTAACATTTTTTGCTCTTTTTATGATGAATGGTACTGTCAATATGATTTGCAATTTGCAATAACTCTAAACATCGCCTTATAGATGTTAGAATTGTACTAACGGATACAATAGTACATTTTAAAACATCTAAAAGTTGTGTCGACGCCTCTAGAGACTTTAATTGTCACACTTCTCTTTGAATGTGGGCGTGACCCCCCAATGTGACAGTTTTGCATGACCGTCTGTAGCGCTTCTAACCAATCAAATTACACGTGCTTCTGCTTTTCAGTATAGTCTTTCCTTGAGAACGTCTTTAACTTACCTCATGCTGCTACTGGTACTGTGAAAATTGGTAAAGTATATCTAAACTGCTGCTTAATTTACCTGCAACTGTGATTTTTTGGTAATTTTAAATCGTTATTACTTTTAAATAAAATGCACTGACAAAATTCAGTTTTTACCGTTTTGTTGGTAAACTTTTTTGGAAAAGGATAGCTATTCCAATTTAAGTAAAGTTTATCCTGTTTTTATTTTACAGGGTGTAAAGGAAAAGTCCTATTTTTTATCAAAACTTTGTCAAGAGCGACATTCTACAAAAAAAATATTTTTAAATTATACAATGTATGTATATCATCTTAGTGTTGCAAAGTTTTCAATTAATTTGGTTATTTTTTTCTGTAAAGAAGGAAAGGAAATATAGTGTACATTACTTGTGAAAAAATGACTTTTATACACTCGTGGGTTTGTCGCACTCGGCTAACACTCGTGCGAAATTAGTCAGTTTCCACACTTGTAATGTAATATACTGTGACGTTTATTTTTGAAATACATAAGGCCACTTGACGTCACTTGGACAAATATACCATATGAAACTTTTTTTTTGGACCATAAGACCTAAAACTATTTTTCAATTTCACTATAAGATTATAGGAACTATTTGATTAACTAAATTTAGTACAGGCATACGCCCCCACTAGGGGTAGCCCGTACGGGGCTTAACTATAACTTTTTTCTTAACTTTACCTCTACTACCCTTACTACTTCCACTATCTCCCTACTTTTTCTCAACTTATCCCCCAAATTGTGTTCTGTTTAAATAATAAATTCTACAGTATGTGTATGTTTTATTATTATTATAAATTTTTATTATTATTATAAATTTAACCTACAAAATAAATTAAAACCTTAACACACCACGAATTGTTTTGTATTTATAAAAATCCAATGTTAAGTAACCTAATTAAAATGTATACTTATTTTAAAATTTCCAAAATGTATATTTGTGAAATTCCCAAAATGTATACTTTTTTATACTAGGTGATCACAATACCATAATATCACTCATGAAGGATCATTGTCTACCACATTCACACAGATAATATTTCAGATGTTTAATGGTTATTTATTTCTAAAAACCTTTTTATTTGACATCTTGGTAAAGTGTGAAGAAAATAAGGACAGGTTTCTCTTTGTTCATTTTCACATTTTTATAGTTTTTGACAAAAAAAAAATTCTCAACGCAAATCTTGTTTTTCTTAAAAGAAAAAAAAACATATGCCATATATTTGTGCTAGTGTGAGGCCTATTTGTGGACAAACTGTACGTTTAACATAAATACATCATTTTGAAAAGTATAAAACAAAATGGTTTTCATATGGTCCGATTATTCCACACTTCATTAAATTGTCATAATTAAACGTTGTATGAAATACAATCGGTTAAATTGTTAATAATTGTTTTGTAAATATAAATATATTTATATACCTGTATTATATTATTTATTTATATAACGTAATTGTGGTCAAGTGCATGTGCGAGATATATAGCACACAACAATATACAAATTGATGCGGTTTCAAATATATGTATCTAGAAAGTTCATTAGCAGCTACATATTAGAAGTAAATCAATTTGATAAATTGCTATTTGTGTAGTTAAAATTAATGCTTGGGTGAGTGTAATTACAGTTTTGCATTTAGTCGATTTTGATTAGAATTGTCTATTTAATATGTCCATTCACTTGCAGATAATGAATATGTAATTTAAATTACTATCTTCCAGCTAAAAACTCTACAGAGTGTTTACTAAGTATCTGGATTAATTTGAACAAACAACTCTTTGGGCAATTTTAAGACGGAGTTTAAATAAACATAAAAATAATTTTTCATAAATCTTTTAAGTATCCCATTCCCAGTTTAGTTAAAATTCAAATGTAATATTTATGGTATTAAAAATCCAATTTATCTCTAACTTAATTAAACATATAAGTCCAGTAGCGTCTTAAGCGACACCTAAACAAATATTTCTGGAAAAAATTACGTCATTTATCGATACAAATAATGATAATTTTTAAACCTATAGTATAGTTAAACACTAAGGTTTTACCATTTACTCAAGTATATAGTCAGCAAAAAAACAACCAATTTTTAAAGTTATACAACGTGTCCAAGATAAGTAGGGCCAGTATAGTAATCTTAAAATTTGTAAGGGATACGAAATCGGTTAAATGAGAACACAGTTGAGGTTTTATGTACTTAATAATATGCTGTTTAGAAAGTTTTAAAATTACTAGTTTTTCCGAAGATATACGAAAAAAATACAAGGAATTAAATTTGTTTTTTCCGCTTTATTTTTAATTGGACTTCTATTCTACTCTATCAAATTGTAGTATTTTATTTCAAATGCGACGTTATGTTTTCGTGGGACCATCATAAACTTTATTGTATTAAATGCGGTCCTGATATTCTAATAAAAAAATTAGAAGCTGATTTTAATACAAATTTAATGATGCATCACACATTAAAGTTTAATCCTAATACAAACCTGTATTTATAGAAATTTATTAAAAATAATAAAATTTACATTTTAAGTTAATAAATTACTTTAATCAACGACGAAGAGCGTAACTAAAACTTCCTAAAACTAGATACATTTTTTAAAATCTAATTTTATATTCAATTTTATTTGAAAATCAACGAAGTATCTCACATTTTTGTTTAGTTTTAATACAAACCTGTATTTTTCAGGACACAGTAAACGCCACATTTTAAATTAATAAATTACTTTAAATACCCCATACCTACCGTCAGATTTAAATATCGAAATTTCAAAGCCAATTTTATTTTGAATTTACATTATGGTTTAACCATGACACACACCTGTGTTCCTCAAAATTTGGTAAAAATAGTAAGCTTTACATTTTAAACTAATATCTGCACAGATGCAAAACATCCAAATAAGGTTTTTCATAATTATGCACAGAATAAAGATCATAACGTCAATGTAGGTAAAACAAATTATGTACCACCAACTTGTTTCCAAGGTTTTTCTGATATTTTAAACAAATACAGGTTAATCTTATACAGGTGTTTCAGAACTATGGGGTCAAACTTCTAGGGGTTATTCAGTAGAACAGTAGAAAACATTTGAGTATAGGGGCCCATATCTGGAAAAGTGTCACTACTACGGCTAGTATTAATTGCCTAAATGGAATTTAATGTATTTAATTTTTTTACATGATATCATCACAACAAAATTAATAAATAAAAAAATAATAATAAATAATATTATTAATAAAAATTAGTACAAAATAAAAAATAAAATAATCTAACTTATTACCATTGGCATTGACATAAACTTTTTGCACAATTGCACTATGATAATATCATGTGCTATAGGTAAAAATTAAATACAATAAATCCTATTTAGGCATTTTTTTTCTAAATTTTAAAGCGTTTTAGATCTGTAGCGCCGTGACACTTTTCCAGACATGGGTCCCTCTACACAAATGTTTTCTACTGCTCCACTGAATTGCCCCTAAAAGTTTGATCCCATAGTTCTGAAACACCCTGTAAAAACATTTTAATGAATTGAAATTAAAAAAACCTTTGCTTTGTTTCAAAAATCCTGGACATTACTAAAACAATTTTAATGATTCTAATATAAAAATCTTAAATGTTTTTTTATTTAATATCTTACTACTTGGAAACAAGCACAAATTGACATATATTACGAGGACATATTTTTTTCCATCAGCGCAATTTTGGCCAATCGAACGCCGGTTAGTTCGCGTAACAAACGCGTACAAATTGCGATTTGCCAATTGCGGAACATGTTCTTATCGCTCAATTTCGAACGACACATTTGCAAATCGCATTTTCTAACTATATGAACTAAGCTTTACGCGAGCCAACCGGCGTTCGATAGGCCAAATTTACTCCATTGGAAGTGGAATCTGCCAGCGTTATTTCTGAAACTAGTCAGAGTAGAGACCTTTGATTGGCGTAAATATTTAAGTTTTTGTTAATTAAAAGAATTTAACCGGTTTAAAAATTATAAAAAAATATACTTTCTAATATAAATGGAAATTTTTAAAAACAAAACAATTTTTATTATGTACTAACGTTTATTTTTTATTGACACTGTTACAATTTGATTTCAACATGCTACCACAAGATCCTTGAGGCTATAATATGACGACCTAACTTACCTAACCTTAGCCCAAAAGTTGATGATTTTGGAGGTACAGTGTGTTAAAAATTTGTTCTGATTTTAGTTTTTTAGAAATAATTGTCTTAGTAATGGATGTATTGTTATATTATTGGGCTATGAGGGCAAACTCTGGTATTTAGGCATAAACCTTCGTGGGATGTCAAAAAGATAAAAAAAAACTCTAGACGGCGCCGTCTGCCGTACAAACAAACTGACTTTTTGTGCCACTATGTAATTTTTCGATAAAAATTCTTATTCTTCTTTATATCTTACATTAAAAAGGTATTCTTGGTAAAAGTTAATTTAAGCAGCCGTTTTTGAGATATCTGGATTTAAAAAAATTATTTTATGTATAGCCAGATCTAAGGAGTATAAATCCTTAGGTAAATTTAAACATAAAAGTTAAAATGAACCTATTTCCAAAATATCTTAACTTTTAAGATACACAGTGGTAAAAACAACTATTTTTTTTAACTCCACCAGCTTGTATCTCTGGTCAGTAAAACGGTCTGTCTAAATAACTTTGAGGATAATTTCGGCATACTTGTTACAACAAGACGTGTTTGGTTAAGTAAACATATAGCGTTACCAGAGAACGACCATAAAATTTACTTTAGAACCAAATTATGAACCATCGCTTAACTGGTTTCTGCACAAAAGGTACTTTTCTCATAAAATTAAACACACGGGCGCATAATAGACTGGCAAATACCGAAAAAATATAATCAGTTAACCGGTTTTGAATAAAACCGGGTTAACGAATATTCCAAAACCGGTTTTCAAAACCGAAAACGGTTTTTAAAACTGAAAAACCGAAACCCGTTTTCAAAAAAACCGAAGACGGTTGTTAAAACCGAAAAACTGACGGGATTGCTGGATGACCGCGAATGTAGTGCGATTTTAAACGCAAAAATCCCGTATATATTAAAGTTTTTAAATATTATGTACATTTTCGAACTGCCATCAAACAATTTAGCCTCTGGGCTTCCAACTGTACTTTAGTTAGCGACTTCTAATGATATAGGTACATCCAAGTCATAAAAAACAATTACGAAGTTTTATAATATACCTATAACTTGTTTGGTACTGCAATTAATTATAAACGGATTATTCGATATTTGAAGAACCGGTTATCGGTTCGATATTTGAAAACCGTTTAACACAGAAACCTTTTTTCGGTTTTGGCCAAAACCGCGGCTAACCAAAAACCGATTATCCGAGAACCTGGTTTTCGGTTTACCAAAACCGGTTTTTAAAACCGAAAACCGGTATTTAAAAGCTGGTTTTAAAACCGGTTTTTGGTTTTAGCTAAAATGGCGGTTAACCGAAAACTGGTTAACCGGTTAACCAAAAACCGGCTTCGGTTTCCAGCACTATGGCCACCGGCCGCACTTTGACAATGTTATGAAATATGGCAGCACATATTATACGCACAGTTTGCGATTAGCCTACTGGCATATTTAAGTTGGCAATTCAGTCATTAGCAAGTGCCAACCAAATAGGTAACACTTTAAACAAAAACCTAACCTAATTTTACTTCATATATTGCAATATGCCCACCATGCGCACTTAGTAATATGCAGATGGGCATATTTTCAGACGTTTGTCAATAATTTACCTTAGAGTAATTTTATTACAGACTAGCGGACCCGTGCCCACTTCGTTGGGCGGTAATATCTGAACGTTTGTTTGATCATAGTAAAATATAGCCTATAACCCTCCTGTGTGTGGCTTTCTAATTGTGGAATAATTTTAATGATAGGTTTAGTACTTCCGATGAACAGCAGCTATAAACAAACCCACAAACAAAGTTACAAACTTTACCTCTTTATATATTAGTATAGAAGTATAGATATAACGGGTAAAGTAGGAAATCGGGGCAATTTAAAGTAAGTAGATCAGAGAAGACCCTCCTAAATAAACTTGTGATGCCAGCGGCTTTGTTCACCTATATTTTTTAAATTTTTCTGTAGATTTTTAGGTAGTTCAAAGTTTTGAGACATAAATAAACTTTCTCATGTACTTTTATTTACTTGTATTTTATAAATATCTACGTTTTTAAAATAATGTTTGTCTTTTCATACTTAACCAAATTACTTACACCATATAACACCATAAATAGTAATTTATGTAACAAGTGCATAAAGTAATACTTTTTTTCTAATGGGAAGTTTCCCATGAGTAAAAACTAAGCTTTATGCATGTGTTACATACTATATTTTTTCTACGACCGTATAAAAATTTCCTAAATTACCAGTTTATACATGTTTTTTTATTTAAACTTATTAATTTTAGTTTTTGCAGCATAGCCCTTATATTGCAACAAAAATCATAGCCTCCTAATTTTTTAAAGACAATTATTTCCTTCATAACTATGCCGTTATGATTTAATTAAAGAAAATTTTATGTACTTACTTTTGCAAAAATAATACTAAAACAGTATAAATTCCTTTTAATTTCTTAGTCATCCAAATTCATTATTACTATTAATTTTAAATAATTTCTATTAAATTTATTTGCAAACTGTCAAATTTTAAAACTAGTGATACATGAATTGAAAGAAATAATGACGAAATCAAAGGTAACTGGACCGTTTGGTTCAGTTGATGTCGCGTTTACTGTTACATTTCATAAATTGACATTTAAGGACATTGTAGTAGGCATGGAAACAAAAACTAATTCAAAGTGTAAAGTTCGAAGTGTTAAAAAAGTTACTTTTTTAACACTTACTTTATGTAGTGTACTAGAATGGAGTGCTTTAACTTCATGTTAACGATTAAAAAACAGCATTTCTTTAAGGGTCGTGGAAAAAAATTGCAAGAAACCCAATTAAAACTCCGATTATTTAAACTGTCTTGCAATAATACTAATTCACTTGCTTTACTATAACATTTTTATTTGCTTCTTACTTATTAAACTTAAAAACTAATTTAAAAACAAGCAAATATATAAAATACCATTAATTAAATAGTTTTTTTCCTGTACCTAGCCAAATTAAATAAAAACTAAGGTAACGTAGGTATCTCTAAATTATTGTCCCATAAATTTTATGTGCTCCCCAGTGAAAATCGATTGGCGTAATGGTGGAACAGAATGCTCAAATAAATTTGCAGTTTTATATCCCTTAGGAAATTTATATTAATTGACCGGTTTACACAGTTTGACAACTCGGTGGAGAGGCCTATGTAATTGTTATAAATCAGAATGGCAAAATGTGGTTAACTTGTAATTTATTTTAAAACTGTTATGTTTATTTGCGGTTTGCCGTTATATTGCACACTGGACAATTTTTTTAATATAATATTGGTTGGGTCAAAATTTTCTTGGATAGATACATTTAAAAAAAAGCATATTTATTAGGGTGATCCAAAAAACTAATATATCGAATTTTATGTTAAAAGAAAGCTACAGAGTGAGTTTATTTCGATGTGTAGTACAGAGATCTCAGAAACCGCTGCAGCTACAGAGATGGTTAAATGGGAAAAGAATTGTAGTTAAGCTTAGTTTAAATCACTTTTTGATTCGTCCAAAAAAATTATGGCTTACTAGATAGTTTAAAAACGTTTTTCTTCCAAAAATAGTTTTTCTCTGAAACTCAGTTAAAATTCGAAATACATAAAAAGTGTAAATAAAAAACTTTTAGATAATTATCTCCTTACTAGAAAGGTGTAATCTAATATTTAATATTTAGTAATCCGTTTTTGGGCTATAACGTACACTTGCATTTTTTAAAATAAAAACCATAGTTGGTACTGACATTTTTAAAAAGGCCTTTTTATCAGCTTTTGAACGATGTATAAGAAGATATACTTACGATTAAAAAAAGCTTAGTTTTGGAATTAATAATCTAAAATTTGTCTGTTTTTCTAGTTGTCCACGAAACAAGTAAACTAGTATTGTTGAAAATTGCTTTCCTTTTTTGACAGATTTTTCAATAAATATGGTATATATGGCATAGGTATGGGCAATAAAAGTGGAATTTTCAAAATGTCCAATAATTTTTGTATAGTAAAAGTGAGAGCACACTATACTATACTATATTTTTAATTTCTGAAAGTTAGTGTCTCCAATAATTAAAAACTTAAAAAAATGTGTTTTTCTTTTAATTATAAGATTAAAACCATTTATAGTACTGGATAAAATAAAGAAAAAATATAAGTAGTCTAGGTATTTAAAAAATGGGAGTTACCATAATACAGGGTATGTCAAAAATTTTGAGGTTATTTTTTTATTTTAAATATAGCCTTGATAATATTTGAGCTGTAGCAATTTCTTTGTTTATACAGGATGGACCAGGTTTTTCTGACAAATTTCAACAGTCAATAGAATTATTTTTTTATGAAAAAATCCAAATAAATATATTTTCTAAATTGCTTTGTTTCTAAGACACGGGATGATAAAGTTTAATTTATTTTCAGCTTTTTCTCTGTGTTACTTTTTTGTCTCTACCTTTACCTTTCCTTACCATTTGAAAAATTACATTGTCAAGTAGTGTCAAAATGCCACCCTTGAGTTTCCATTTGCAAATCCATATAAAAAAACAATATCCGCTATTTTTCGATTTGAAAACTTAAACGGCATTTTGACACTACTTGACACCCTATAAATAAAGGAACTTAGGAAATATGTTTATTTGAATTTTTTTATAAAAAAACGTCTCCTATCGAGTGTCTTAAGTTTGTCACGATAAACCTGGTCCACCCTGTATACTATATTTATTATAAACTAGTTTTTATCCGGTAAACAGTTGGGTGCTCGCTTCTTATTGGGATGATTTCTAATAATAATAATTTTAAACTTATAAATGTTATACATAGTGGTATATGATTTGTTTTAAAATTAACAGCATCCCTGCGAAAGTTATTACCAAATCGGATTTTTTAATAATTATTAACTAAACAATTTTCTTTTTCGATAAAGTCCTGCTTAGCAAAAGAAATCTACTTAAATATTTGTTTCTTTGGACATACTTTTTGGCTTTACCAAATGCTTTTGTCGAACTATAGCAATCGATTTTTTAAGGAGCAAAAATCTTTGATGTTCTATTAATAAATCCTGTACGTTGAAAATTTTGAATTATAAAAAATTTGTTACAACTTCCCTATGACTCCCCCTGTCTATTATAAGGTCGCTATCGCAAGTGATAATAGATGCACCCTTAACTATAGTTAAGAAATTAAAGATGTAAGTATTGACATTTGTGACATATCGAAAAGAACAAAAAAAATTTTTTTGATTTTTTACACAGCTATATAGTTCTTTTCGATATATATTTTTTTCGTCTTTTATGGATTTTAATTATTTAAATGAATAAATAAAGAAATTAAAAAAGAAAAATTACGTTTTAGTACTTGAGGAATTTTGTCGTTGCTTGTAGAAAAAACCCATATTGTTATATTTTTTAAAAAGACAAATTCATTTCTTAACAAATATACAGGGTGTTCCATTTAAAAATTCCAAACATTAGTCAATATTTGTAAAAAAATTACATTTGAAAAAATTCTAATGACGCCACTGCATTCTACGTACTGCTTTACGTTTGTAATACGTTGTAGGCCAACTGAGATACAAGAGGTACCTAAAAATGCAAAATTTCAAAATCGCCCCAAACTAAGATGGCTGCGATCTCTTTGTTTATATGGCATTTTTGTTTCACAAAAAGTGGCTCGGGTTCGCGAAAATTGCAAGGTTCTATCTTTAATAATAACTGAGATACCCGCAATTGCATCCAAAAGAAGACGCTCTGTATATGCAACGTACATGTATTCCTGTGGAAATTATTTTTTACTAATCAGGACTTTTTAGGAAAAGACACTTTTTTCATAGAGATAATAATAAAAAAGTTTTCCATTTGGTAATAACTTTCAGAGTCACGCTGTACATACTCGTAGATGTTACGTCCTGCTGTTTTGAAATCTTAATTAAATGTATGATTTATTTTAGAAGCCTAAAAGGGGCTGTGTCCTGCTAACAGAAACACGGATTTCCCTTTAAAGAAAAAAGCAATAAAATAAGGCCCAAAAGTAGTATAAAAATATGGGCAATATTAAGCCGCATCCAGACTTGCAACAATTCGCCAAACATCCATCCAAACTAACCAACCTGTTTGTGCGCTCCTTTGGCGCCAAAAAAAAAAAAGAACAAGCTCTGAATCACCGCCAAATCATTCGCCAAGCCCTTGAAACGAAGTGAATTCCGTCCACGTCCACGTCCGCGCTATGTGGCGGGTTATGCAGAGTGGAGCGGCGCGGCGAATTGTTGCAAGTCTGGATGCAGCTTTAGCATGCACTTTTAAAGTCTGGCTCTGTTAGTTTAGATAAATATTATATGTGAGCACCTAATTTCATATAAAAAGATTAGGTGATAAGAAACAAAATTTTGGTATTTATTTTATAATACAGGGTGCTTAAATATATTTCAACCCATTTTAAAAGCAAATAACTTTAGAATAAATACAGTAATCAAGATGCGGTTTTCGCAAAGAGCCTCAGATTGTAAAACTTTTTGTCATGTCCTCGCCATTTGGTTGTGACATTCCGATAACACAAAAACAAAATGGCCGATTTTTCGATACAGGAAATCTTTGTTAATTTATAAGAAGCACCAGGTATATTTTTCTTCAATCTTATTCAATCTTTCCAATTTAAAAAATGTGACACAAGCTATGGTTATTTTAAAAATTAATGGATTTATTGATCTCCAAAAATTGATTGCATGGCAAATAAGTTAAAAATAAAAATTTGCTACCTATACCTAAGGTTAGAGATAAAAATATAGAATTAAAGCTTTACGTTATTCACAAAATAATAGTTGCAGTAAAGCTAGATTACTTTTTCTAACTTTTGAATATATTATAATTTGTTAATATTGTAAATACCCTAGAGTTGTGTTGCCGTATTTTTTTCTGTAACCTTATGTATAGCCAATTTTTATTGTTAACGCCACGCAGTCAATTTTTAGAGATTAATAAATTTATTGTTTTTTAAATAACTAAAGCTTATGTTCCATTTTTTAGAGAAAAGAGATAGAACCTTGGAATTGCAAAAAATATACATGGTATGTATTTCATTTAAAATAACAAAGTTATCCCATATTGGAAAGTCAGCCATTTTGTTTTCATTTTAACTAAATGTCACAACCACATAGCGAGGAAATAATAAGATTTTTTTGAATCCAAGGCTTTTTACGAAAACCGCATATTAATAACTGTATCTGTTCTAAGTTATTAGCGGTCAAAATAGTTCAAAATATTGCCGGACACCCTATATTTGCTACCAATTGCCCCAATTGTTAAAACTTTAATAATTAAACAAATTAATTTATTTATTCATGCATCCAAGCATCATTAACAATACATGATTGTAAATACTTGAATACTGAATGAAATTAAACATAATTAAATTTTTACCCAAACAATTTTGTTTTAAACAAAATTCTTAGTAAAGCTTAAAAGCTAGCCAAATTAAAATCTAGGGTTCGTTGGTCGACGCTTTTGGATGCCAACTAAAAAGGATAGGCAAAACAAAAATGTAATAAAATTAAGTAATTAAATTTCAATAGGGCATATCTATGCGTTTTATTAAAAACTAAGCTTAATATCAAAACAAAATTTGTATTCAAATTTAATTAATAACTTTAAGTAAAAAGTTACCCACATTTTTGGTTGCTTTAGTGCAAATTTAAACAGCAAATTTTTCACATCAAAACAACAGTATAACAATTTATATTAGGGACACAAGATAAAATTTAATTTTTCTAACCCATAAAAAGTACACGTATTCATATACAGTGAGGATATTAAAAGCCCCACTTCCCCTTTATCTTTTAAATGGGACAGGATATCAAAATCGGGTAAAATTTTTGGTAAAAGGGTGTCACTTAAAGTACTTTCTGGTATAAAAATAATTTCGGTCACGTGGTCTAGTGCAAAGGGGGTACTAGCAACTTTAATTATCTACTTCACGCCACTTTGTTTTTAAAAATCGACCTAGCCGTTTTAGAACCATTTGAAATTTGGCTTAAATACCGTACAGATAGTCCGGTTTTATGGGCATTGCCTTGTAAGTCTGGAACGGCTTAGAAGGGACTTTAAAACGAGGTACTACATGACCCCAGTTTCCATTTGAAAAAAATTGCCATTGCAACTGACACCAGACCACGTGATCAAAATTATTTTTACGACAAAAAGGAGCTTCAGTGACACCCTTTTACCTAAATTTTGCCCAACTTTGATATCTTGACCCATTTAAAAGTTTAGGGAAAGAGAACTTTTAAAAACCGCACTGTAAAAATTGAAGCTAAATTTCAAAGGCATGTAACTCTGACGGCTAAAACGATTGTTAAAAATAAAAGGGTGATGATTAAAAATCAAAACGCCTTTAAAAAGGGATGCTACATGACCCACGTTTTTATTTAAAAAAAAATGCTAGTGTTCCTTGTCTTGTCTTGTCTCATTCAAGGGATAAAGGGACGGGAGGACATTTATTATCCTTACTGTTTTCACCAAATATAACAAATTCTCAAAAGGTTAAGTGAAGTTTTAATTGCGAAACCCAAATAAATGCAAACCTTTAAAAAATTTGAAGTAAAGTTTTCAAAAGTGCTTACTTTCACAAATTACGAGCATACTACAATTTTTTATCCTAAATCATATCAAACATATTTGGTTTACAATTAATTGTATCATATCACTGTTAAAAATTAAGTTCAGTGCTAGTTTATACTTACTTTTGCATTAATTTGGTATATATTATTGTATCCAGGATGATCCAAATCATGGCAAATACATGACGTTAGCAAAATTAATACTTCCAAATCACCAATTTTATTTGGTAGATCCACGCACCATGAGATCGCGTACATCTAAAAATAAAAAGGAACAATGTGTCAGAATTTGCGTCATATGGGAAACTATTTTCAATAATATTTTACGAAAAAGGTTATTTCATTATAAAAAATTCTGCATGGTCCAAAACCTAAAAAGCACCCAACAAATATCAAATTCTATGGGTGATCTACGTGGTGTGGCCAAAAACTGAATTTTTGCTCAAGAGTAAAGTACCTGTATTTTTGCTAATATCAAAAATTATTTAAAAAAAAGATATTTAAAATAAGAAATACTTCAAAACATGCAATTTTATTTATTAACATTTTTTCTGCAATAAGGGTGAAAATTTGGATTTGCACATTAGTGTCATACATTTCATAACTATAAATTTCATAGGACCATTTTAAATAAACTTTTTAAATAACTGTTATCAAAACAACAATAATGTACAGGGTATTTCATTTAAGAGGAACAATGGCAAATATTTTTACTTTTCCCATTTTTAATAAATTCAAGATAGCCAATTGATGTATTTTAGCTCGGGAAATTTAAAAATCGTATTAAAAAACAATTGCATAAAAAACAAAAGAATTACGTCATCAATGTTGCATTTTTTAAATGTTTATAATTATATTTATAAATTCTTTGCTCAATTTTAAGTATTTTATATTAAAGGTAATATACGTCTGTCTTTTACTGTTTTTGGGTTATCGACGCCTAAAGAGTCATATTTTCGGCTAATATTATTAAATTTAATATATCAATACACAATAAAGGTAATACAGGTGATTACCTAATACCTCAAAGTCATTAAAATTTTTACCTATTGGTGGATTTTAATACTAGTTTTTGAAAATGAAATGTTATATAATATCTATAATATATAGATGAAAAACTAGAGATAGCAACGCTATATTACAAGTGTGGAGAAAATGCCAGTAAAGCAAACAGAAGATACATTAACTATTTTTGATATAAGTAAAAAAACAGCAACTTTACTTTTAAGCAAAAATTACATTTTTGGCCAAACCTTGTAGATGACTAATACAATTTGATATCTGTTGATTGCATTTTAGGTTCTGGATCATGCAGAACTTTTGTTAAGGAATTATCTTTTTTGTAAAATTATAATATAAAAGTTTTCCATATGGCGCGAACTTACGTAGACACACTGTATTTTAAATAGATAAATATTTAAAAATTATTCACACAAAAATTTCACCAAAATTACATTTTGTTTTATTAAAGGGAAAACATAATAATATTTTTTTAATTATAATTAAAATACCATGACCCATAACATACTATAAAACATTCTTGTGAATGTGGTAAAGTATAAGTTGGAGAAACAAAAGAACACTACAAATTAGAATAAAAGAACACAAACAACATACGAAACGAGGTGAAACTCGACATCGCAGTACATGCAGTTGGAGGCAAAATATATTAAGATAAAAAGCTGCAGTAAAGTAAGTAAACAGCAAGAATGTATTTAGCGAGCCAAGAAGACTAGGTCGTATCCCAAAGGAATTAAAAATTGTTCTTATGGGATATTTTTGGCAAATTTATGTTTAGAATACAATGCTGATTACGACGATCCACGATGAGCTTAATTTTTTGACAATTTTTTAACAACTTTTTACATTTTTTTTAAATAAATATTTAATAAGGAAAGTTTTGTTTTTATTCCCAATAAATCTTTGCACTTTTCCTGTATAGATATATTCTTCTTATAAACAATACCCAGCTCTGCCAGGTACAACTACCTTAGCCATGACACCTTTGTTGTTTTGTTACTAGGCGTCCTCTAGACGATCAATTATATTGCACAATATTACGTACTGTGCAAAAATTGATCGTTTGGGGCTAATATAAAGATTGCGCAATGACTGAACATAAGTTTGAGCGAGTTTAATTTTTATTGCACAATATGTTATAATTGCATCGTGTAGAGTAATTATTGCGCAAAACTATCAAATTAAACTATCGTCCGACTGAGCACTAAAAATTGCACAGTTCGGACAGTTCGTATTAGTGGACAATATAATTTGCTTGTTTGGATTCAAAGCGCCATTCAATCATACTGCACAATAAAATATATTGTGCAATAATATTGCAAATCTAGAGGCCGCTCTAGCGCGTTTTTAAATCTTTAATTTGACTTAATGTCATTTTCTCCAAGAAATTAATTATTCTTTTTTTCCCACACCCCGCAAATCGATTTCCAAAAGCTCTATAAACTCATATACAGCTACCAGCAATAGTAGAGTAATAGATAAACCAATCGTCATTATAACTTAATTTATTAGTTTGGTTTTTGCAAACAACAAACAATTTCCGCTGATTATTCTGTAACAAAAAATAGTTTACGTAATTTTTTATCTTTGGTCATTTACAGCTCAGAGTCATTGTTTGTTTTTTACCGTTAGCAATAATTTCTTCTCGCCACGTGTAATTATTTCCATTTTTAGATGATGATATTTTTTGTTAGTTTTGCTTAAATTTTAAATTATTGATTTTGGAGAAAAACTGATATCGTAATTAAACAACTTAACTCTTAAACGACAACACGGAGTCGCCCGTGATCCACCAAATCATATTTTAGGCATATTTGTTGCAAAAGTTGTCTTATAATATTGCTGGTACACCTACCTCTGTAGCTTGACTGTTACTATTTCCACAGCAAATAACGTATGTCGCAGAAGTTTATTGCCTGAATTATAGGTGTTTGGGGTCATTGGCAACCCGTGTTGTTGTTTGCGTAACAAAAAAGACATGTCTATCAAAAAAGGATATTGAAGTTAAAAGGAACTAAAAGAGATTAAAAGACAATATGAAGAATGTAATAAGAATATTGACAATAATAATTATTACTTAAGTGATACTGGAAGTGAATCTGAAAAACAAGAAGAGAAGAAATTGGGGCAGTCGAAATAGTGTAAGAACAAACTAAAAATTAATCATGATGATAAGCACATCTACAAAAAAGTGATTTCTGGAAGCAGTGGTTAAAGATGGTACTCTAAACCTTTTTTAATATACACGGACAGGAAAAATATGATTTTGCATATTCATATACCGAAAGGGAAAAACACTGATTAGACAGCTTGGAAATTTTATTTTGACGACAACATGCTGCATAAAATTGTTGCTCATACAAACAAAAACTAAGTAGGTGAGATATACAATACAGACTGATAAAACAAAACTGGAAGACTTAATGCTTTACTGCACACAAATTATTGCTTTGAAGAATAATTATGAGAATCAAACGAAGATGTGCAAAAATAAATTCTTTTCCTATACAAAATCATTGCTTCAATTACAAAACAACCAACAAAAAGAAACTAGATAGGTTTTCTGCTGTTTGAACTTTAAAATATCAATAATTCTTTATGGGGTCATATGCAACCCATGTTGTCATTTATGTATGCCAAATTTTATCTTTTCGTTCAAAGGTTAAACATTTGTTTTTGTTTATTTCACTTATTGTTAATGTATTTTAAAATATTGGAAAGTCGTCTATACCATTTAATTTTAAACAACAAGAGGAAATAATATTTAAATTCCAAAACACTTACCATTTGTGCTACACAAAAACAATGACGAAAATTGTGAAACGGCACATCGTTGTAGTTTTTGTAAGCCTCATACAAAAGTTTCTTAGCGTTGTAATATCAATGGCGAATTTTCTACACAAATCGTGATCCAAAAACATTTGTTGGAGAAGCAGAAGGAGTTCCTCATCTTCCCATGGTCGTGCGTCAAAAGTTGGCATTCGAAGCCATTGTCTGATAGTATCGGTTACTTGTGCTTCGCTGAAAAGAAAATTATGTGATATTCTACTATTTAGTCTTAATATTGTGTGTATGATATGTGTATTGATAGGTCGGACCGAGCGCTATACGCGTAAGTCGAATTCGCGTAAGTCGGGGTACAATGTTGCATATAAAGACATACAAAGTATGTTTAGTTGGGACCGAAGACTAAATAAAACAATAATTTAGAAAATAAATTTGTATTTAGTTCTAGATAATATGACACACAAATTTTAATTTTTGCATCGTAGTCTTTAATTATGTTAAGTTTATACTCCAAAGATAATGCTTTTCTCTTCTTGTATAAAGTAAAAGAGTCGGATCAACTTCGTTTGGATGCCATAGTACTTAGTAAATATCTCCGGTCGTCGCACAACGCACAAAAACACAAAATCGTAACTTGTACTTAAGTACCTACGCGACGATTCTGTACTACACGTCAGTGCCTGTTATAAGTTAAACGCATAATAATGCGGGGAGTGTCACAAACAAACGCCATTGCTTGACCTTGACTGCGCAACCTTAAAAAAAACGAATAGACGAGAAAATTAAATCGCGTAACTTCATATTCGCGTAACTCGGGGTAGCGTAAGTCGGCGTATTACTGTAGTTATACCCAGTGACAGAGAATATTTTTACCTCCAATTTTACGAAAAAAGTTAATCTTTTAAAAAGTTCTGCATGGTCCAAAACTTAAGGCAACCATCAGATATCAATCAAATTGTATTATTCATGTACGAGGTTTGGCCAAAAATTGTAATTTTTGCTTTAGAGTAAAGAACCTGTATTTTTTCAAACATTAAAAATTGTTATAAAGAAAAAATGTTTGGAATTAAAGGTTACTGTTAAATATGCAATCTTGTTTGTTGTAAAAATATATATACCGGGTGATGCATCGCTGGGCGGAACATAGGAAATCCCATGTAATTTTTAATGGGGCCAATTATTGACTCCCCTAATTATTTTTTAGAGAAAATTCTATCGAAGTTTATTGAAGAGCATGCAAATCTACGTCCATGGTAAAAACTTTAGATTTTTGGGTTAACCCGTTTGCTAGTTAGATGCTAATATATTTTTAAAAATTATTACATTATTATCGCCTCATATTTATGAACAACAATAAAAATACCAGTTACCGTGACATAATATTGTCATTTTGAAATTTAGTGCTTTATTAGTATCAAAAAATCGTAGAGCGAAAAGATTAACCATGAGTTATACTACTGAAGAAAAAGTATCGATGATTAAATGGTACTATCAAGGACATAGTTACCAAAAGGTGTCAGACATGTTCGCTGCTTAGTATCCGAATAGACCGATACTCAGAAAATCAACAGTCGATAGGACTATCAAAAAATTTGAGACCAAAGGCACAGTGATAAATATCTGCAGATGTAAAGCTAGGAAGTAATAAAGAGAAGAAAATGTAAGAGATAATTTTACCCGCTTTAAATGATATATCCAGGGAAAATCAGGAAATTTAGTACCAAATGGATGGCTGTCCGGCGCACATAATACCCTGGCTCTTCAATAAACTTCGATAGAATTTTTCTTTAAAAAATAATTAGGGAGTCAATAATTGACCCCATTAAAAATTACATGGGATTTCCTATGTCTCGCCCGGCGATGCATCACCCGGTATGTAGTTTAAGATAAAACAGTCAACAACCTCGGTAAAAGTTAGATCATTGCCTCGAGAAATGATTCACATCGGCTCTACGCGCCTTGGTAAACCATTTATTTCTCTAGAGTAATGAAACACTTTACTCCTAAGTATGTAATAAAGTAATAACTTTAATTTTAAGTTATTAATAACGTAAATAAAATAATTAAAAGTATTAGAATGAAAAAATCCAAGAACAACTTATTTTATACCTTAGGTACCTAATCGATATCGCGTGAGCTAATAATTTAAAGGTCAACTTTGATTATCAGGAGGTGCCAGATAGCAAAGGTTAACTAGCCACGGAATATACTTAATTTTTTAAAATGCTTTAGTAAAATTGAATATAGGTTTTCTAGTAAAACTAGTAAATTGTTTGTACCTTAAACGTTTAAAGAACTAGGAAAATAATCAGATCCTACTTTACAAATGTTTTATTATTTTTTAAACCACCCTCAACTTATAGTTTTTAATTTTTCTTGCAGTTTCTTTATTGTTTATTTATACATTTTTTTCTTCTCTACAATTAAATTGTTAAATTTCAAAACAACATAAAATAAAAATATACAATTCTGGTTGGATAAAAATCGGTTTAATTTTAGAAATATGAATAAATAAAAAAACGTCTTTTTAAGTACGCAAAAAATACAATTTATGAATAAAAAGAAATTCTTATTTGGATGCACATTTAAACAATGTGTAATTGGTTAAACCCAATTTTACAAAATTTTGACTTTTTGTGATTCTTGATATGAATGATTTAGTTATTAAAAAGTATGCTACATGCTAAGGCATATACTAACGTACCGTGGGTGTCTTAAGCGAGGTAGGAAGGAGTTTGTTGACACGGGACTTAAATACTTGAAGATTTGGGGGAGGAAAACACCTCCGCGGGCAGCAGGTTCCACAATCTAGAAACTCTAGGGATAAAAGAACGAACAAAGTGGGAAGTTCGGGGCCTGTCCAGTTGGACCGTATAGGGATGCATACGCGCGGAACCACGAGTTTCTCTGTTGGGAACCGTGAGTGGAGGAACTATACTGGTACATCAAACAGGCGTGAGGTCCTCGACCACACAAGTTGTAGCCATAATGTAAGTGACGAAATAACTAATTGGAATGTTTCCGATGAGGCCTGGTGCTCGGATCATCGGCACATAAGGTACGACGTAAAAACTTCGCAATTGACAGTTAGCAAATTCCGTAACCCCAGGAGGACACATTGGGATGGATTCAGGGCTGCCCTCAAGGAGTCGCTTTAGGGAGGGATAGCTAAAATAGTCACAGTGAAGGACCTATATCTGGCAGTAGAGCAAAAAGGCAAAGCCATTCAGGCTGCTTACAAAGCAAACTGTCCAGAAACCGTAAGGCAACTAAAAAGGAAGACAGCATGGTGGAACAATCACCTTCAGGATCTTAGGACCGAGGTAAGAAGGCTATTTAACAAAGCTAAAACTAACCATGACTGGAATTCGTACAAAGCAAAGTTAACGCAGTACAATAAGAAGATTCGCAGGACCAAAACAAAGTCCTAGGAGCAATTCTGTGGAAAGATTTTAAAAACTCCCGTGTGCGCTAGGGTGCACAGAATCATGGCAAAAGATAGTTCCCATCAAGAACCCGGCCTGCTTAAAAGAGCTGACGGCTCATACGTCAGCACAATGAAGGAGAGCCTGAAGCTGCTAATAAGGACACATTTACCAGGCTCTTCAATAATCACCAACTCAACAAGACCAACACAACCCACTGATAGGCCAAAACGCCCAAAAAAAGTGGATTGGAAAAAGACAGCTGAGGTGGTAAACCACAATTCCATCATATGGGCCTTAGGCGAATTTCAGCCATTTAAATCACCAGGCCTAGATGGCCAGTATTTATGCAAAAATGACAGATAAGTTTGAAGTTAGGCATGGCAAAAATAAATTTATATATCCATATATCGAATCAAATTATATATCGGAAAATATCCGCAGAAATGTATCGATGAATTCAATATATCAACATAATATGACCGTTCAAGGCACTTCACTTCGATTTCTCAAGCCAATCAAAATTCATCGCCAAAAATAGTTGACGACCAAAAAAAAAAGAACGCCATCCCTTCTTGAAACCAACAAACTCACAAACTCATCACTGACAGTACACACACCTTAATATTTGTTTTTATTTTTTCTGCTAAAACAAAACAACTATAGTTGTTCTGTTGTAGTTTTTGGACGTTTTTACTCAATAATTTTTGATATATATATATATATAAAAAATTGACATTTGTAAATTCACACATATTCGATTGCCATTTCTAGTTGCGACTCAAAACCTTAGTAAGAACGCAAAACTTAACGCCACACTTATAAACAATTTTTAGAGCATGTGTAGCCCGGGGCTACATACCCAAAATATGGCAAAGGGTGATCTATTTATCTTTATACAATCCCAATAAAACTTTTGTAAGTATTTTATATTTTTTTAAAAGTGTATTTCTAATAAAAATATCTGCATACACTGAAACATACAACACACTGATCAAAATTTAAATAATCCATAGCGTATACGAGGTAGGTGCAAATTAAGGAATATGACACAAGAAAACACTACCTTTATTTTTAAACTTAGAGAAAAATAATATTTCAAACTTATTTGGTATGGAGATTGGGTCGAACCAAATAAACTGCCGTAAATTATTCTTATTGCCCTTAGATTTCGAAAAAAAAGTATATTTTTTTATAATTTTCTATTACAATATTCAAAAATTAAACTTTATTAGGATTATGGAATTAGGAAAAAGTTTGTAGAAGTTAAAAAAATATATTGTTCCGTATCACCTCGTATATAAAAACACCTCTTCGTTTTTATACCTTTTATTAACAAATGAAGGTTACAACGACGAAATCTTTACTTGTCAATGTCTCGAAGTTTACAGCACAAAAGTCGAATCTATACTAACTGATCAGAGGTTTCCCGTCGCCCTTTTATAGTATGGTGGAAGAGTAAAGAATGATCTAGAATATTCGAGAAATATCGTGAAAATTCCATAGTACAGGATGGCATAAAAGTTCTTAATGGATAATTCGGGCGTTTTCGGAAACCTTCGAAAGTGATGAAAGAACTTGGAAAAATTAAGGTAAATTATTTAAATAAATTAACAAACTAAATTAAATGATCCTAACTCTCTAAAATTCTATAACCTAAACACATTTTTGAAAGTCTGTAACAATATTTATGAATTAATTTAAATAAGAAACAAAGATAAGGTAATAAATTTAAAAATGCAAAGACGTTTTTATGAGGCAAAAATTAAAGGGGCTTTTAAATTTTAGCCTTATTAAACCACAAAGAAGCAAAAATTTATGTTTGTTTCTTGGGATGATTTAAATGTACTTAAATACTTTAAAAATAATAAAGCTTTGACATTTTTTTGATATTTACGGGTAATAAGGACAATTTACAGAAATTAATTTAGTTCAATCTAATATCCATAAGGAGCAAGTTGGTTTAGGTTAGTTTTTTTTCTATTAAGTTTTTATGGGAAGTTCTGCTTTTAAAAATAACACAAAAACAACTATTTTAGCATATTTAATTAAAAAAGATAAACATGGAAAAAATTAAGGTTTCCGCTAAAATGCTTAAATTTAGCTTTTGATTTTCACATTGCTGTCTATTGTAAAGTTGCAGTTTTGGTTTTAAAATTACCCATAAACAATGTAAAAAACTTTAAAACATTAAAATAAGTTTTATTACTTATAAACAGAATGAATAGATACCCAAAGTTTATATAGTTTTTGAGATACCTAAAATTCAAATTTTGTTGGTTTTATTAATAAGTATTATTAAAGTTTATTACACTACCCATCAACAAAATTCAATGTCATATTTTAATCTAATTTTTAAAAATAGTATCTCTTAATCAAAACCCTATTACATCCTTTTCAGTTAAACGATCAGTGGCGTAGGTAGGCGTCGGCGATGTGGGCCGTTGCCTATGGCCTTGCGCCTAATGGTCTTGCACTTTAAGAGACCTCATTACGATATTTTAAAAAAGTAAAGTCATGTTGTGATGTTAGTGTGTTTACGTCGGTAAAGTGTATTTTGTACAGGGACACGCCTAATTTTTAAAGTGAAGATATATTATTTCATCAAATTCTTTTTGTCCACTACGGAGCCGCGCTAATGAGACTTCGCCCACGCCTATATTTTGCCACGCTACGCCACTGTAACCGATACCCCAGCAAGGCAGGGAAAACTTTTACAAAGTTATGATTGAAAAGGACAAGTCATTCACAATGCCCTAATAAGAAAATTGGAGTTTTTAAGTGTCAAAAACTTTTAATTTATAAAACTTAGTCCTAAACCATCAATTTTAAATTCTAAAAATAATTTTAAAATCTTTAAACATGGGTTATACATCCGTTAGCCTCGTAGAAAAAAAATCGTATTTAGTATGTCCTTTTAAATAATAAATATTATATACAAAATTTAAACTTTTTCTTGTACATAACTTCTTTTATTATATTTTAAATAAAGTGCTCGCCAAAAAAATCGGGACAAGCAATTTTTAGCACCATATTTAACTTGTAGTAACTTTGGAAATAAAAATATTTTTAGCTGCGGATTTCGGTATGTTAAAGCCCATTTCGTCTAGATGACATGGCGCAAAATGATTTTTGAAAAATAATTAAATGTTCATGGTATACAGGGTGGTCAATGAACAGATGCAAAATTACAAAATGTTTAGAGGTGTGTGATTCCGGTAATAATTTTTTTTGCATTTAATTATAGGTCATTAGTAAAGTAACATCAATATCTCCAGAGGTTTTTGCCAGTTTTTGATTACAGCCCTTTAGCCCCAGAGACACTACTAAACAAAAAATGTGTCAAAACTTTGCTACCAATATCTTTAAAACGCTGTAACTTAAAAACGGCTTTACCGATTTCGACCAGGTTTTCACATTCTGAAAGCTTATTTTCTGGTTCTTTTTTATTACCTAACCACTTTATTGGCAAATGACCATTTCTATTAAATACAGGGGTCAAACAAAAAGTAAAGATAAATTTGCACAAAATATGGTTATTGTTCGTTTAAAGCTATGACAATTGGGCTGTACGTTGTTGTTTGGTTTGAAATTTGGTCAATATGCAGCTTCGGTCAATACCTCTGGACGGTTTTTTTCTTTTTCGATTAGTGCCTTTTGGCCACAGATAGGCTACCTGGCAGATCCATTGTCCTAAAATATGTTTTTGTGGATTTTTGATGTGATCTGGATATTTTAAATTAATTGCGACCTAAGGATTTTTTTGTACAGGGTAATCAAACAAAACTGAGCCTTTCATTATACAAGTTTGTTTCTCATGATAAGAGGTACCATTTGATGTATTGAGATTTACCGTAATTATTGCAGTGGCGTCCCAGAGGGCAACCTAGTTAGTAAAGATGGAAAAATAATGGTACCCACTGCTTTTGCATCTGCATTGGTACTTTTTGTGTAAAGTTAAAATATTTTGATAAAAACGTTTTGTTTTCACCCTTTCGGGGTCATCTCACCCAGGTCCGACGACCGCCCCCTTGGGTGGTGCACTGCAGCCTGAAGGCTTATTGTACCTTGACCCCTACTCCTTCTCATTCACACACCATTCATTCATTCCATAACTTGGATGGTTGTTGCTCGGTCCGCAACCCCGAGCAGAACACCGTGTGCGTTGCCCAAAACACCGCTGTCGCCGGACACCCATCCAAATTATGGGCGCGCATTCCACTGCTTAACTCCGGAGATCGACGCTTGCCGATACAACCGAAGCAGCCACAAGCGCGTCTGATAAAAACGTTACTCACAATTCTTAGGACTGGCTGCTCTTAAATTTTCGGGAGAAAACTTGAAATAATGATATCAAAAATTTTTTTAAGTTTCATGGCATGCCAGTGCCTTAAAGCTTATGTATAGTATTTAAAACATTAATAATTTGGCCTTTGTAATTCCTATCCGAAGTCTTTACAAGAAAATCTTTTAAAAAATTTTGTAACCATATCTACTTGGGGTTTCGCAGCATATTCATATTTTTAATGTAGAGCTTATATGTGTTTCTGATGTTAGGCAGATTTTAAAGATATAAATAATCTCTGTCAGATTCGTCCAACGCATTAACATTTTTTTAGTAAAGCCTATAGTTGGATGATTATATTTAAAAAGGAACTATGCCGCAATACGCGTGAAAAAACGACTTCCTTTTATTCATTTTATATGTGTAAAAGTTCCACACGCCTGGTTTAAAGTTTGAGACATCTAATATAGTATAGGACCAAACGACATAATTCAAAAATGCAGTTTTCTTTTAAACTGGTTAGGCAAATAGGTATTCGGATATCGGCCAGTAAAGCAACAGCAAAGAATGTATGTGACTCATCCACTCCGAAATGTTTACATGTGGGATTTACGTTAGACTATCTCTTTCCTCATATTGCCTATGTGTTAAGTTATTTAGCTGATCCGTTATAAGGTTCCAAGCAGGGGTTCTCCTTATATAAACTTATCCGTGTTAATTTTTATGTTAAACATTTTTATTTTTCCACTTTGTTTAAACAGAACCTTGATACTTTGATTCTTTTTAAAGTACTATGATAGTTTAACTTATTTATTTAAAAGGAACTATCGACCAAAAAATTTAAGTCTCTACGGTTTCAAAGTTATAAAATAAGGCATTCAGTTGAGGGTAATATTTCGTTTTAAACGACGTATCATGTTTAAATAACAAAACAAAAAAGTCGTCAACTTTTGTGCAAGATTTTTTTTAATACAACCGCTGATAACTCAAATGTCCGATTTGGCGCTTGGTTCCTTTTTTAATTAGCATCATCCAGTTTTATGTGTATTGGTGATAGCAATACATTTAATTAAAGGTAAAAACACAACATTTTACTAGGCTTGGATGATTGATTGCTTAATTTCATTTACTACTGACGAATTTAGTTGTAGTCAAACAAGAATAACGGTCGGTGATACGTCATCTAGTCAGAAGGGAATCATAAAATTTATGGAATATTTAAAATTTAGCTTGGTGGCGCATTGGAAATTCTAAATTCTTAACGTAACACTTCCTAACCCACAATGTAAAATTTCTCTGTTGACTTTTTTGTCCACACACATAATGAAAATGATAGTATTATTTATGGCCGGTCTGTTTCCTACTGAAGCAAAGAGTAAAAGTTGCTCCCTTTGTAATGAAAACTTTTGACTGTAAAAAAAATTGAAGGGATAAAAACCTTCATATTGCGCATATCCCACGTGCTTAAATTATTCCAAGAATTTTTTTCTTGGCCACAATAATTATTTTAAGAAAATAATCCTTTGCCTGCGGCTCGGGTAGTAACTTTGAATAAAAAAGATTAATTGAAAAATTATTACTTTATTATTTGTTTTTAATGCCTAATAAATGTCACTAAAATGTTTTTATTTTGGGTCAGCAATATTACTGCACAAAAACTTTAATATACGAGAAATTTATTAATTTTTATTAAACTTTGGATATTTCTTGTTTTATGTTTTAAAATAGCGATTGGGGCAAATAATAAAAACATGCATTGCGGTAATAATAAACTATGTGATAGGAGTGTATTTTCAAGAGGAGATATTTAATTTTTTTGATTTTGTGTAGGGTTTTTATTTATATTAAAATGCACAAATTATCCACCCTAAACTAAAGCAAAACGTTATACATTAATCAGGAAATTACATTTTGAAAACAGGGTTCCGGTCAGATGAGTTTTTGTCTATTACTAGTTTATCTGTTATTACTGAAATTACTTTTTATTTGTTATAACTTATATAATTAAAAAATCTTTTATTTTCGGTTTTTTTGAAATATTACAGTGTGCCCACAGATGGACTCAACTATACCAACAATTTTTTTATTTGGAAAAAAATAAAAAAATGTTTGCTTCATCCAGAAATAATAAATTTTTAATAATAATTACCATAAAAATTCAGTTATGACTGCTGAGAAAAATAAGGTATAAATTTATTTTTTCTTTAAAAATAATTTATTTTACTTTTTAAATTCAAAAATGATCATGTTAAATAAAAAAGTATACAATTATAAAAAAATTGATTGCATTTACTTAATAAAAAAGTTACAAAAATATTTGTATTTATATTGTTCCCGAATATCAACTTCTCTTTTAAAACACAGGACTATTCTTATTAGGGCTTAAATTTTAAAGTATTTTTCTCTGCTTTGTAAGGAGTAGAATAAATTATTTAAAAAAGATCGATTTTTTAAATTTTACGTTAATTCTCCTTAGAAACCATGACCAATAAGAAAAAAAAATAGACATTTGCGATCGCTTTTGTTATGCTTTATAATTAAGTAGTTTCAAAAGTGTATTTTTCGAAACTATTTATTTTCTAAATTATTATTTTCTCAATTTTGAAATACCTATATATATATATATATATATATATATATATATATATATATATATATATATATATGTTATATGGCAATTCTTATTAACATTAACCCTTAACTACTAACGTGACGTCTGGGAGATGCAGGCAAATGTTTCTCTGTTCATTGTTATGTCCCGCCTTGTGTTTTAGGGCTAATAATCCATCTACTTTTAAGTTTTCTGTTGCTTAGTCTGTATACAGAAGGAAGTTGTCATAGCCCTTTGTATTTGTTTTTTATTTAGTGCAAAGATCCAAATGCGTCTATGAGAGACGCCACGTTGGTAGTTATGTAATTATTTTCCTGTAATGGATTCTTACCAAAGTTATCTAATAGTAGTGTTTGCTGGTAATTTTGATTATAAAAACAGTTACAAAAATGGCAGAGAAATTGTTAATAAATAAATAGAGCAGATTCTGTCAAAAAACTGTTATTTAAATGAGTAACCCCACATTTTGTCAGAATAGCAAAACATTCACATGTATCTCGATGAATTAGATTAAGTATTTGTGATATTTTACGTTTGACCCCATAATAAATTAAGAAAATAAAATTAAAAGATTGTCTAAAAGAAAGTCTTGCTATACTTGCCCTTTAAAGCAAGCAGAGGCAAACTGCCAACTTTGTTTACAGTAAAAAATTGTGTATTTAATGTGTTTAAAAAATGTAGTTTTAGGTGAAATGTATTTTTTTAATGTTACCTTCTTTATTTATTTATTAATACCTTTTTGTATCAATTTATGTTTTGTTTATTAGAATTAATGTTGGGTTTGAAGATACATGTTAAACATGTGTACGCATAAATCTTGATCGTTTTATCCTCGAATGTGTTTTTATGTCTAACGAAAATGTATTTTCTTTTATTTTTGCAAAAACTAACTGTTATTTTTTTTGTAATAAGAATAAATAAAAATAGTCTTTAGTAACAATGTTAATCATTTAATAAATAAAAAACATTGATATGGAAAACTAGTGATATATTGGGGAGCGTCTGAGAGACGCTACGTTAGTAGTTGCGGTACAAAAATTGCACGTTAGTGGTTAAGGGATAATAGTACGAGATCCGAATAGGAGGCGACCTTCACCCATCTGTTTACCGGATAAAAACTATTTTATATTAAAAATAATATTTAAACAAAGGTATCGCCACAGGGTTGCCTAAAAAACTAGATCAAGGACATATTTAATTTAATGAAATAAGCTCAACATTTTTGACACACCTTTATAATGGCAACCCCTATATTTTTAAATACATACGTATGCAAATTATTAAAATATATATTTTTAAACAATACAGAATGTACCTACCAAAATTTTAAGTTTAAAATTAAAAATTTTATCACATATTTATTTATAAAACCGAAAAAACAAAATGTACTAATATATTAGTACTATCATGCTGCAAGAATTGACATTATATAGAGTTACTCAAAAATTTTAAAACTTACCTACCTATTTTTTAATTGGTCTAGCCTTGACCTAACCCAAACAGCACAAACTTTCCATTGGGCAATCTCCCATGATACAAAGATTACAAGAAGGTAGGATCAACAGCGATTCCAAATTGGTTCACTTTGCGCATGACGTAGCAATGTGACTTTTTTGGCGCAATATTTAAATTTAGGTCCTAAGAAGGCCTGCAATGTTTGTGAATTTTGGTCATTTTTTAAATATGAGGACGAGTATAGGAAAATATCTTTTAGAATAATATAACTGTTAATCTGGGAATATAATGTTTCAAAATTGTTTACAAATTTAGTCACATTACTACGTCAGAGACGGTGGTCACGTGATAAACGTCATGCGCAAGATCCTACCTTTTGTATTTGTTGTATCATGGCAATCCCCCATATAAGTAAAGCACGGGTTTCGCGATGCTTTATGTCCGCTCCACAACTTAACCATTGTTTGGTAGTGTAGCCCAGCTCGGCAGCAAGGTCAAGAAATAGTGTGGACGCATGCTTTACTTATATGGGGAATTGCTCAATGGAAAGTTTGTGCTGTTTGGGAATTTTTTAGGCAACCCCATGGCGATACCTTTGTTTAAATACTTTCCTTAATTTAAAATAGTTTTTATCCGGTAAACAGATAGATGAATGTCGCTTTCTATTTGGATCTTAGACTGTAACGCTTTTATCATCCCAGATAAAGCAAAAGTTATTATAAACTTTTTTAAATTAAAATAAAAAAATAGACATATCGTTTATATCGTTACATCCATCCATGGACACACTGTATATAAATCAGGGCCTTAGTATCAAAAGGCTAGTTATAATACAAATAAACATAGATATGGTTTTGACAATAAGGCTACGGCCACGATACCAAGCGTCAACGGAAACCGGATAATGTGAGAGCGCTGCCTTTGAATTTTTCGTAGCATAATAGAATTTTTATTTTTAAATCAGGCGGCTGCAATATACGTGAGCATGAAAGCCCTGCCGCGGCCGTTCTAAACGAACAATTATTATCTGCGGAGCGTTTCTAACGTATATAAACAGGTTTCATAACGCTGTTTATCACAAAATATTGTAGCCAGTATCAGCTACCAGTACAGAGATTTGCTACTTAACGCTTCCGATTGTTATCGTAGCGGAGGCCTAAGTCTTTAAAATGGGGATATTTATAAGTACATATAACACAAGACGTGTAAAGACACTCCTTATTTATGAACTTACCATATGCTTGCAAAATTCTGTTTAACTCGTTTTTCACCGAATCGCTTGTTCTTCTATACTGAAGTCGTCGACATTCCTCGCTTGAAAGTGGTTCAATAAGATCTTTGTTAAATCCTAAAATAAAAAGTAATATTGGCTAATTACTTCAAAGATCACTAATGTTGTCTTTAAGGTCAATGCACACTTGGCGCTCAGGTCAGGTCATGGTTCACTCTAACCGCGATCAAATATTTAAATTGGAAAAAGCGCACCGTAAGCAAAGAGTCAAATATAAATATTCTTGACGCTTCGATAACGGTACGCTCATTCATATTTAAATAGCATGTAAGAAATTTGACCGTGGTTTAAGTTGAATAAACCTAATTTTTGGGCGAAAATACAGAGTTGGGGACAGCCAGGTTACTGTATTTTTAGAGGTTCTATCACTGGTAACCAAAAGGATATTTAGGATATTAAAAAAAACAATTTTTTTAAGTTTAACACTCTAAGAACAAGAAACTTGCAGACCTATGTTTATAAGAACTTTTGTTCATATTTTCAATGGTAGAATCTGCCCTTAAGCATTCTGTAACACCCTGTATATTATTTTTTTAAATAATTTAAAAAGAAAACAAATTTTAAAAAGGATGAACGAATCTCCTTAGAATGGCTGTGCTTGGCATCAGTTGTAGCATTTAATAGTTATTTTTGTGCCCGACCTCCGCGAAGGCAACAACCAGCTGTGGGTGTAAAAGTGCTTTGCGCCAGAGGTGCAAACAATATTTATTTGTACGACTGAAATTATTATACAAGCATTCTCTGTAGTTTGGAGAAAATTTCCCAGCTTTTAATGTTTCAAATTGTAATCAGTATACTTTTAACATATGTTTAATTAAATAAATGGTTGTTTTCCCCAAAAAAATGGGGCATTATTTAAATTTACTATTGTTTTATAAACTTAAAAATGCGGGCGTTTTTGATACTTTTTGCCTTAGGGCGTAAAAGTGCTAGTTTACGCCAATGATCTGAAAAATAAAGCGGATAGCTAATAGAAAATGTTCCCCATATATTTTCAATAGACCTGCGCACGAATTTTTGACCCCACACTGGGAGAGTTGCTGTACACCTTTGCACATGCGCAGTTCTCATAAAAGTTAGTGTTTTTCAATTAAAATCCAATATAGTGTTGGCAACATTGACAAAATTTGCAGTATTTTAATAAATATAGTGGTTGGAACACTGAAAATGTTTACCTACATAGCAACAGGGCCACACTCATGATAATTTGGGATTTTCCGATTGTAAACGCCAGGTAAAATTGACGCCGTCAGCCGCCCAAAAACCAACCTCTCATCTACGGTCGACCGTTATTAGTCATTTGGTATTCTCGCTAAGCACAAATGAAAGGACATTTGTACTTAGCGAGTCTTCGTGTTTTTCAGTGGTGTTTTTAACTTTTGTTTATTTTAGTTTTGATAAACCAAAACTAAACAATGAGTTATTGTATAGTGTTGTTTTGCAGAAATTGGAAGGTTTTTCTTGTGGTTTTGATTGCAAATATGAGGTCAGTTTGTCCCTAACCCCACGAACGTTTGCGAACGACCAGAGGCAAAGGTGATAACTTGGTCAAGTCAAATGAGGCAACGGCGTTTACAAATGGCACAACACGCCAAGTTTAACTAACGAAAACTGCTACGGCAGCGAAAGTGAAATAACAGTGTATAAATTGAGTCCTCAAACTAGTTACACCAAAATTAATTGGTTTTATGATAAAATAAATCAAATACCAATTGATTTAGTTTTGTTGTGTCAAAGTAGTTTTAAGAAGAAAGATAATAACACAAAAAATATTGTGCAGTTTTAAGGTTTAGTCAAAGAGGGTCCAGCAAAAAACAAAATTCAAGTTGAGATTAGTGCTTCAAAGCACTCTCGTATACTAAATTATACAAGACAAAAAAAGTACCCAATATCTAAACCGGTTTAATTTTTAGGGACTTCTATGGAAGACGAGTACAAACTTAAAATAAAATATTTAAATATGTGTATACATATATCCAAGAAACAAAATTAGGTAATTGTCTAGAAAGTTGCGGCAACTCCGATTTTGACGAAATTTGCTATACCTTGGTTTTTGGGGCGCTGATCACGAATCTATTTTTTTTTCGGAAACGGTTCGATCTTGAGATATTCGTCATCATGGCCAAACTGTTCTTATTTTTACTATAATTCCCTTTTTTTTGCACTAAGTTACTGATGTAACACTAAATTAGCACACAATATTTTATTTAACTATAAAAAACCCTTTTAAAAACATGTTTTTCTTATTGGTTTTTAGCCTTTCTTTATTAATATAAAAAGTTTGCTTTAAATCAAGTCGCCATGTCTGAAACCACTATACACATAGGTGTATGCATGGTTGTAGCGTTTTAGGGGTAAAAGATTTGGAATTTAATGAAAAAAACGTGTAAAATAACTAAAAAAGTTTTTTTTAAAGATGTTTATATAATATTGTATGCCTGTTAGCTGTTATATCAAGAATTTTGTGCAAAAGAAGGCGGAATAGAGTGAAACTAAGAATTGAATTTCAACTTTGATGATGAATATCTCGAGAACGAAACGTTTTCAAAAAATGTCGTGATTAGCGCCCCAAAAACCCTCGTTTACCAAATTTCCAAACCCGGTCCTGTTGTTTGTTTTCCGCTAGTCTGTAAATTTTTAGTGCGCATGCCCACAAGTGTACTGCGCGGTGCCCACGTAGGGGTTATTGTCATTTTTGCTGTATTTATCCTTATTATTTTTCAGATCAGTGGTTTACGCCCTCATTTATAAATGCGGGCGTTTTTGATACTTTTGCCAAAGGGCGTAAAAGTGCAATTTTACGCCCTCAAATGGGG